>CM044004.1:12863203-13335703 GCA_024085815.1 Flaveria linearis | reverse complement strand
ACAAAAGATATCCAATGTGCAAGAAAAGATGAAACGGGATCCATGTCATTCGACCACAGTAATCATGGCTGCGTGCCATGAAGTGGGTAAAGCCTGACGGGATCTAGATGAGAACTGAATGATAAAGATGTAATGAACGAATGAATGAATGAACGTATGATGAAGATAATAATAAATATTATCTGTATATGTGCATGATGTATGTTAATGAACGAAATGTCATAACAACTAAACGTAACGGGATCCTTGTCATTCGACCATAGTAATCATGGCTGCGTGCCATGAAGTGGGTAAAGCCTGACAGGATCTAGATAAGAACTGAAGGATAATGATGTATAACGAGTGAATGAATGAATGAAAGGGATAATAAATATATTATCTATGTGTACGTATGATGTATGATCACGTGAAAGAAAAGTATGGTTTTAATGGAAACGAAGTATGTTTATTATAAAAACCAGAACTTACTCAACAACACTGACTTTTTATATGTTTCCAGTTGGCAGGTAGTGTTACTGGGGATGGCATGAGGCGGCTACTTAGCTCTTTTGGGGATGGCATTCTCCTTTTGATAATGCTGCAACACATTATGTTGCATGCAAGTTCTAGTGTTCCTTGAGGATCCCGGTAAACGGGATTACTTAAGGAATCTTCTTTAGATATAGTTTTAATGTTTCTTTACTAGAGGTCACTGTTTATGACCATTTTGTAAATGATAACGATGTAAAACGTTGTAAAAGCTTTTATGATGAGATGAGATATCTCTTTTGAATGTTCCGCTGCAATGTTTTATATAAATGTATGTTTTATATGCGATGAATGACCAACTGTGAGGTGCCCGAGAACAGGGCCTTACAAGTTGGTTTCATAGCCAAAAGTTTAAGTGAAATGGGTAAATTTTCAAAATAAACCTAAACCTAAACTGAAAATGGGACGGAAAGGGGAAGAATGCCAATCTGAGTAGCTGCGTGCCATCAGGTATTTTCTTAAAGTTAACTGGGATTATGTGCGCATGTAATGTGGTTTATGTGTACTGTTAGACTTAGATACTAATGTAGTCAGGACAGGTAATGCTCGGGGTGCGAAGAGTAAAGTAAGTGGCTAATCACAACTGGCCACTGTAGTTAGGGACTTACTATACTTGACATAAATTGAGCTATTTCCTTGAATGACCGTGTTGGTGTTTGAATCTTTCAGTGTATGATAGAGGATGGTTGGTGGTAAATCATCCAAAGCTTCACGTGGAGGAGGTGGCGGTGGACGTGGTGCTGAACCGCAGGCCACAAGAGGAAGACCTAGGATGGAGAAGGAGGTTCCTGAAGAACCTGAGACCACTCATTCGGAGGGGGTAGACGAAAGCGCTGATCTGAAGGTCTCGGTAAAAGAGGTAGTGGTCGAAGAGGTGCATCAGGTCATGCAGACGATCTTATCGTCTGTAGTGACGGAAGTGATAAAGGTTGTATGCGAAGATGAAAGGCGAGGGAGGAACCGGTCCTCAGGGAGACAGGAGCAACCAGAGCCGGAAACGGTTCTTTCTGATGATGAAGAGGAAGAGGAAGAGGAGCCTGTACGAGAGACAACATGGGGTTGTAACTACGGGGCATTTATGAGGTGTAAGCCCCCTACTTTTAACTGTAAGGGCACCGCTGCTGCTGCTCACCAGTGGGTGAGAGAAATGGAGGCGGTTCTTGATATCAGCGAGTGCCGGGTGGACAAAAAGGTGAAGTTTACTACCCACTCTTTCACGGGTTCGGCTTTATGCTGGTGGGACAACATAGTCCAAGCCGAGGGTAGTAGGGCCATTGGAAGAATGAAGTGGTTCGAGCTAAAAAGGTTGGTGATCGAGGAGTTCAGTCCTCGACGAGAGATGGATAAAGTTGAGAGAGAGTTCCTGCAGTTGGAGGCGGGGACGATGACCCACCAACAGTACACCACCAAATTTAACGAGATGGCGAGAATGGTGCCGGATCAGGTGACGCCGGTGTCTTGAAAGATTAACCGATACGTTCAGGGGCTGCCAGCTGACATTCACAGGCATTTGATCTCTGCTCGACCGAGCACCTTTAGGTCAGCAGTGGATTTGGAAGGGAGGTTATATGATGAACGGGCTGTGGTGGTGGCTGAGGGTAGTAGGAAGGGCAGTGGTGAGAGGAATTGGCAGGGGAAGAGGTTTGGTCGAGGTGATACGTCGACGGGTAACAAGAAGGCACAGGTGGATGATCGCCGGGTGGTCATGTCAGGTGCAGGTTTGAGGAAGTGTGGCAAATGTGGGAGAGAGCACTCGGGGGAGTGCAAGTGGGGCTCAAACATTTGTTTTAAGTGTGGGAAGACAGGGCATATAGGCAAGGATTGCCGGACAGGCAAATGTTTCAACTGTGAGGAAAGTGGTCATATGAGCAGAGACTGCAAGAAGCCGAGGGCTGAGGGTTCAGGGGCGAAGAAGACGGGAAGTGAAGGGCCGAGGGCAAGCGCTAGGGCATTCATGATGACACAAGAGGAGGCTAGGACGGACCCTGATGTTGTGTCCGGTACGTTCCTTGTGAACCAAACTTTAGCCTCTGTATTATTTGATTCGGGCGCTAGTATGAGTTTTATTTCTAATGCTTTCTGTGCCAAACTGCCTATTAGAAGTAGACGTGTTGACGTACCGTTTGATGTAGAAACCGCAATAGGTATGTCTACCAACATTTCCGAGGTGATAGAGGGTTGTGATGTGGAATTAGAGGGCCACAAATTTCCGGTTAGACCCTTTGCGATGACTTTAGGTGGTTTCGATTTGGTGCTTGGGATGGATTGGTTGGCGGACTTCGAGGCGAATATTGTGTGTCGCAAGAAGATGATTCATTTGACAGCGCCCGACGGTAGTTCAGTGACGGTTTATGGTGATCGGGTTACTACTATTCCGAAGGTGATCTCAATGGCGGTGGCGGGTAAGTGTATGAGGCGTGGATGTAGCGCCTACTTATGTTATGTATAGGATGTGGAAACACCAACACCATAACTATCTGATGTTCCGGTTGTGTGTGATTTTCCAGACGTGTTCCCGGAAGTCTTATCAGGATTACCACCTGACCGAGAGATCGAGTTACTGATTGACCTGATACCGGGTGCTCAACCTGTCACCAAAGCACCGTATCGATTGGCTCCGACGGAAATGAAAGAGTTGATGGAGCAGTTGCAAGAGCTGCTAGTTAAGGGGTTTATAAGACCGAGTTTCTCACCTTGGGGTGCTCCGGTCCTGTTTGTAAAGAAGAAAGACGGTAGTATGAGGATGTGTATTGATTACCGCGAGCTGAATAAGTTGACGGTGAAGAACAGATACCCCTTGCCAAGAATCGATGATTTGTTTGACCAGCTTCAAGGCGCCAGTTGGTTTTCACGAATACATCTTCGATCAGGCTACCATCAGCTAAAAGTGAAGGAACAGGATATCCCTAAAACTGCTTTTCGCACGCGCTACGGTCACTACGAGTTTCTTGTCATGTCTTTTGGTTTGACCAATGCGCCAGCTGCTTTTATGGATCTGATGAACCGAGTGTGTCGGCCAATGTTGGATAAATCAGTGATTGTGTTTATTGATGACATCCTGATTTATTCAAAAAGTGAAATAGAGCATGCCGGTCACATTCGAGAAGTATTGAAAATGTTGAGAAGGGAGAAATTGTACGCCAAGTTCTCCAAGTGCGCATTCTGGTTGCGTGAAGTCCAATTCTTGGGTCACGTGGTTAATCCGGAGGGGATTATGGTCGATCCGGCAAAGGTGGAAGCGGTGATGCAATGGAAGTCTCCAAAGACGCCATCCGAGATCCGCAGTTTCTTGGGTTTGGCGGGCTATTACAGAAGATTCATTAAAGACTTCTCCAAGATTGCTTCTCCACTGACCAAGTTGACCCGAAAAGATATAAAGTTTGTATGGGGTCAAGCTCAAGAGAAAGCGTTTGAAGAATTAAAAGCAAGGTTGACCCAAACTCCTGTATTGGCACTACCCGAAGGAAGTGAAGACTTGGTAGTTTATTCTGATGCTTCCTACTCGGGGTTGGGGAGTGTGTTAATGCAATAAGAGAAGGTTATAGCCTATGCATCCCGATAGTTGAAAGTTCATGAGGTTAACTATCCTACTCATGACTTGGAGCTAGCAGCTGTGCTCTTTGCATTAAAGATTTGGAGGCAATATCTCTACGGGACGAAGTGCACCATGTTCACCGACCACAAGAGCCTGAAGTACTTCTTCGAGCAGAAGGATTTAAATATGAGACAGAGGCGATGGTTGGAGCTTATAAAGGATTATGATTGTGAGATTCATTATCATCCGGGCAAAGCCAATATGGTGGCGGATGCCCTTAGTCGAAAGGAGAGGCCCGAGCCGATACGGGTGAAGGCGTACCAGCTGATTATGATCTCGGATGTTATGAAGCAAGTCAATGATTTTCAAGATAAGGCACTGAAGGAAGATCATCTTAACTCCGAAAGAATGAGAGGTCTGGTCGCGGAGTTGGGTGAAAACACGTTCGGTGTTAGAACTCGGTTTGGACGAATGTGGATTCCTCGTCTTGGGGATCTACGAGTGAAGATCATGGACGAAGCCCGCAAGACTCGATACTCCATTCATCCCGGTGCTACCAAGATGTACCAAGACATGAAGAAAGATTATTGGTGGCCGGGTATGAAGCGTGATGTGGCGGAGTATGTGAGTAAATGCCTCACTTGTTTGCAAGTCAAGGCAGAGCATCAAAAGCCGTATGGGAAGATTCAACCTTTGGATATACCAGAATGGAAGTGGGAGCACATCACCATGGATTTCATTACAAAGCTTCCACGTACTCCGAAAGGGTATGATGCCATATGGGTGATTGTTGACCGCTTGACGAAAAGTGCTCACTTCCTACCGATACGCGAGACATATACATATGAGAGGTTGGCTGATCTTTTCATCAAAGAGATTGTGACTCGTCATGGTGTACCGGTGTCAATTGTATCTGATCGCGATACCCGGTTTACATCCAAATTCTGGAAGAAATTCCACGATGCCATGGGGACAAGATTACATATTAGTATGGCTTATCATCCCCAAACTGATGGTCAGTCGGAAAGGACCATTCAGACATTAGAGGACATGCTCCAGGAATGTGTGATTGATTTTGGGGGAAATTAGGATGACCACTTACCATTAGCTGAATTCTCATACAACAACAGCTATCATGCCAGCATTGGTATGCCACCTTATGAGATGCTATATGGTAGGAGATGCAGGACACCCGTATGTTGGGGTGATATTGGTCAGAAGGAATTGGGGAGCGTCGAGGTGATCGAGGCTACGACTGAAAAGCTTGAAAGGATCAAGGCCTACATGAAGGTAGCCAAAGACAGACAGAAGTCGTATGCCGATAAACGACGCAGACCGATTGTGTTCCAGGTGGGTGACCGGGTTATGTTGAAGGTCTCACCTTAGAAGGGTATCATTCGATTCAGAAAGCTGGGCAAGTTGAGCCCGTGGTATATAGGCCCTTTCTGTATTATTACCCGAGTAGGAGAGGTGGCCTATAGGTTGGAGTTGCCAGATGAGTTAAGTGGAATCACCTAACATTCCACGTATCTCATCTGAGAAAGTGTTTAGCCGAAGAAGATATGAATGTTCCGTTGGAGGATATCGAAGTAGATGAACGACTCAATTATATGGAGCAACCAGTGGCAATCATCGATAGAAAAGAGAAACGACTGAGAATAAAGTGGTTCCTCTTGTGCGTGTACAGTGGAGGCACGGGAAGGGATCTGAGTCAACGTGGGAGACAGAAGAGGAAATGACGCAGCATTACCCATGCTTGTTCAAGGAATAACAGGTTTCAGGGACGAAACCTAAATAAGGGGGGTGGACTTGTAACACCTGGGAAATTTCTTTCTGCAGTGTCATGCGACTTAAGGCCCAGATGCATGGATATCAGGCGACTGGAGCTTCATACGCATGGAGTCGCATGACTGGAGCTCCATACGCATGACAATCGTACGACTGAAGGTCTAATCGCATGCAGCTCATACGACTGAAGTGCCCACGCGACTGGAGTTTGGGCGACTGGACAGGGGGGTATTTAAGGGATAGGGCAGCTCTTACCCTCTCCCCACACTCGCAAACTCAGTCAGAAAGGGAGAGAAGAGCGAAAGAAGAGGAAAAAGAGAGAAAAGTATGATTCGGGTTTGAAACTTGTCGAGCAACTAGTCTAAACGGAGATCTTCATCTTCTTCTTGCTTGTGTGAGTTCTAGAACCCCTCATTTACGTGTTTTCAAACGATTTTGGGGCTGGAACACATATAAAACCCGATTTTGAAAAGTGTATGTTTGACCTATTTGGGTGTAATCATGTTTAGTATGTTTAAAGTATGATTTTGGACTTGTATGAGTTTGTATGATGTCCTAGTATGATTCCCTAAGGTTTGGGAGGGTTAATTTAGGCTTGAATTGAGTTTAGAAGGATTTTAAAGTCGTATGTCGCGGCTGCAGTTCGAGATGAACTCTAGTCACTGCACAATTAGGGCTAGGCAACTGGAGGGTCAACCGCACGACTGAGGGACGACTAAGGTTATTCGCACGACTGAGGCTCAATCGAACAACTGGAGGTTCAGTCGCACGACTGGTCATACAACTGAGAGTCCAGTCGCATATGTGCTCAGTCGCACAGGTGCAATCGCACGATTGAGGGATTAGTCACGTAGGATTCCTATCGCATGACATCCAGTCGCATGGAAACCATGCGACTGAAGGATGGTCAGTCACCCAAATGGAACTGTTGAGGCCTTCGAGGTTATGTTGGCCAGGATAATGATGTTGCATATTTATGCATAAGGCATGATATGTGTGTATGACGCCTTGCCTGATGATGTATGAATGATATGTGTGTATGACGCCTTGCATGATGACGTATGAGTGATATGTGTGTGTTCCTTATGATAATGTATGTATATCTTTCCATGGCTTTACGTATTATGATAACGAATGAACGAAGTATTATGTAACGTAAAGTGAAAGATAATGAAAGAGGAACATGATGATGAATGCATGTATTAATGAATGAATGAAAAGAAATATGATGACGAATACATGCATTAATGAACGAATGAAAGAAGTCTTGCAAGCATTGGATAAAGAAAACGGGTCCTTCTTTGTGATTGACCATACGCACGGTGCCTCTACCGCTTACCTCTAGTACTGTGGCATACGTTTTGCTGTTCATTTAATGACTTCGGCCCAGTAGCTAAGACTGATTGGGGTATAGCATATGGTATTGGTACAAAAGATATCCAATGTGCAAGAAAAGATGAAACGGGATCCTTGTCATTCGACCACAGTAATCATGGCTGCGTGCCATGAAGTGGGTAAAGCCTGACGGGATCTAGATGAGAACTAAATGATAAAGATGTAATGAACGAATGAATGAACGAACGTATGATGAAGATAATAATAAATATTATCTGTATATGTGCATGATGTATGTTAATGAACGAAATGTCGTAACAACTAAACGTAACGGGATCTTTGTCATTCGACCACAGTAATCATGGCTGCGTGCCATGAAGTGGGTAAAGCCTGACAGAATCTAGATAAGAACTGAAGGATAATGATGTATAACGAGTGAATGAATGAATGAAAGAGATAATAAATATATTATCTATGCGTATGTATGATGTATGATCGCGTAAAAGAAAAGTATGGTTTTAATGGAAACGAAGTATGTTTATTATAAAAACCAGAACTCACTCAGCAACGCTGACTTCTTATGTGTTTCCAGTTGGCAGGTAGTGTTGCTGGAGATGGCACGAGGCGGCTACTCAGCTTTTTTGGGGATGTCATTCTCCTTTTGATAATGCTGCAACACATTATGTTGCATGCAAGTTCAAGTGTTCCTTGAGGATCCCGATAAACGGAATTACTTAAGGAATCTTCTTTAGATATAGTTTTAATGTTTCTTTACTAGAGGTCACTGTTTATGACCATTTTGTAAATGATAACGATGTAAAACGTTGTAAAAGCTTTTATGATGAGATGAGATATCTCTTTTGAATGTTCCGCTGCAATGTTTTATATAAATGTATGTTTTATATGCGATAACTGTGAGGTGTCTGGGAACGAGGCCTTACACATCTTTATCATTGATTGGTACTCTACCTGGTGACCAGCAAGGTGTTGGCTGTGGTGGTTCATTGGTTGGAGAATGATGTGGATCTTGCAAGATAACCAACAGGAGAGAAAAGATGGAGATGCACACTAGAATTGATCATGGTTTTTCCGTTCCCAATCAGTGATGGTGTCACTGGATGTTGTCAGATGTACCCAAAAGAGAAAGAGAAGGTTGTAGATGCCGAGAGAGAAACCAATGTGTGAAAATGTGAAAATATATTGGAAAGTGCAAAATAAGAAGCCCCACTAAAATTTTAATTTGGGCCTTCTTATGGTAATGGGAATTTCATATAACCATCTTGAAATTATGAATTAATGATTTTCTCTTATGCAAAATCATAGATAATATAACATGTTTAAACATTAAATAATAATTACTATATAAAGCTTAACTTTTGTTTATGGACTTTGATATCTTAAACAAATTTTGTATTATTTGTTTTACACAAGTCATCTCAAATTTAACTACTTATTCAAGACAGTAAAAAATGGTTGTATGCTTTTAGCAAATGATAAGTAGATAGCAAATAATCACAACAAAACTCACAGCAATGTAATTATGTACAAAATGCCAAAAACACAAAATTAATAGTACGGCCAACATTGTGTTTTGAGATAAGCCCTTCTGAAATAGTAAGTCAGTTGCTAGTAGACCGTCAGGTACAGTTCTAGAGTCTTGACCATGGTTCACTAACAAATGTCAATACGTAGTTGGTTTTTACCTTCTTTTTCATAATGTTTTAGAGATACTGGCTTCACAAAAAGATTCTGGGTTGTACAAAAAAAAAGAATAGATCGAATGTGCAACAAGGTTAATCGAGGTGAAGCTGCTTCAAGAATTGGTTTGCAATCCGTTTTTATATTGTGACCATAATGAATTTGAGGTTTTATACCTAAACTAGTGTTGTTTTCCCGTGCGTGTGTTGCGCGCATGACAAACTGGTCAAACAGAGGCTCAAATAAACGTATATTGTCCGATCAATACGTTCCTATCATCATAGTTTCTTTTTTCATGGACTTGTTTGTCTCAAACGTATATGTTAACAAAGCAAGTAAAAACATACCAAATTATTAATTACGCTTTTCGTCCATGTGGTTTGGTGGTTATAACGCTTTTCATCCAATAGTTTAAAAACGCCCGATTTAACCACTGTGGTTTAAATTCTGTCACAATCAGATCTACTTTTGTAACGCCGTCCACTGTGGCCGTTAGTCAACCCACATGTGCCCCTCACGTGAGGGGCATTTTAGTCTTTTTATGTCAAATTCTTACTCCCTTCCATCTCCTTCCATATATTTAAATCCACTGTGGCCGTTAGTCACCCACATCGCCATCCATTTCACATCTTCTTCCTTTCTTTCTCTCTGGTACATCAATAACCATGGACAAGCAGAAAGTGGTTATGTGTTGTTGTGGTTCTCCAACCTATATTCGCACGTCATGGACATCAGCAAACCCTGGTCGTCATTTCTACTGTTCTGCGAGCAAGGTAGGTCAATTCTAGGTCAATTCTTCACACTAACCTAGTTGTAGGTCAAATCTACTGTTGTGCTTATGCTTTTGGCGTAATTTTTCAGGGATCAAGTTGTGGATTTGTTGGATGGAAGGATCCTCCAATGTGTCTAAGAGTAGCTGAAATCATACCTGGACTTTTGAAAAACATGAACAAGTAGGAAGAAATTGCAAAAAGTAATGCCAGTAAAATTAGGAAACTAAAAGTTGTTTTAGTTGTTAGTTGGGTGTTGTTCATCATGTATTGTAACACCCGGAAAATTTTCTAAGCAAGCCAAGTAATAATAATGGGCTCAGACGAAACCATTTAATAAAAATAAAATGGTTATGGGTATTAGATCGTGTTAACTCTACTGGTCATGAGCTTGACGAGTTTAAAGTCCCGGGAACGCCCGATACATATATATAGACAGATCAGCTGAGCAACTCTCATTTTGCACTCAACCCCCAATTTCTAGTAAGAGAGTGTAGAGAGAGAAAGTGTTGGATCGAGGCTCGGTTGGTCAAGAGATCGAAGATTTGTGTTCATGGGCTTCCAAACAACGAGAATTCAGGTAAGAAACATCGTTTAATTGTTCGTTTTGGTGAAAAACCCGGATTCTAGTTTTTGGGTTTCTGAAAGTGGCAAGAATCGCCCAAAAATCCACTTTTTTATGTAAGAAAACATGTAAAAAGCTTAGATATAGGTTCCTGGATGATAACCGAAGGTTTTGACTGTAAAAGATTGGAGTTTTGGGTTAAAATGGGCTGATTCATAAATTTCAGATCGTTCTGCGAAATTAAGCAATCATCCAGCGAAACTATGAGTTCGTCCAGCGAAACTAAGAGAAGTTCCAGCGAAACTATAGTTTCGTTGGGGTGAAACTATACTTCCGTTGATAAGTTCGCCGATAATGCTATCCAACGAAAGTTGGGCGAAACTGGCAGCAAAACTGGCAGCGAACCAGCCAGTGAACCTGCCAGCGAATTTTGCAGCGAAACTGCTGTTCGCCTAGCGAAACTAGCAGCGAACTTAGATAGAAATTAACTCTTTTGAGTGTTAATCTACCTGCAGGCGGTGTAGTGCGACCTTCTCTTTCATAGCTTGATTGAGAAGCTAATCATTAAGTACAGGTGAGTTCTAGGACCCCTCATTTACTTGTTTTAAATGATTTTGGGGCTGGAACACATATAAACCTGTTTATTGAAACGTGTATGTTTGACCCATTTGGGTGTAATATCGTGTAGTAAGTTCAAGGGGTGATTGTGGACTTGGACGTGTTGTATGAGGTCCTAGTATGAGTCCCCAAGGTTTAGGGGGGGACAATTAGGGCTGTTGCACTCGAGAAGATGTATAGTCAAGTCCCGGCTTTCGGAAAAATTACGGGAGTAAGTCCTTACATGGAAGTTTCTGTAAGTGCCTGTAGATGACTGTTGATGTAGGCTATGTACGTATGATGCCATGTATGATGATGTATGACTGATATATGTGTGTTCCTTATGATAATGTACGTATATCTTTCCACAACTTTACGTATTATGATGACAAATAAACGAAGTATTATGTAACGTAAAGTGAAAGATAATGAAAGAGGAACATGACGATGAATGCATGTATTAATGAATAAGTGAAAAAGGAATATGAAGACGAATACATGCATTAATGAACGAACGAAAGATGTCTTGCAAGCATTGGATAAGGTGAACGGGTCCTTCTCGGTGATAGACCATACGTATGGTGCCCCTACCGCTTACCTCTAGTACCGTGGCATACGCTTTGCTGTTCATTTAATGACTTCGGCCCGGTAGCTAAGACTGATCGAGGTATAGCATATGGTAGTGGTACAAAAGATATCTAATGTGCAAGAAAAGATGAAACGGGATCCTTGTCATTCGACCACAGTAATCATGGCTACGTGCCATGAAGTGGGTAAAGCCTGACAGGATCCATATGAGAACTGAACGATAAAGATGTAATGAATAAATGATGCAGATAATAATAAATATTATCTGAATATGTGTATGATGAATGTTCTTGAATGAAACGTATGATGAATAAACGTAACGGGATCCTTGTCATTCGACCACAGTAATCATGGCTGCGTGCCATGAAGTGGGTAAAGCCTGACAGGATCTAAATAAGAAGTGAAAGATAATGATGTATAACAAACAAATGAATCAATGAAAGAGATAATAAAGATGTTATCTATGCGTATGTATGATGTATGATCACGTATAAAGAAAAGAATGGTTTTAATGAAAACGAAGTATGTTTATTATAAAACTAGAACTCACTCAGCAACGCTGACTTTTTATGTGTTTCCAGTTGACAGGTAGTGTTGCTGGGGATGGCACGAGGCGGCTACTCAGCTCTTTTGGGATGGCATTCTCCTTTTGATAATGCTACCACGCAATGGAATGCGGGCGCATAATACATGCAACAACTTATGTTTCATGCAAGTGTCAAGTGTTGCTTGAGGATCCCGATAAACGGGATTACTTAAGGAATCTTCTTTATGATGAAATTTTAATATTTCTATACTAGAGGTCACTGTTTATGACTCTTTTGTAATAGTGCTTTTGTGATGTAATGCAACATTAGATGTTTTGTAATTGACGTATGTTGTATTAAATGGCAAAAGTATTTATAGTAAAAGAAAAGTTTATCTTAGAAATTCCGCTGCATGATTATATTAAGTTTATACAAATATATGTTTTAACGTGCGATGAAAGACCAGCTGTGAGGTGCCCGGGAACGGGGCCTTACAAGTTGGTATCAGAGCCAAAGTTTAAGTTAAACGGGTAAACTTTCAAAATAAACCTAAACTTAAACTGAAATTGGGACGGAAAGAAAGGGAATGCCATCTGAGTAGCTGCGTGCCATCAGGTATTTTCTTAAAGATTAACTGATATTATGTGTGTGTGTATGTGGTATATGTTTACTGTTAGATTTAGATGCTAATATAGTCAGGACAGGTAATGCTCAGGGTACGAAGAGTAAAGTAAGTCGCTAATCACAACTGGCCACTGTAATTAGGGACTTACTATGCTTGACATAAACTGAGCTATTTCCTTGAATGACCGTGTTAGTATTTGAACCTTTCAGTGTGAGATAGAAAATGGCTGGTGGTAGATCTTCTAAGGCCTCACGGGGTGGAGGCGGTGATGGGCGTGGTGCTGAACTACGGGCCATAAGAGGAAGACCTAGGAGGGAGAATGTGGTTCATGAAGAACCCGAGACCCCTCATCAGGAGGGTGTAGACGAAAGCGCCAATTTGAGAGCCTCGGTAAAAGAGGCAGTGGTTGAAGAGGTGCATTAGGTCATGCAGACGATCTCACCGTCTATGGTGACCGAAGTGATTAAGGCTGTCCGGGAAGGAGAAAGAAGAGAGAGGAATAGGTCCTCAGGAAGACAGGAGCAACAAGAGCCGGAAACGGTTTTTTCTGATGATGAAGAGGAGGAGGAGGAGGAGCCAGTGCATGAGTCAACACGGGGTTGTAACTACGGGGCATTTATGAGGTGCAAGCCCCCTACTTTTGATGGTTCTGGCACCGCTGCTGATGCTCACCAATGGGTGAGAGAAATGGAGGTTGTCCTCGATATTAGTGATTGCCGGGAGGACAAGAAGGTGAAGTTTGCTACCCACTCTTTTACGGGTTCGGCTTTATGCTGGTGGGACAACCTAGTCCAGGCCGAGGGTAGCAGGGCCATCGGAAGAATGAAGTGGTCCGAGCTAAAAAGGATGGTGATCGAGGAGTTCAGTCCTCGTCGGGAAATGGACAAAGTTGAGAGAGAGTTCCTGCAGTTGGAGGCAGGGACGATGACCCACCAACAGTACACCACCAAATTCAATGAGATGGCGAGAATGGTGTCGGACCAGGTGATGCCGGTGTCTTGAAAGATCAATCGGTATATTCAGGGGCTGCCAGCTGACATCCGCAAGCATTTGATTACTGCCCGACTGAGCACCTTTAGGTCGGCAGTGGATTTGGCGGGGAGATTGTATGATGAAAGGGCTAGGGCGGTGAAGGCTGAAGGTGGTAAGAAGGGCAGTGGTGAGAGAAGTTGGCAGGGGAAGAGGTTTGGTCAAGGTGATACTTCGACGAGCAATAAGAAGGCAAGGGTGGATGACCGCCGTGTGGTCATGTCAGGAGCTGGGTTGAGGAAGTGTGGCCAATGTGGAAGAGAGCACTCGGGGGAGTGCAAGCGGGGATCAAATATCTGCTTTAAGTGTGGAAAGACAGGACATATGGCCAAGGATTGCCGGACAGGCAAATGTTTTAACTGTGGGGAAAGTGGTCATATGAGCAGAGACTGCAAGAAGCTGAGGGCTGAGGGCTTAGGGGTGAAGAAAACGGGAGGAGAAGAACCGAGGGCAAAGGCCAGGGCATTCACGATGACGTAAGAAGAGGCTAGGACGGACCCTGACGTTGTGTCCGGTACGTTCCTGATAAACCAAACTTTAGCCTCTGTATTATTTGATTCGGGCGCCAGTAGGAGTTTTATTTCTACTACTTTCTGTGCTAAACTGCCTGTTAGAAGTAAATGCCTCGATGAGTCCTTTGACGTAGAAACTGCTATTGGTAAGTCCACTAGGGTTACATATGTGATAGAGGACCGTGCCGTAGAATTAGAAGGTCATAGGTTTACTACCAAGTTACATGTAATGCCCCTAGGAGGATTTGATGTAGTATTAGGGATGGATTGGTTAGCAACCCACGAAGCGAATATCGTGTGCCGAAAGAAGATGATTAGACTAACAGTGGCTGACGGAATTCCGGTGACAATATACGGCGATCGGGTTACGACGATTCCGAAAGTGATCTCGATGGCGGTGGCGGGAAAGTGTATGAGGCGCGGATGTAGCACCTACTTATGTTATGTAAAGAATGTGAAGGAGCCAACACCACAACTATCCGATATACCGGTAGTGTGTGAATTTCTAGACGTATTCCCAGAAGACTTATCGGGATTACCACCTGACCAAGAGATCGAGTTCCAGATTGACCTGATACCGGGTGCTCAACCTGTTACCAAAGCACCATACCGATTGGCTCCGACGGAAATGAAAGAGTTGATGGAGCAGTTGCAAGAACTGCTAGATAAGGGGTTCATTAGGCCGAGTATCTCACCTTGGGGTGCTTCGGTTCTGTTCGTGAAGAAGAAAGATGGTAGTATGAGGATGTGCATCGACTGCCGCGAGCTGAATAAGTTGACGGTGAAGAACAGATACCCCTTGCCGAGAATCGATGATCTGTTCGATCAGCTTCAAGGCGCCAGTTGGTTTTCACGAATAGATCTTCGATCGGGCTATCATCAGCTAAAAGTGAAGGAACATGATATCCCTAAAACAGCTTTTCGTACGTGCTACGGTCACTAAGAATTCCTAGTTATGTCTTTTGGTTTGACCAATGCGCCGGCTGCTTTTATGGATTTGATGAATCGAGTGTGTCGGCCAATGTTGGATAAATCAGTAATTGTGTTTATCGATGATATACTGATTTATTCCAGGAGCGAAGAAGAGCATGCCGGCCACATTCGGGAGGTGTTGGAGACCTTGGGGAAGGAGAAACTGTATGCTAAGTTCTCCAAGTGTGCTTTTTGGTTACGCGAGGTGCAATTTCTGGGTCACGTGGTAAATGCAAAGGGAATAATGGTGGACCCCAGCAAAGGTTGAGGCCGTGATGCAATGGAAGTCGCCAAAGACGCCATCTGAGATTCGCAGCTTCTTGGGATTGGCGGGCTACTATAGAAGATTTATTCAAGACTTTTCCAAGATAGCCTCGCCTTTGACAAAATTGACTCGCAAGGATGTAAAGTTCGTGTGGGGTCGAGAATAGGAGGATGCCTTTGAGGAGTTGAAGACGAGACTGACACAAGCTCCTGTCTTGACATTGCCCGAGGGAAATGAAGACTTAGTGGTCTATTCGGATGCATCTTATTCTGGGCTAGGTTGCGTATTGATGCAACGCGGAAGAGTAATAGCCTATACGTCTCGACAACTGAAGACCCACGAAGTCAACTATCCCACGCACGATCTAGAACTAGCTGCGGTGGTTTTCGCGTTGAAGATTTGGCGGTACTATCTATACGGGACGAAGTGCATCATCTTCACGGACCACAAAAGCTTGAAGTACTTCTTCGAGCAGAAAGATCTAAACATGAGGCAAAGGCGATGGTTAGAGCTTATAAAAGACTATGATTATGAGATCCACTACCATCCGGGCAAAGCCAACGTGGTGGCGGATGCCCTTAGTCGAAAGGAAAGGCCCGAGCCGATTCGGGTGAAGGCTTATCAGCTAATTATGACCTTTGATGTGATGACACAGGTTAAGGAGTTCCAAGACGAGGCTTTGAAAGAAGATCGTCTTAACTCCGAAAGGATGAGAGGTCTAGTTACAGAACTGGGTGAGAACACTCTTGGTGTTAAGACCCGATTTGGGCGAATGTGGATTCCTCGGTACGGGATCTACGTGGAAAGATCATGGATGAGGCCCATAAGACTCGATACTCCATTCACCCCGGTGCTACCAAGATGTACCAAGACATGAAGAAAGATTATTGGTGGCCGGGAATGAAGCGTGATGTGGTGGAATATGTGAGTAAGTGCCTGACTTGTTTACAAGTAAAGGCAGAGCACCAGAAACCTTACGGGAAGATCCAACCGTTGGATATACCCGAGTGGAAGTAGAGCACCTCACCATGGATTTCATCACGAAGCTACCACGTACCCCGAAGGGGTATGATGCTATATGGGTGATAGTTGATCGTTTGACGAAAAGCGCCCACTTCCTACCGATCCGTGAGACGTATTCATCTGAAAGATTGGCGGATCTATTCATCAAAGAAATCGTAGCTCGTCATGGCGTGCCGGTGTCCATCGTGTCGGATCGTGACACCCGTTTTACATCGAAATTCTGGAAGAGATTCCATGATGCGATAGGGACGAGACTACATATCAGCATGGCTTATCACCCTCAGACGGACGGTCAGTCTAAGAGGACGATCCAGACACTCGAAGACATGCTTCAGGCGTGCGTGATCGATTTTAGAGGAAGTTGGGACGACCACCTGCCGTTAGCTGAATTCTCATACAATAACAGCTATCATGCCAGTATTGGCATGCCACCTTATGCGATGCTATATGGAGGAGATGCAGGACACCCGCTTGTTGGGGTTATATTGGTCGGAAGGAATTAGGAAGCGTCGAAGTGATCAAGGCTACGACTGAAAAGCTTGAAAGGATCAAGGCCTATATGAAGGCTGTTGGACCAAAAGAACCAATGAGCCAAGATCAGGAAAACCTCTAAGTCCCGCATGCCACTGCTACAACTGCTGAAGACTCCCATCAGTTACAATGTTCTCTTGCTTGAATGTCAGACTCGAGAACATCTGAAGACTCTCATCAGCTATTGTGTTCTCTTGCTTGAATGTCAAACTCGAGAGCATCTTAGCTCCAGCCTTCTGCTGTTATGACAAAGTCTGAAGAACAAAGTATGAAGATCAAAGAACTGAAGAATATCAGCTGAAGACTCCAAAGTACTGAAAACCAAGTACTGAAGTCTGAAGTACTGATCTTACAAGTACTGAAGACTTCAAGTACTGAAGACAAGTACTGAAGAATCAAAAGCTGAAGAACTAAAGAACTGAAGACCTTCTACTGAAGCACAAAGTCTGAAGACAAAGACTGAAGACAACAACTGATGATATCTACTGAAGTCATCAGTTGTTATATCATTTGAAGCCAAGTCTGAAGACCAAGGACTGAAGACTCAGAGTTTGTCACAACAACTGAAGAAGTCTTCTTCAGTTGTTGTGGTGGTTTTTCTTTTTCAGTAGTTTATTTTGTTTCAGTAGTTGTACAACAACTAAAAAGCATGTTCTTCAGTTGTTATAGTATCAGTAGTTATAAACGACTGAAGAGTTTGTTCTTCAGTCGTTGTAGGATTTCAGTAGTTTACTTTTGTCAGCACTTAGGAACTTTTGTAAGAAGATGTCAGTTGTTGACATCTTCAGTAGTTTTATGTTTTTGTCAGTTGTAATTTGAATATTCAGTGATGTCAGAAAAAGGACATCAACCCATCCTTTTGCCGCCTATAAAAGGATGGGTAACCATACAGTTTTAATTGCCGAAACGTGTGACCATTAGAACATTTATTGCTTCGCAGAACTCTTCTCTCTCTATGTTTATGCTTTAATTGCAATATCTTTTATGTTCTTGCTTTAATTGCTAATTAATGTGCTAAATCCGCTGCAAACATAATCTAATTGATCAACACGAGAGGCTGAGATCCTGTCAAATGGTATCAGAGCAGGTTAATCATTGATCGATTTTACCATTGATCATTTGAAACTGCTCTTTTGATCTCTCAGTTTGATCGAATTAGCAATTTGCAAGAAGTTAGCCATAGAGAGTGAGTTTCTGCTGTTTCCGGCCAAAATCTTGAGGTCTTTTGGTGGTTTTGAGTTACGATTGTCGTGTTTAAACTTGTTTTTGACCAAACCCTGAGATGACAACACCAACCAATGATCCTCACAATACTGGTTCCGCAACCAAGCCTCCGATGCTGGTTAGGAACGAGTATAACATATGGCAAAGACGTATGCTACACCACTTGGCTGTCAACAGTGCTGGTTGTTGGAAGTCAGTGGTGCATGGGCCATACAAGCCTATGGTGAGCGTCCTGGAATCTAATGAACAGGTTGCGAAGAAACCTGAACAGTATTCGGACGAAGATCTAAAGCTGTTTGAAATTGATGCAAGAGCCCATGGAATTAGCCATGGCCATTCCAAACGAGATATATTCAGGGCTCTTGCATCATGAGTCTGCTCATGACCTATGGGTTGCTCTAAAGGAACAATTTGGAGGAACTCATCTGCACCCTTTGTGACTTTTCCCAGCAATAGCTCACAGCACAAAGGGCAACCTTCCTACAGTTCTCCCCATCCATCTCAAGCACAAGCACCACCTGCTTATTTTGTGCCACAGGGTCATATGCCTTATCCTTACCCCTGTTACTACATGCCTCATCCTGGTCAGACTCAAGCACCCCCGGCTCAACCACCTCATGCTCTTCCAGAGCCTCATTCTTCCCAATCTCATCACCACACACAACCTCAACAACAAAGCTTTTTCACCCCAACTGCTGTTGACTGGAGTAGTCTACCAGAAGAGCTATCTGGTCAGGAACCACTACTCCAAGATGCTGGTCAACATGGTGGTGATCAACCTTTTGGAAATCTTGCTCTGATGGCCCTTGACTCTGCTGAAGGGTCATCATCCAATGCCTCATCTCAGGTATCCACTGAGGCAAAAGCCAAGCTTTGTTCAGAGTCATGCATAGCAGCATTTGCTTCTATTAGAGAAGCAAATGTAGCTTTAATAGATAAAAATCTTGAGCTTGAGCACACTATTTCCAAAAGAAAAGCTGATTTTGAGGTTGTTCTAAAAGATAAAAATGATGATATTTACAAGCTCAACTGCTAAATCAAAGATAGTAAAGCTAGGGAAGATGTACTTCTAGAGAAGTACAAGGACCTCAAGGAAACTCTTGCAACCACCCAAGTTGAGTGTGATCGATGGGTGCAATCTCGCAAGGGTTTTGAAATGCTTCTTAGCAAGCAAACAGCTTCCAATGTGAAGTTTGGCATTGGTTATAATCACACTGCTCCTCCCACAGACTTCATTTCAAGAGCAGAAGTTGAATCTGATAGGGAGAGCAATAACCAATCCTTCTCATCATGTGACTTACTATCCTCTAAATCAGCATCATCAGAGATAGATTGTCACATGACCAAAAGGCTGATCAACTCAGGTGTTGTCACTAGTAGTACTGAAGGTACTAGAGAGCAAGTGACAACATCTGAAGTTCCAACCTCAAATACTGTTAGCACTAAAGAGAAGAAAACTAACAGTAGGAAAGGTTTGAAGACAGCTAGAGAGGATACCAGGAAAGTAGTCACTAGGAAGAAAACTGCTAGTACTGATGACAAACAGCTGAAGAACAAGTCTTCAGCAGTTAAATCCTCTTCAGCTGATGATCAGCATAAGATGAAGAAAAAGCCATGTGAGATATGTGGCTTGTTCAATCATCTTACTGATGATTGCTGGTACAAAAGGAGTTCCAAACTCAAACAGAAGGAGCAAATTACTAAGAGCATCAATAAAATGAAGAATGAGTTTGAAACCAAGTTTGTACTTGCAACATCCAAGCCTGAAATCCCTAGGCCCAAAGTTAAATCCAAGAAGGTAGGGATTACTCAGGCAACAGCTGAGGTTGCTCAGAAAAAGATGGTACAACATAGGAACTCATCATCAGCAAACTCCAATATGTCTGAAGAGCAGAAAGCCCTATCACAGAATCAGACACAATTGGTGATGATGGTTCAGCAGCTAGTGGGAAGAGTCAACCACTTAGATGCTCCTATGTTGAAACCACAGAAAAGGAAGTCCAAGCCAAAGGGTTCCTCTTCTGTACCATCTTCTTCACCTCAAGCTGTCACTCTTAACACACCTGTTAGTGCTACACCTGTAGCTGAGAACAGACCCAAAGCCAAGCAGGTTTGGGTCTCCAAGACTAACTAACACATGGTTGTGTTTGCAGGGTTCTTCAACATGCCATAGAAGCACCTGGTATGTAGACAGTGGAGGATCCATGCATATGACTGGAAGCAGCTCCCTTCTTAATGACTACTCTCAAGGAAAGAAGGGATTTGTTTCTTTTGGCAATGATGCAAAGGGTTACATCGTCGGAAAAGGCTTTGTTTCCAACGGGGAAATAAGGTTTGATGATGTTAACCATGTGGAGAATCTCAAGTACAACCTCTTGAGTGTCAGTCAAATGTGTGACAAAGGCCATGTTGCCCTTTTCACAAGCCAGAACTGTAGGATTCTGTCATCCAAAGTTCTGAGTTTGATTGACAAGGCATTGGATGACACACTCTCCTGAAGGCCAACAGGACAGGAAGAGTGTATGCCTTAGATCTTTCCAAAAAGATGGATCTAAAACGCCATCCTTGCCTATTCTCCAAGGCATCTCCTCAAGAGTCTACACTATGGCATAGAAGGCTGGGTCATGTAAATTTCAAGAACATGAATCAGCTTATAAGCCATGGTTTAGTAAGAGGATTGCCTCTGAAGGAGTTCAAGTGTGAAGATGACTGCACTGCTTGCTTGAAAGGAAAACAACACAAAGTTTCATTCCCTTCAATAGAAGAACCAAAGTCCACTGCCTGCTTACAACTTCTGCACATGGATCTCTTTGGTCCTGTCAGAGTAATGAGCATGGCAAAGAAGAAATACTGCCTGGTAATTATGGATGATTACTCCAGGTTTGTATGGACTTTCTTCTTGCACTCCAAGGATGAAGCAGCAAAGACAATAATGAACTTTGTGTTACAAGTAGAAAAGCAGTATTCCCTACAGGTCAAGTGTGTGAGGAGTGACAATGGAACAGAATTTAGAAACCACACACTTGATGACTTCTACCTGTCCAAGGGAATTAGAAGGCAGTTTAGCATTCCTAGAACTCCTGAGCAGAATGGAGTGGTGGAGAGAAAGAAAAGGACCCTCATTGAAGCAGCAAGGTCAATGTTGGCTGACTCAGGGCTGCCACTGACCTTTTGGGCTGAAGCTGTCAATACAACTTGCTATGTACAGAATAGAGCCTTAGTAAATAAGAGGTTGATGAAGACTCCCTATGAAGTTCTTCATCATTTGGCCCCTCTTATTTCATTCTTTAGAGCCTTTGGGTGTCCTTGTTTCATTCTCAACACTAGCAACCCACTCCATAAGTTTGCTAGTAAGGTGGATGCAGGGTACTTTGTTGGTTATTCATCAACTTGCAAAGCATACAGAGTCTTCAACTGTAGAACCAAGGGGGTTGAAGAAACTTTGCATGTTAAGTTCAATGAATCTCCAAAGGACAAGATTCCACAAAACCCTGTGGAGCTGTTTGATCTGGACATACTGCAATATGTTCCTTATCAACCTCCATCTGTTGAGCCTGTCAACAGATCTCCACCTGGTGGTACTGAAGATGATGAAGTCAGTACTCACCTCTTCAGGTTTAGTGACAACCTGCCTAATTCCACTGAACCTGATGCTCCTGTAGCCTCAGCACCTCCATCCACTACAAATGCTGATGAGATTTCTGCTTGCTCTACTTCGTTTGAGCTGTCATCCTCTACATGGTTTCAGGAATCTCCATCACCATCTGTTGCTGCTGATGGGTCTACAAACACTTGCACAGATATTATAGTTTATCAAGAGCTCAAGAATCACCCCACTTCACAAATCATTGGTGATATCCATGCTGGAGATTCAACCAGGAATCAATTGTCCAACTTCTGCTTCTATGCTCTCTTCATCAGTCAGCAAGAACCAAAGAACTATCATATTGCCTTAAGAGACAATGGATGGGTGGAAGCTATGCAGCTTGAGCTACTTCAATTTAAGAAACAGCAAGTGTGGGAGCTTGTTCCATTACCCAAAGGTAAGTGTGCTATAGGCACCAAGTGGGTATTCAGGAACAAAACAGATGAGAAGGGCCAAATTGTCAAGAACAAGGCCAGACTGGTTGTTCAAGGGTTTGCACAGGAGGAAGGAATCGATTATGATGAGACCTTTGCACCTGTGGCAAGACTGGAAGCAATCAGACTGTTCTTAGCTTATGCTGCCTTTCACAGTCTCAAGGTTTATCAAATGGATGTCAAAAGTGCCTTCCTATATGGAAAAATAAAAGAAGAGGTTTATGTGTGTCAACCACCAGGATTTGAGGACAATAAACATCCTGATTGGGTGTACAAGCTTGATAAGGCTCTCTATGGGCTGAAGCAAGCACCTAGAGCCTGGTATGAGACACTCTCAACCTTTCTTCTAGAGAATAAGTTCACTAGAGGCACCATTGATAAAACCTTATTCATCAAGACTGTGGGACAACATAAGCTCCTTGTTCAGATTTATGTTGATGACATCATCTTTGCATCCTCTGATCCAAAGTTGTGTGATGAATTTACAAAGCTTATGAAGCTGAGATTTGAAATGAGTGCTATGGGAGAATTACAGTATTTTCTGGGTTTGCAAATCAAACAACTGGATGATGGAATCTTCATCCATCAGTCCAAGTATTCCAAAGACTTGTTGAATAAGTTTGATTTACAAACCTGTAAGCCCTGTTCTACTCCCATGAGCAGCATCACACAACTAGATGTTGATCAGAAAGGTAAAGCGGTTGATGAAACCCTTTACAGATGTATGATTGGGTCCTTGATGTACCTTACAGCTTCTAGACCAGACATCATGTTTTCAACATGTGCTTGTGATAGATTTCAGGCTGCACCTAAAGAATCCCATTTGATTGCAGTCAAAAGGATCTTTAGATATCTGCAAGGTACCCAATCACTAGGACTTTGGTATTCAGCTGGGCATTCATGCAAATTAGTTGCTTTCTCTGATAGTGACTATGCAGGATGCAAAGTCACCAGAAAATCCACTTCTGGTGGTTGCCAATTCCTAGGCAATTGTTTAGTTTCTTGGCAGAGTAAGAAACAAACATCAATTGCTACATCCACTGCTGAAGATGAGTATATTGCTGCTGCAAGCTGTACCTCTCAAATACTCTGGCTTCAGAACCAACTTCTGGATTATGGCATTACTGAGACTAAGACTCCATTATTAATGGATAGTGCTTCAGCTCTTTGTATTGTTAAGAATCCAGTCCAGCACTCTAGGACCAAGCATATTGAGATCAGACATCATTTTATCAGGGATTGCTATGAGAAAGGTCTGATTGATCCTAAGTTTGTGCCTAGTGCTAATGAGCTTGCAGACATTTTTACTAAGCCTTTAGATAGTGCCACATTCCAAAATTTGGTACTAAGGCTTGGTATGCTGCAGCTTGAATGATTTGACCTATGCTGGTACTCTTAGTTCACAACTACTGAAGAGCAAAGGTCAAATATAAGTACTGATGAGTAATTTAGTCTTCAGCTCTTTCACAACTACTGAAGACTAAACTGACTCAAAGTACTGATGTACATTATTTATTGAAAAACAACTGATGTAGTGAAATGGATTACAACTACTGATGTATGATTTTCAATAAATAAGTACTGAAGAACAAATTTTGCTCACAAGTACTGATGTGTAATCTTACACAAATACTGAAGACAAAATTTGTTCACCAGCTCTGAAGAATATTTCATCAGCACTTGTTGACATCTGATCACAAGAACTGAAGGCATAAATATTCACAAGAGCTGAAGGGTCGATGAAACATCTGAAAGTCAGCCAAAGAGCTGATGAGTAAGTGTGGAGGCTAGTATGAAACAACTGATTTGACGGAAACAGCTGATGAGTAATTTCTCATCAGCTGATAACAACAGCTGATGTTTCATACACAAACAACTGAAGGACAAAACCATGTCTTCAGTAGTTCACAACTACTGATCTCAGTAGTTTACAACTACTGAAGGCTAACACCAAGTCTTCAGTTGTTCCAACGTCTGAAGAAGAATACTAGGTCATCAGTAGTTTATAACTACTGACGACTGACAGTAACTCTTCAGACGTTCACAACATCTGAAGGACAAAACCAAGGTCTCAGTAGTTTCAACTACTGAAGGCTAACACCAAGTCCTCAGATGTTACAACCACTGAAGGTTAAAACCACGTCATCAGTTGTTACAACAACTGATAACTAACACCAAAACCTTCAGTAGTTTTCTTTCAACCTTTGCCCTACCCTATAAATACCCCACCTTCAGAGCATTTACTCCTCACTTGACCTAATCTTTCAAAACCTCTGAAATTCCCATACACCATTAATGGCGAACATGCAACTGAAACCTCGACACAACTGTGTCGCCCATCTCACCAAGTCGCCATTATGGCCCAAATTTCACCAAGCCGTCGATCTCATGCACGACTCACCATACAAAACGGATTTTCTCTTGAACCCCACTCTATACACCGACTCCTTGAGGGAGTTTTGGACCAATGTCACCGTCCAAACCGGAGAGCAGAATGCCGAAGTCTCCCTCCGGTCCTCCGTCAACGGCAAACCCGTGGTTATCACTCCAGCCACCATACGACAAACCCTAGAGCTGGAGGATGCCACTCACCCAACTTCCTACCCCAAAGGTACCCTGGATCTTTCATTCACATCCCATGACTATCAGGGTAACCTCTCCGCCTCCACCTTGTTGAAGAAACATTTCCCTGACCCTCAACGATTGATCTTCCACATGGTGAATGTCTGTCTGGCACCCAAGACCTCTTCGTGGGACCAGATGTCCACAAGGTGGCAGCAGGTATTGTATTCTATCCTTAAGAAACAACCTTTAAATTTTACTGATCTTTTATTTTTGGAACTCAAGGACATGGCCACAAAACCTTTTTCTAACCGTTGGAACTTGTATCCACGGTTCATAATGGCCATGATCGAAAACCAGCTTCAGGCTGAGGGACTAGTTGGCACTGGGGTCCCTGCCATGGCTGTTCAAGCTGAGGTATACTCCAGGCACAACACTGACCCCACACTCAAACAGGCTGGCCGGCTGCGAAAACCCACGCAGCTGGAACCCACAGCCTCCACCTCCAAATCCAAAGTCCCCACCAAGCCAAAAGCCAAAAGGAAGCCCACAAAGGCTACTCAGGGAGATGAGTCCCCAGAGGATGCCCCTGCCACACAAAGGCAGGATGTGCCTGCTGGTTCGATTCTCCCAGCAGGTACCACGACTCCACCCACCACAACCGCACAGGCTTCCTCTCAACAGGAGCCTGATGCAACCAATTTTGGGGCAACCACATTACTGGGGTCTCTCTCACTTGAGGAGACTGCCATTGAAGAGCACAGTCCTCCCCATGTGCATACTGCTTCTAGCCCACATACTGAGGAGACTGCCCCACTAAGCCCAACATTGGTAATAGCCAAAGTGCTGACCGATCTGAGCACTCCACCCTCTCCCCAGAAACCTATTACACCTGGGGAGACTCCAACCGAAGAGGGGGTGGGCACAAGTGCTGATAGGAGCCCACAGCACATAGAATCAGTTCAATCTCCCAGTGTGGCTAGGGAGATAGAACAATCTGGTGAGGCTGCCACTTCCCCTGCATCCACATCTGAGCAGGGTGAAGCTGGTAACATCACTAAGACCTCACCAGAGGCAATGGCCGATGATGGATCCAATCCTGAGGCCAGAAGTCCCCAGTACCATGAACAAGGGGCACATGTCATTACTGAGCCACACTCAGGACATGTTCATCCTGACAATGTCAGGAGGTCAGGTGATTCAGCTCATGCTGATGATGACCTGAGCTTCTTCTACGATGTAGTAGCTCAAACACTATCCTTGAGGATGAGATAAGCAGACTCAAAGAGCTGCTTGCTCAAATGACTCAGGATAGAAGTCCATCTGCCACCACTACCCCACAGATGGCACCTTCACCCGAAGGTCTCACAGACACTGAGCCACTCCCACAAACTCAGCCACCAGCCCCTGCTTCTGGCACTAGCTCTCAGGGACAGAACCCCCCTGAGCAGCTGGATGCTATCCTCCAGAAATCCCTGCCTCTCATCACACCAATCCTTAAAGATATAGTTATTCAAACCCTTGATGAGAGGCTTCCCACATATATACAACCCATGGTGGAGGTTGCCATATCTAAGGCTCTTGCTGATAGTCAACCCCAACCAATGCAACCAAAAAGGGGGAGACATCAGTGCAAGACAAGAGGAAGAGGGGAGAGGAGGAGAAAGAGGCAGAAAAGAGGTGGTGGTAGAGAGGGAGTTGGCTGAGGAGAGTAGTAGGGTGAGGGAGAAGGGGAAGAGGAAAGTGAGGGAGGTAGAGCATATAGAAGTGGCTAAAATCCAAAAGGATTTCAGTATCACTGATAAGAATAAGGGAGAGGGAAAGAAGGTGGCTGATCCTGATCTAGCAGCCCTTGTCAAGGAGGCTGATGCTGAACATAACCGTTCAATGAACAAAGTCATTGAATAGCTGTTCAGGCAAGGCTTTGACAAGGACACTGCCTTGCTAGATCAAGAGATCAGGAATATGGAGAGGAGAGAGATTGAGTACCGATGGACTACTCATAGCCAAGAGGAAAGACAAAAACTTGAGGCTATGAGTAGGTTCACTTCGAAGTACCTGGGCAGACCAGTCCTTGATGTTAAGGCATGGACCAGGGACAGACTCTTGGCAATAACCACCAAGATCTGTTCAGCTGGTGATTTTACCAAGGGACTGGTTGCTGAGGCCCTATCTGAAGCCGGTGCTGGGAACAGGACACTGCTAGTAAAGCTAACCAAACCAGCCCTTATCTCCAGGCTGCTAGCAATGCCTGCCAACATTCCCACACCAACAACCCAACCACAACCCACAAAACCAACTCCTTTACCACCAAAACCCGCAGCCAATGATCCACCCTTGAAGAAGAAGAGAAGGGTGCTGAGGCTGCAAGATGAAGAAGAGGATGATGAGGAGGATAGCCTGCCACTCTCAGCAGTTATACCTCTACCCAAAGCCAAACCACAAACCATCAATCCCACCTCACAGCAGGACACTGTGAAGGTTAAGTTAGAAGAGGAGGAGCAGCAGAAAAGACATGATGAGGAAATGCTGAAAAGCATTGACAAATGTTATACTGCTACCACCTCTATAATAAACATGCAGAGAGAAGCTCTGAGGTTATTCACCCTCAAACAAACCTTTCAATATGAAAGGGAGAGGGTGAGAACTTGGCTGACCCAAGGGTGGCTCACAGGATAGTCAAGAAGGACATGCCTGTGAGATACAAAAGCCAGCTAAAGAGAATCGTAGATGAAGAGATCTCTATGGCTATTGTAATAACACCCTGGGAAATAGTGGATGAATTCGAGAAAGCTTATAGAGCCGGCCAATCACCCTTTTCAATGCTAGATAATAGGGTGGTTAGGAAGGGTCTGGTCTATAAGAAGCTTGAGAATTTCCGTAGGAATGAGCTCACTTTGTTGTTAGAGGGTAAACACCCTGATGAGTTTGCATATAGGCAAATCACAACACTTGAGCTCAAAAATGGAAGACAGGTCAAGTACCTCTCAGAGCTGTACGGTCGGGAGGGGTTATTCGAAGGTGAGCCTGAAGACCTGTCCAAAGAAGAACAAATGATCTTTCTTCAGGCTTACTGTAGAGATCCTACCGGCTTGTACGTGGGAGGTAGATCTCATGGATGGGACAACAGCTCTGTGTCCTATTCCCCAAGACAGAGCTCCCATCCATACGTAGCCAAACAAACACTTGAGACTACCTCTCTGGCCAGTGCTTATCTGGGTCAACTTCTAATCTGATCTAGAAGGAAATAGACCAATCTTTATGCCATCAATAAGTGGGACATCCAATAATTAGAGGTTTTGGCTGCATTGGTTCAGGGGGAGTTTGTTGGACCAAAAGAACCAATGAGCCAAGATCAGGAAAACCTCTAAGTCCCACATGCCACTGCTACAACTGCTGAAGACTCCCATCAGTTACAATGTTCTCTTGCTTGAATGTCAGACTCGAGAACATCTGAAGACTCTCATCAGCTATTGTGTTCTCTTGCTTGAATGTCAAACTCGAGAGCATCTTAGCTCCAGCCTTCTGCTGTTATGACAAAGTCTGAAGAACAAAGTATGAAGATCAAAGAACTGAAGAATATCAGCTGAAGACTCCAAAGTACTGAAAACCAAGTACTGAAGTCTGAAGTACTGATCTTACAAGTACTGAAGACTTCAAGTACTGAAGACAAGTACTGAAGAATCAAAAGCTGAAGAACTAAAGAACTGAAGACCTTCTACTGAAGCACAAAGTCTGAAGACAAAGACTGAAGACAACAACTGATGATATCTACTGAAGTCATCAGTTGTTATATCATCTGAAGCCAAGTCTGAAGACCAAGTACTGAAGACTCAGAGTTTGTCACAACAACTGAAGAAGTCTTCTTCAGTTGTTGTGGTGGTTTTTCTTTTTCAGTAGTTTATTTTGTTTCAGTAGTTGTACAACAACTGAAAAGCATGTTCTTCAGTTGTTATAGTATCAGTAGTTATAAACGACCGAAGAGTTTGTTCTTCAGTCGTTGTAGGATTTCAGTAGTTTACTTTTGTCAGCACTTAGGAACTTTTGTAAGAAGATGTCAGTTGTTGACATCTTTAGTAGTTTTATGTTTTTGTCAGTTGTAATTTGAATATTCAGTGATGTCAGAAAAAGGACATCAACCCATCCTTTTGCCGCCTATAAAAGGATGGGTAACCATACAGTTTTAATTGCCGAAACGTGCGACCATTAGAACATTTATTGCTTCGCAGAACTCTTCTCTCTCTATGTTTATGCTTTAATTGCAATATCTTTTATGTTCTTGCTTTAATTGCTAATTAATGTGCTAAATCCGCTGCAAACATAATCTAATTGATCAACACGAGAGGCTGAGATCCTGTCAAAGGCAGCCAAAGACAAACAGAAGTCGTATGCCGATAAACGACGCAGACCGATTGAGTTCCAGGTGGGTGACCGGGTGATGTTGAAGGTCTCACCTTGGAAAGGAATTATTCGGTTCTGAAAGCGGGGCAAACTGGGCCCGCGGTATATAGGCCCTTTCCGAATCATTGCCCGTGTGGGAGAGGTGGCCTATAGGTTGGAATTGCCAGATGAGTTGAGTGGAATCCACCCAACCTTCAACGTATCTCATCTGAGGAAATTTTTAGCCGATGAAGATATGATTGTTCCACTGGAGGATATCGAGGTAGATGAACGGCTCAATTATGTGTAGCAACCAGTGGCAATCATTGACAGAAAAGAGAAGCGGCTGTGAAATAAAGTGGTTCCTCTTATGCGTGTACAGTGGAGGCACAGGAGACAGAAGATGAAATGAGGCAGAAGATGAAATGAGGCAGCATTACCCACGCTTGTTCGAGGAATAACAGGTTTCGGGGACGAAACCTAAATAAGGGGGGTGGACTTGTAACACCCGGAAAATTTTCTAAGCAAGCCAAGTAATAATAATAGGCTCAGACGAAACCATTTAATAAAAATAAAATGGTTATGGGTATTAGACCGTGTTAACTCTTCTGGTCATGAGCTTGACGAGTTTAAAGTCCCGGGAACGCCCGATACATATATATAGATAGATCAGCTGAGCAACTCTCATTTTGCACTCAACCCCCAATTTCTAGTGAGAAAGTGTAGAGAGATAAAGTGTTGGATCGAGGCTCGGTTGGTCAACAGATCGAAGATTTGTGTTCGTGGGCTTCCAAACAATGAGAATTCAGGTAAGAAACATCGTTTAATTGTTCGTTTTGGTGAAAAACCCGGATTCTAGTTTTTGGGTTTTTGAAAGTGGCAAGAATCGCCCAAAAACCCACGTTTTTATGTACGAAAACATGTAAAAAGCTTAAATATAGGTTCCTAGATGATAACCCAAGGTTTTGGGTGTAAAAGATTGGAGTTTTGGGTTAAAATGGGCTAATTCGTAAATTTCAGATCGTTCTGCGAAATTAAGCACTCATCCAGCGAAACTATGAGTTCGTCCAGTGAAACTAAGAGAAGTTCCAGCGAAACTATAGTTTCGTTGGGGCGAAACTATACTTCCGTTGATAAGTTCGCCGACAATGCTATCCAACGAAAGTTGGGCGAAACTGGCAGCAAAACTGGCAGCGAAACTGCCAGCGAACCTGCCAGCGAATTTAGCAGCGAAACTGCTGTTCGCCTAGCGAAACTATGGGCGAATCTAGCAGCGAAACTGCTAGTTACTTAGCGAAACTAGCAGCGAACTTAGCAGCGAATTTAGACAGAAATTAACTCTTTTGAGTGTTAATGTACCTGCAGGCAGTGTAGTGCGACCTTCTCTTTCATAGCTTGATTGAGAAGCTAATCATTAAGTACAGGTGATTTCTAGGACCCCTCATTTACTTGTTTTAAATGATTTTGGGGCAGGAACACATATAAACCTGTTTATTGAAACGTGTATGTTTGACCTATTTGGGTGTAATATCGTGTAGTAAGTTTAAGGTATGATTGTGGACTTGGGCGTGTTGTATGAGGTCCTAGTATGAGTCCCCAAGGTTTTGGGGGGGACAATTAGGGCTGTTGCACTCGAGAAGATGTATAGTCAAGTCCCGACTTTCGTGAAAAATACGGAGTAAGTCCTTACATGGAGGTTTCTGTAAGTGCCTGTAGATGACTGTTGATGTAGGCTATGTACGTATGATGCCATGTATGATGATGTATGACTGATATATGTGTTCCTTACGATAATGTACGTATATCTTTCCACAACTTTACGTATTATGATGACAAATAAACAAAGTATTATGTAACATAAAGTGAAAGATAATTAAAGAGGAACATGACGATAAATGCATGTATTAATGAATAAGTGAAAAAGGAATATGACGACGAATACATGCATTAATGAACAAACGAAAGATGTCTTGCAAGCATTGGATAAGGTGAACGGGTCCTTCTCGGTGATTGACCATATGTATGGTGCCCCTACCGCTTACCTCTAGTACCGTGGCATACGCTTTGCTGTTCATTTAATGACTTCGGCCCGGTAGCTAAGACTGATCGAGGTATAGCATATGGTAGTGGTACAAAAGATATCCAATGTGCAAGAAAAGATGAAACGGGATCCTTGTCATTCGACCATAGTAATCATGGCTACGTGCCATGAAGTGGGTAAAGGCTGACAGGATCCATATGAGAACTGAACGATAAAGATGTAACAAATAAATGATGCAGATAATAATAAATGTTATCTGAATATGTGTATGATGAATGTTCTTGAATGAAACGTAAGACGAATAAACGTAACGGGATCCTTGTCATTCGACCACAGTAATCATGGCTGTGTGCCATGAAGTGGGTAAAGCCTGACAGGATCTAAATAAGAAGTGAAAGATAATGATGTATAATGAACGAATGAATGAATGAAAGAGATAATAAAGATGTTATCTATGCGTATGTATGATGTATGATCACGTATAAAGAAAAGAATGGTTTTAATGAAAACGAAATATGTTTATTATAAAACTAGAACTCACTCAGTAACGCTGACTTTTTATGTATTTCCAGTTGGCATGTAGTGTTGCTGGGGATAGCACGAGGCGGCTACTCAGCTCTTTTAGGATGGCATTATCCTTTTGATAATGCTGCCCCGCAATGGAATGCGGGCGCATAATACATGCAAAAACTTATGTTGCATGCAAGTGTCAAGTGTTCCTTGAGGATCCCGATAAACGGGATTACTTAAGGAATTTTCTTTATGATGAAATTTTAATATTTTTATACTAGAGGTCACTGTTTATGACCCTTTTGTAATAGTGCTTTTGTGATGTAATGCAGCATTAGATGTTTTGTAATTGACGTATGTTGTATTAAATGGCAAAAGTATTTATAGTAAAAGAAAAGTTTATCTTAGAAATTCCGCTGCATGATTATATTAAGTTTATACAAATATATGTTTTAACGTGCGATGAAAGACCAGGTGGGAGGTGTCCGGGAACGGGGCCTTACATGTATTTTGTTTTCTAAATGACCTAAAAGCTTGTAAAGGTCAATAATTTCCTATGTACTGGCTTATTTGGGCAATATAATGAATCCTTCATTTAGTAAACCATATTGTTCATTACATAATGCATTTACAAACATAAGTCTACCATTACCATAACCTGCAGTACCCAAAATACATCATTGTTTATTACAAACATAAGTCTACCATAACCATAACAGACAATAAATACAACCATTTTAAACCATTACAAACATAAAAGTGTACCATGTTCACAAAAGTCAACCATTTCACCCAAAATAGATTACCACAGAAACCACAAAATACCACAGAAACCACAAAAAACAACCAGTTTAAACATTCAAGTAGCTGCTTGTGAAGAAGGCTGACCATCATCTCCCTGTCCCTTGCATGACCTTGAGTTATGTCCTTTTTTCTTGCACTTTGCACATGTGACTGTGTTACCAACTCTAACCATATTTCCACCCTTAACAACTGGTTGACTTACCTACTCAGCACTCTTCTTTCTCTTTTTCTTTGGCCTCCCTACTTGTGTATGATGTTTTGGTGCAGTCAACTTTGTTAGGCAAGAAGAGGGTGTCCATATATGTCTTCCATTAATTAGGTCAACTGTGTTTGCATATACCTTCTTCCAGGTGTCTAACCAGTACACCTTAGACACCCAGTTCTCTGGAATACCAACCTCCATTCCATTCAGTGCCATATTCCATATCATTGCAACTGCATGCTTACATGGCATGGCAGTTAGCTCCCACTTCCTGCATGAACAACTTTTTTCATCAACATTGACCACACATTGGTCCTGTGCAGGCCCACTTACCTGATATTTGCTCATACCATTCCAGATTACTATGTATTTTACAGCCTCTGCCTTGATTGCTTCAAACAATTTTGTTGCATTTGGAGTCAAAGGCCCATCACACTTTGCTATTACCTTATGCATAGCCACTATCCTTCTTATTAAATACTACCTGATGAACTCTAAACATGTAATAACAAGTTTGTCCCTACCCCCTACTAGCTGCCTATTAAATACTTCACATATATTATTTAAAAGAACATCACTAGTTGACCTTCCTGCATAAGTTTAATAAGGATTATTAGCATTGTCATTAGTGAAACAAGTGAGATAATGCAGTGTTATTTGCATTTTTATTAAATAAGGTAAAGATTAAAATACCACTGAAATGCGATCTAGACCAATGCTTTGCTGGTATTTCTTTCAACCACTCATGTAAAGCAGGATCCAGGTTGTGTACATCTTTCATGGCCTTTGTAAAATGGGGTATTGTTGTGCACACCTCCACAACATGTTCTTGTACAAATTGCCCTTCCACCTTAACTTCATGTTTTCATGTATATGTCTTAAACAAAACCTGTGTTCAGCACTGGGAAACATTGTTTTTAAAGCTGGTATAATGCCCTAGCATATCATTAGATAATGTTAGTATGTAATTGTATTGGAATAAATAGATAATTAGATATATAAAAGTTAAACATTTATTTACCTTTTGCCTATCACTAATAAAAGTGAAATTGGAAATGGATGTCAGATCTAGGTCATCACCTAAACATTCTAAAAACCATGTCCAAGAGCTTATAGTTTCAGCCTCTACTGGAGTATAAGCAACAGGGTAAATTCTATTATTTGAATCTATCCCAACTGCATTCAAGAAAGGAATGGACTTTTCATAAAACACCCATCTAACCCTAGCAGTTCCCTCCCACAAATCTTAAACCCTGTCTTCAAAGCCCCTATGCATACATATATCCTCTTAAATTGCCTGGTTTCACGAGATGGATTGCATTCTCTTTCAACATCAATTTTAATTGTGGTACCTGGATTTGCCCTGATGACTTCATCAACATAATCTCTCAACAGTTCATATTGAGCTCTATAATCACCCTCAATCTTATGGATTGCCATGTTCTTTGCCCTGAACACCTTCTGTCTTGATACTTGAATCTTGAATTTTCTTTGAATTAGCTCTTGGACTGCCTTTAACGGGATGGTTGGGTTTACAGTAATAGTTGGTTCCAATTCTTGGGCAAGAAAACTGACTGTGCACAATCTAACCTCTCTGGTTTGAAGACAACTGTGAGCATTGATGAAGGTCTTCACTATCCATGTCTCTTCTTTGTTATGATTTGTAATGTGCAGTTTCCAAGGACAGGTAGGGGTCATTAAAGGTTTCTTCTTTTTAGGTGTCCTAACTTCCTTGTTTAACCCACGAACATTAGAATCTTTGGATCCACTTGCCTCTTGTGAATTTACATCCTTGCCCTCACTTGATGCACCTCCTGCTAATGAAGGATTTAACCCCTCACACACCACACGATATCTACTTTTGTCATTTCTTACAACCTTTAGTTGTCTTCTACTAGAAATAGCATAGTTCAAAATTGACTACTTTACCTTATGCCTATTTGCAAATGTTTGCTCAACATAGAAAATTTCATCACGTAAGTTGATCTCTTTACTCTTTTTTTCCTATATTTTCTCAATGCACTTTTCAAGGGAGGTTCATTGTCGTCTTCATCACTTAGGCTATCAAAATCATCCAAGTCCACTTCAATGTTTTCTTCAATGTCTTCACTCTCCTGCACCAAAGGTTCTTCATCCCTAATATCATTGTCAACAATTGCTCTATATTCCTCCATGTCTACTCCAACATCATCAATTATATTGTCTGTGTCTACTATATAATCTGAATCCTCACTTTCAGTACGTTCACTATCATCCTCAAATAGGTCCTCATCTCCAATTGGATGTTCATCTTGAAGGGCACCATGCTCTACATTCTCAAACTGAAACACATCATCCATAGTAATATCATCTTCAATCACATCATTTTCAGCCAAATGTTGTGACCCTTGTTCAATAGATTCATTCACTAACCCTTGTTCACTAGCCAAATGTTCAGACCCTTCCATAACTGATTCATTTTGAGCCAAATGTTGTGACCCATCTACAAATGCTTCATTAAATGACCCATCTATAACTGATTCACCATGCCACTCTAATGCTAGCCTCTTCCTACAAGCTTGGGTGATTTCTTGTGTATTCCTTCTAACCTGAGAAGGTCCTGCTTCAATCAACTCCTCAATTATAACATTACGTTTGACAGGCGATATGAAATATGTCTCCACACTTGTGTTCCCATGCTCAGTGTATACGTCCATTACTTTGAATTTCTCAACATATTTCAAGAAATTGAGCACATCACTATCATTTCCTAGGGCCCTCAAACCAAAGTCTAAATCTTGCTCAGGAATCTTATAATGATAGTAAATTATTTCATCATGAGGATACCCTAATTCTTGAATCATTGCATTTACCTCAATAACAGAAAACTCATCAGAATCCACCAAATCAACATAACCTACCTGTCCGTTGATATACTTTCTTCGAGGGGCTTTGGTGAATTTCCCTCCATGATGAAACTTCAGTGTGAACAAACTAGAGTTTCCACCTAAATATAAAATCACAAATATTAAAAACAAGACATATAAACTACAATGGCTACTAAAATAACTAAATGTGAAACTTAACACTCACCATAGAGTTCATAGGGATTAACATGCTCGCCTTTAGAACGAACATACCAAAGCGTGAGCACCATTGCATCAAACGATTGTAATATTCAATGGTTGAAGCTTGAAACTTGATCTTTGAAAATTTTTTACTATCAATTTCAGTTTTGGATGATGGAAGTTCGATCGTTGGTGTTTTTGGTGAAGTAGAAGAAACCAGATGATGAAAGTTCAAAAATATCGAAAGGTGGAAGGGTAATATGGAAGGGAGTAAGAATTTGACATAAAAAGACAAAAATGCCCCTCACGTGAGGGGCACCTGTGGGTTGACTAACGGCCACAGTGGACGGCGTTACAAAAGTGGATCTGATTGTGACAGAATTTAAACCACAGTGGTTAAATCGGGCGTTTTTAAACTATTGGATGAAAAGCGTTATAACCACCAAACCACAGGGACTAAAAGCGTAATTTACTCTTATTTTTAAAAACAGAAACAATTAAGCTCAGATCTAGGTATTGAGTTACTATGGCCGCAACATAGGTTGCAAATGCAGAACACCACACTTGCCCTCATTGATTATGCCATGCCAAGCAATCATATTTTCCACGGTCGTCATAGCAATGCTTACAACTAATTGATTCTGCAATCACAGCTGAGTCAGTGACGTCTCATGGCAACAATCATCGACGTATGTAAGCCACCATCATCAATAAACTAGAAACAAACCAATGTAAAGATCGTGATGACTGTAAACAATCAATGAATAGGACGCGAGTCTCAAATGACGGGTTGTCATCATCAGCGACTTATGAAAATTGAAACATGCACCATAGTCATAGATCAAAAACATATGATTAGTGTTCAAGGTCGTTTTGCCAATCATCACCATCCAATAACCAGAACCTGAAGGTTCATAACAAAACATAAACACAAGGATTTAGGGTTCAGATTAGAAATACCCAAACAAAATACCAAGCAGTAAAGAAACAACAACCAGACATGAAAAACCCTTAAATCCAATAGACGGTTCAAGTCAAACCCTAACTCTTAGATGAGCTCATCATTGAGTCGATAGAACATGCATACCCGAATAGCTTCGTCATAATTAAGAAGAAACGTAGCCGTCATTCCCCCACTGACAATGCCAACAGAGTCGGCCGGAGCCCATGACGGTTACAAGTCAATCGTCGGCCCATCCACAACCAAAACTGGAGGCAAAGCGCCAATAATATCCACAACCATCACAACGACATAAACCCACCTCACCGCCAACCATCGCCACCTATGGCTCGAAAAACAGAGTAAAGGCGCAAATGCATCACTACTGCCAGACCATTGCCACCTAGGGCACGATAAACAGAGCACAACCGGCAACCTGACGATGGCGAAGGTGGGTTACCAGAGACTATAACCCCTCCCTCTCCTTGAACAAGGGTCGCCTCGATTTGGGGGTCGTAAAAAAACGGGTGGTCATCAGGTCCACCCAACGAAACACACTGACTGCAGCGACGATAGAAATTGGATTCACCGGAGAGGCAACGGCCTCCACCTAGCCGCTATCGTCACAACCCCTCACTCAAAAATCCCAACAAGGAATCTGATGAAGTAATAGAAAGTTGTCCCTTTTTCCCCTTTAAAAATGAACAACATAGAAACTTTTATGGCCAAACAAAAACACATGACTAAATTACAAATTTCATCCTTTATGTTTGATGAAAATTATGTAATGGGTCATTTTGAAAAATGACTTTCACTCAATGTCGTTTTTTATAAAAAGTTAGAGTAAATCTCGGTTTTGGTCCCTGTGTTTTGCAAATTGACTCCACTTGAGTACCAACGTTTATTTTGTCTCTATTTGAGTACCAAAGTTTAAAAAAGTTGTCTGTTTCAGTCCTTTTGACTAACGGTCTTAACTTTTTTCCGTTAAGTGATTGTCAATTTACTAAAATACCCCTCATTCAAAACACCATCTTCTTCTTCTAAACCTCTCAAACACCACACCACCACCCCTAACCTTTCAAACAAACCCCACCACCACCGGAGCCATCATCATCGGCGCCAGCCTCTCCGGCCTAGCCGCCGCCGTCCGCCTCCACTCCCACAACATCCCTTACTCCTCCTCGAAGCCTCCGCCGTCTGCACCCAGATCGCCACCACCTCCAATGATCGCATCCACCACCGTCACGCACTGTCACCACCTATAACCCACCAACCACCACCAAATCCGGCCACCACCATCGAGAACTCGCAAACAGATGATCGGTGGCGGAATCTCCGACGTTGCCGGGTCCAGCGCTACCGGAAGAAAGACCCTACATACGTTTCAAATAAAGCCTGTATTTTTGCAGATGGCTAGCAACGTTTTCTCGGGTCAACCCGTCCACTTTGAGATAAGGGCATAAGGTCCTCCGGCGATTTGGGTTTAGGTTGTTTGAAGGTCGACCGAAGATGATGTTGTCGGTCGGTTAAAGGTGATTTGGTGGTACAAGGGTTCGAATTCGAATTTGGGGGATTAGGTTGTGGTTGGAGATTAGGTGGTTGAGGTCAATTTTGGGGGTTCAGTCGATAGGGGATAAGTTGTGGTCGATGGTGGGTGATCGATCGACAGGGGATGGTGTTGTTTGAAGCTGTTGCGGTCGATTTGTTGTTGACACGGACTATGTGGTGTTTTTGGTTGTCTACTGTGTATCAAGTAGTCTGTGTCCACTGTCGGTTTGAATTGTTTATCCGCCGCGGAATCAAAGGTGTCCACTGTGAACCAAATTGTTTGTGTCCGCTGTGGATTTGAGGTTCAATTCATCCTCTGTATGATTGGTAAACCGTCAGCTGTGGGTTTGGTTTCTTGTTCGATGTGGTAACAACTTTTTTATTTTTGCAGATTGCGAGATCACGGGTGATTAGGGTTTGAAATAAGGGCATAAGGTCCTCCGACGACGGCAGCTCATCCTCCCACTTTGAGAACCAATTGGACTGATCATCTTCTTCCCTCATTTCTATAATCGGATTGAAGACCTGATTAATTGTTTGCTGATGGAGATCAGAAGTTGTTGTTGTTGTCACAGATGTTGGATCAAAGGAAGGCTCTCAATCTAGAAAGATTCGAGTTTTTACTTGTTAGAAAGAGAGAGAGAGAGAGAGAGAGGACGGCGGCGGCTAGGCCGGAGAGGCCGGCGCCAATGATGATGACTCCGGTGGTGGTGGGGTTTGTTTGAGAGGTTAGGGGTGGTGGTGTGTGGTGTGTAGTGGAGATAGATGATATTTTTAGCCCTTAGGGGTATTTTGGTCTTTTTAAAAAAATCTAACAGAAAATGTTAACACAGTTAGTCAAAAGGACTGAAACAGACAACTTTTTTAAACTTTGGTACTCAAATGGAGACAAAATAAACGTTGGTACTCAAGTGGAGTCAATTTGCAAAACACAGGGACCAAAACCGAGATTTACTCAAAAAGTTATTACGTAATACATCATTTTTACTAACTGGGGTTAAATAATTCTGTTAAGTCAAGGGTATTATTGTCATTTTATTTATAAAGGACTACTTTTGTAATGTCAAAGTTTCTTTTTATTCTTCAATTCTATTTATTTTTTTATTTTATTATTTTTATTAATTGATTATTTTACTTATTTATTTTATATAATATATACTATTTAATTTATTTATTTTATTATATGTTTTTTATATATATATATATATATATATATATATATATATATATATATATATATATATATATATATATGTTATACATGGAACACATAAAATACCACTAATTTTTATTAAACTATTTTAACTATAACTATAGTTTTAATTAATTAAAATTATTTTTTAATATCTAGCTTTCTAACGACTATATTTAAAAATTTCCATCACAATGTATTTTTCATCTCATTCATCTTTAATTTGTTTAAAAACCCTAAATGGCATATAAATGTGATAATATTTTTTAATTAAATTTGTAGTACTCATTTTGATCCATTAAGATGACTCGACACATAAAGATGCTAATTGAAGCCCTCATTTTCATCTTATTCATCTTTAATTTTTTTAAAAACCTAAATGGCAAATGATAAAAGTAATAATTAAAATAGTAAGTATATATAATAAAATAATTAAAATAGTTTTAAAATGATAAAAGTAATAATTCTAATCAAAGAAATAAAAAAATAAATTTTATTAAAAAATTATTTCAATTTGTAATAGATTTTTAATATAAACCATAACCCAAACTATTTAACACATTTGAATATTTTATACCAAAATGGTATTAAAATCTTTATATCATAAGCCAAGCTATTTAGCACAGTTGAATATTTTATACCAAAATTGTATTAAAATCTTTATACCATACGCCAAAATATTTTTAAAATTTTTTTAAACCAAAATAATAATGAAAAAGCGACAGAGAAATAAAACCGATTACTAGTTTAAATTATATAACATGAAAAAAATATATTTTTAACCCTCTAATTTGTATTCGTAAAATTAGAAAAGTAGATAAATAAATTTAAAAAAAATATATATATAATAAATTAAAAAACTATTATTAAAAGTATAACTTATAAAAAAATTTAAAAATAATTACATAATAATACTTAAGATTATTAAATAAAAAGTGTATTAAAAAGATAAAGTAAACAAAATAAAAACATAAACAAAAAACAGAATAGTAAAAAAATTACAGATTTCGTCCTTTAAGTAATAAGGACAAAATGGTCATTTACAAAAAATTAACAGAAAAAGTTAACTTTTATTAGTTGAAAGGACATAAAGTGTGATAAGTTTTTAAATAAAGGACGCTCAGTGTAATTATGAAAGTTTAAGCATAAGATCCATAATTTTAAACATACTTAAAGGATAAAATTTGTAATTTAGCCAAAACACATTAAACCAAACTATTTCTCAACTTGCTTATTTCATATATAGGTAAATTACTTTATTTCAAAGACTATACTACACAAATCAACCAATAAACCGGAAGCAGTTAAACCAATACCTGGTTCATGAATACCTCCAAATGCGATAACAATAACATCAATTCAAGATCATCTGCAACCACAACAAATGACACAATCAGTAGTTCAGTAGTTAGTGTATACATATAACTATGGGATCTAAAAAAGATTAGGACATAATGAAGCTTGTAAGGAAGCAAGGTAAATAAAAGTAATTTCCATAGGGTCTAGGAGGGGTAGGTAGTGACGAGTCTTTCTTCTATCTTGAGAGATAAAGAGACCGCTTCTAATGAGCATACAACACATAACAATAACAAACAGATTATAGAGCATGCAACACATAGGTATATGATGTGCTCCAAATTATACATCAAAACACTATCAAAAGTGCATCATTTATTCCTTGATATCTCCCGAAATATGATGATTATGTACTTAAAATCATTTAATTGTGTTTTCAGGTGTTGTGAAGGGCAAGATGGACAAAAGGAGCATAATGGACAAGAAATTGAAGAAATTCAAGCTTTAAGCTCCAAGCATGGGGCCGTGCCTCATTAAGCACGCCCCCATGCCTTGCCTGAAACACACCCCCGTGCTAATTTGGCACACCCCCGTGAGTGGACATCTGACAAGACAAAAAGTACTGTTCCCTAAAAGGAGTCACGAGGCCGTGCCCCAATCAACACGGGGCCGTGCTTGGCCCGACAACTCCTGTGCGTACGATCCGACCAACTTTCGTAAGCATTGTACTAACACGGGTCCGTGCCTTTTTGTCACGGGGTCGTGCTTAAACACTCCGGGAAGCCTATAAATAGAGGGCCAAGTTCATCATTTTGCAAGCTTTTGGTGGAAGTGATACTCTGCAGAATTGTCTCGGGAATCAAGTCTAAGAGATCAATTGGAGGCTCGGGAGGTGCATACAAAACTTGGAAGAGGCGCGGGATTGCCCTAACATCATCCATTGTGAATCATTGGTTTGATTGTTCTATTTTATCAATGAATTCATATCTATTTTCTATGTTGTTTGTTATATTACAGCTCATTATGAGCTAAACTCCTATTCATCCTACTTGGATGAAACTTATGTAATTTGTGATAAATTAATGGTGTGATAAATATTGTGTTAACGTTATGGTGGTCTTGGGAAAACTTTCGATGGGTAACACCTACATTTGAACGGGTGGTTATAAGTTTATGGTTTGTAATTGTGATTGTCATACATGGTTGAAAAACGTATGATCAACTTTTATTCATAACAACTATGGCTAATTAACTAGAGATGGTTATTAGAAATCATAAGACCTTAACTTTCTGATTATTTACGGGTTCCCTTTTATTAGTCTGAGAAATCTACAGTAATTGTTATGGTTTTCTAAAATTAATGGTATGTTAGAATAGAACTTGATCAACTCTTTTCTTACATTAAGTTATGTTTTCAGAAATCGTATGTCGAAAAGGACACAAAAGATTTACCTACATCACTAGGGCCTTGACCTAAGCAGTAAATCTCAACCTGACGTGGTCCTGGTCACTACGGAGTGGATAGACGAGAAATAGTGTCAGCTCATCTTTATAAACGTTAACACAATTACTTTATTCAATATCTTTAATCACACCACCACTTCATCACAATTACATAAGCGTAATCCAAGTTAGGATTATAGCCTTTATCCCCTGATCTTAAATCCAAAAGTTTCAACTTGTTTTACTTTATTTATTATTTCTATTGTTAGTTTAAAACCCTAAAGAAACCCTAATTTACATCAACACAATTTATCAATCTCTTACACAAAAATTGATAGTCAATTATAAGGATTGTTGAGTAGTCTTAGTGTGTCCACGGATTGATACTCCGTTCTTACCATCACTATATTACCTCACGATAGGTGCACTTGCCTTTTGTGTGTGTAGTTAGTAGTAGTGATAACCATTTAAAACTGAATCTGTGCAAAAAATCCTTTTCAAAATATATATACTTTCACACCGCATCAAGTTTTTGGCGCCGTTGCCGGGGACACACGACAAGTTTGAAAGACAATCTAAATTGTTGACTGTCCTGTTTATGTCTTGTTAATATTTTTGTTCAAATTCATTTTAATTTTATAGTTAGTTTACCTTAGTTAGTTTAGTTACATTTGCCTGATTCATTTTAAGCCTTAGTTAGTTTATGCTTCCTTAAGTTAGTGTATGTCCGACTCGTCTAGTCCTGAACTTGTTTCACCTCTTTCGGAACCTGAATGACTTTTCCAACAAAGGTTACATGAAAGACCGCAACAAGCAGCAACAATCATCGAAGAAGACATCTCGGAAGATACACCATCCGAAGGAGACATGGCTAATCAAGACGAGGAAATAAAGATGACGCACTATGCCATACCATCAATGGATGGTTTTGAGTCTTGTGTTGTCCAACCAGCAATAGCGGCCAACAATTTTGAGATTAAGTCTAGTATTATCCAACTCGTAGAGAACTCTGTTCAGTTTCATGGATTGCAAGACGAAGACCTTAACGCTCATATCTCACGATTCCTTCGTATCTGTGCAACTTTCAAAATCAACAACTGTTCAGACGATGCTATTAGACTACGACTTTTTTCCATTTTCACTTCGCGCCCGAGCCATTGACTGGCTTGATTCACTTCCACCTGGTTCCATCACCACATGGGCGGAAATGGCTGAACAATTCCTGTTGAAATACTTTCCACTCGATCGCACTGCCAAATTGAGAAGCAGCATCACAAGCTTTCGCCAAGACGATGATGAATCATTACACACAGAATAGGAGAGATATAAAGGTCTCCTTTGGAGATGCCCACATCACGGACTTGATCTGTGGCTGCAGTGTCAAAATTTTATGATGCAATCAGCGGAGCACACAAACAAGCTGTAGATCAAAGTGCGGGAGGAGATTTTGGAAGTGTCACAGCAACAGAAGCATACCAAGCCCTAGAGAAGGCAGCTAAGAAGAGCTTTGCTTACAATCCCTTGAGAAACAAAATCAACTCTAGCGGAATTCATCAAGTAGACTCTGAAACACTGATCACAGCCCAGTTAGAAGCCTTAACCAAACGATTCAAACAATTGCAAGCTGAACTTAAAAAGACTCCAACACGATGCAACACATGTGGAAACTCACACAAGACCCATGAATATCCACAAGGCATTATGATGGTTGAAGATGTTGATTACGTAGGAGGCCCAAACAACTCATATAACAACAACTTAAATTGGAGGAGCAACCCGAATTACAGAGAAGCTGGTAACAACCAATCATCATCTGGATTCAACCGTTGGCCACCTTACCAACAACAAAAACCACCATATCAAGGTCCAAGAAGTAGTAATCAAGACCGTGGAGCATCATCAATGGAGGATTTATTGCATCAATTGTTGTTAACCACACAACCCACAGAAGAGTACATCTGGAAATCTGATCGAAGAAACGAGGAAAGGTTCCAAAGAAACGAGGCTGACATCATAAGCAACAAAGCATCATTGCAAACCATTGAAAACCAGGTAGGTCAGATAGCACAACAACTATTTGCAAGACCCCAAGGTGCTTTGCCTAGCAATACTGTAACAAACCCTAATGCTCAAGTCAAAGCCATCACCATAAGGAGTGGTAAAACCACTCAAGGTGAAGCACCTGTATTACAGCCCATCCTTGAAGAAATAGAACTCGAGACACCACGTAATACAAGTGACAAGGAAAAGCAACCTGTCATTGTTGAAGAACCAGCCAAGAAATACGTACCACCACCACCTTATGTTCCACCACCTCCATATCCCGATCGTCTGAGACAACAACGAATGGAGGCACAATATGGCAAATTTATGGGATTGTTCAAACAACTCCATCTTAACCTGCCATTGGTGGAAGCCTTAGCCCAAATGCCAAATTATGCTAAGTTTTTGAAGGGTGTATTGTCAAACAAGAAGAAACTGGAAGAGTTATCACATGTAGTTTTGAATGAGGAGTGCTCAGCAGTTCTTCAAAACAAACTACCTCAAAAGATGACTGATCCATGGAGTTTCACCATACCTTGCCTAATAGGAAATCTTTCTGTCAGCAACGCGTTAGCCGATTTAGGTGCTAGCATTAACCTAATGCCTTATGCAGTTTTTGAAAAGTTAAACTTAGGTGAGCATAGACCTACTCGTATGAGCATCCAATTAGCTGACCGTTCTGTCAAATATCCGAGGGGCATTGTTGAAAATCTCTTAGTTAAAATCGACAAGTTCGTATTTCCCGTTGATTTTGTGATTCTTGACATGGATGAGGATAAGAATGTTCCTCTCATCTTAGGTCAACCTTTCTTAGCAACCGCTGGAGCACTTATCGATGTTTGCACCGGCAAACTCACACTCCGAATGGATGAGGAGGAAGTGACATTCGACATAGGACAATCCATGAAACATTCTTAACATCATGATGATTCACTCTATTATATTGATGTTTGCGACTCAATCATAAGCTGTCATCTGAAGAACACTCGTCAAGTTGAAGCTTGCAATACTCAATTAATAGAAATCCAAACCTCTGACCCCATCTGTGAGCACCAAATCATGCCAGAACTTGAAGTTGATGAAACGTCATCTTATCAAGAAGCATTTGAGATCATCGATCAAGAATTAGAACCTAAAGCCAAACCTTCTATCGAAGAGCCTCCGGCTTTAGAACTCAAGGAACTTCCGTCTCATCTCGAATACGCTTTTCTTGAAAACACCTCTCAGCTTCCTGTCATAATCTCATCCGCCCTATCAAAAGATGAGAAGAACAAGTTGCTCAATGCGCTGAAGGCACATAAACGAGCAATTACATGGAAAATCATGGACATCAAGGGAATCAATCCATCCTTTTGCACTCACAAAATATTAATGGAGGAGAACTTCAAATCCGTCATTCAACCTCAAAGACGTTTAAATCCAAGCATGCAAGAGGTGGTGAAGAAAGAAGTAATCAAACTGCTAGATGCCGGTTTGATTTACCATATTTCTGATTCGCCTTGGGTTAGTCCCGTCCAAGTTGTTCCAAAGAAAGGAGGAATGACTGTGGTAACTAACGAAAAGAATGAGCTTATTCTGACTCATACGGTTACAGGATGGAGAGTTTGCATCGATTATCGCAAACTCAATGATGCCACAAGAAAGGATCACTTCCCTTTACCTTTCATTGACCAAATGCTCGAGAGACTATCTGGAAAAATGTTCTATTGTTTCCTCGATGGTTTCTCAGGGTACTTTCAAATTCCCATTGCTCCCGAAGATCAAGAGAAAACGACATTCACTTGTCCATATGGCATTTTTGCTTATCGACGAATGCCTTTTGGATTGTTTAATGCCCCTGCTACTTTTCAAAGATGCATGGTAGCAATTTTTCATGACATGATTGAACACTCAATGGAAGTTTTCATGGATGATTTCTCAGTCTTTGGAAACTCATTCGAACAATGTCTTGAAAACCTGGAGAAAATGCTGGTTAGATGCGAGGACTCTAACCTTGTTTTAAATTGGGAAAAGTGTCACTTCATGGTTACTGAAGGAATAGTATTGGGACATAAGATTTCTCGAGCAGGCTTAGAAGTTGACCAGGCTAAAGTTGACACTATTTCCAAACTGCCATATCCCACAACCGTGAAAGAAATCAGAAGCTCTAGGTCACACAGGATTCTATTGTCGTTTCATTAGAGACTTCTCAAAAATCGCACGACCGATGACTCAACTTTTTGAGAAAGATGCAAAATTTGTGTTTTCCAACGAATGCATCAGTGCATTTGATCCGTTAAAAGAGAGGTTGGTCACCGCTCCAATTATGGTTTCCCCAGATTGGACGTTACCATTTGAACTCATGTGGATGCAAGCGATTTTGAGGTAGGAGCCGTGTTAGGATGAAGGAAAGACAAGCAATTCCACCCAATTCACTATGCGAGCAAAACCCTAAACGACACACAAGAAAACTACACAACCACCGAGAAAGAACTTCTCGCAGTAGTTTTCGCATTTGACAAATTCCGCTCGTATCTAATCCTATCAAAAACTGTCGCCTATACTAATCATGCAGCCCTATGTTATCTGTTCAACAAACAAGATGCAAAGCCAAGATTGATATGATGGATACTTCTGCTTCAAGAATTCGACATTGAGATTCGTGACAAGAAAGGAGCAGAAAATCTAGTGGCTGATCATCTTTCGCGTCTTGAAGATTCAAACCATCCACAAACTGAGGAATTCAAAATAAACGATAATTTTCCTCACGAATTCCTTTTGAACATCCAATCTTCAATCGATGAGTATCCTTGGTTTGCTGACTTCACAAACTATTTGGCAAGCGGAATCCTTCTCAAAAGAATGACTTATCAGCAAAAGAAGAAATTCTTTACTGACATTAAGCATTACTACTGGGAAGATCTGTACCTATTGAGAATCGGTGCGGACCAACTCATTCGAAGATGCGTATACGGAAGTGAAGCGGAACAGATCCTAAGGCACTGTCATGAAGGACCCACAGGAGGCCACCATGGAGCAACTCTAACAGCCAAAAAGGTCTTCGATTCTGGATTCTATTGGCCCACGATCTTCAAGGATGCTCACAACATGGTACGCACCTGTGATGCATGCCAAAGAGCAACCAACATCTCGACACGAGATGAGATGCCTCAGAAACCCGTTCAAGTATGCGAGGTATTTGATGTATGGGGTATTGATTTCATGGGTCCATTGCCAGTATCATTTGGAAATCGTTACATCTTAGTAGTAGTTGATTATGTCTCAAAATGGGCCGAAGCTCAAGCCCTGCCTACCAACGATGCAAGAAATGTTGTCAGATTCCTTAAGAAATTATTCTCTCGTTTTGGTACCCCAAGGCTTTGATTAGTGATCGAGGGACCCATTTCTGTAACAACCAACTCGAAAGAGCAATGGTTCGTTATGGAGTAAACCATCGCTTTACAACCGCTTATCATCCACAAGCAAATGGGCAGCGGAAGTCACTAATCGAGGTATCAAACGAATCCTAGAAAGAACCGTAGGACAAAATCACAAGGACTGGTCTGCCAAGCTAGACGATGCATTATGGGCTTTTCGAACAGCCTTTAAGACTCCCATTGGCACAACACCATTTAAACTCGTTTATGGGAAGTCGTGTCATCTACGTGTGGAACTGGAACATAAAGCCTATTGGGCACTCAAAGCAGCAAACCTAGACCAAAGCCTTGCAGGAAAGAATCGATTTCTACAAATCCATGAACTAGAGGAACTGAGAGAACAAGCATACGAAAACGCTAGGGTTTACAAGGAAAAGACAAGGAAATTCCACGACTCTCGTTTAAGGAGCACTAAACGATTTCATGTGGGGGAACGTGTCTTACTGTATAGCTCTCGTTTACGTCTGTTTCCTGAAAAGTTAAAATCACGTTGGTCTGGACTTTACACGATTAAAATGTGTTTCCAAATGGTGCAATCGAAATTGATAACCACGAAGGTTTAAGTTTCAAAGTAAATGGACATCGTTTAAAGCCATATAACGATGGGCCAACCAAGATTTTCTTGGAGGAATTACACCTCCGCCCCGACGAGGATTAAGTCTGGGGAAGGGTCACGCCGAAGACCCGAAACGAAAACACGGCACTTGTACATAGATTTTGTTTAAAATTTTTAGTTTTTTGTAGGACTCCCAAGCACAAGCACGGGGCCGTGCCCCACCAAGCACGCCCCCGTGACTCTGACAAATATTTTCCACGATCTCCGCTGACGACTCTGGAACGTTACAGGATGAATTTAAGGCGACTTCTGACAAGCACGGGGCCGTGCCTACCCAAGCACGCCCCCTCGATCAACTTTGCAGACCTGTGTATAAATACCACACTTGTTCCAAGCTTTCACCACACCCATTTTTGCTCAAAATCTCACGAGGAAAGGATGAAAGAATCCAGTCAAGGATGTTCTAATTGGAATCCTGCAACAAAGCCCCGGTCTGAAACTAGAGAGCCAACGACTCAAGAGTATTTCTTTAAGCTCCATGAGCTAATAAAGAAATTGACGGAGATGAATCTCACCGCAACTCAACGCTTGGCTGAACTTATCCAGAAAGTTCAGGATATGAGCGAGGAGCTTGTTTCCATCAATCGTCGGCTTGCGGAACTTAGCAACCGCACTTCGCACAACCCTATCCCGACCCTTCCACATGAAATGTGTGGAGGCTTCTTCTAGAGGCATTTCGTGAAGGGTCATGTGCGCTAGTGCGCATTAAGGAGTCGGTTTTGCAGTTTCAGATTCCCAGTTTTTAACATATTATGTAATCGTAGGAGATAGGAAAATGTAATTGTCGCTTGGCTTGCTTATTTGAATTCTAGAACTAATTTCGTAACTTCTCTGATGAATTGGATGTGTCAAAACTTAGCCAGGTAAATTACGCAACGCCCGAAATTGAAAAACGGAACAACAAAAGATTGAGCCGAAACTGCACAAAGCAATCACGGCCCCGTGCCTACATAGGCACGCCCCCGTGACGACAAAAAATGACACCACCTGACTTGTTTCAGCATTTTGTCTTGTTCCCATTCAATTATGAATGTTAAAACACGAAATTTTTGCCTGCAACTTCGTATCCCCTTCATCTTGTGAGAATTTTTCATTTTTTCCTTCATACTTTCAAGTCTCCTTTCAAGAGGTTTAATCAAAAGGTTAGTATGCTAATTCCGATGATTATGATAGCCATTTGCATGTATTTAGGTGATTAGGTCTCTAAAAAACCGAAATCCTAATGATTATATGTAAGAGCTTGTGCTTAAACATGTTATGGAATTATGAATGCTTTATGCCTTCTTGTTTATGTTCTCTTGAAAGTTGATTAGTGTTAATTAGTATGATTAGTTAGTTATTAGTATTAGTATGTTTCCTGTTAGTGTTAATAAGACTATCTTCATAATGTGTGGTGATTTCTTTGTTAATCATGTTCAAGTTACAAGAATTGGCAATTAGTGTTGAAACATTATATATTTTTGTCTTGAATTATTAACAAATGCTCAAAATGTTGAACGTGTAATCTTTGGTTTTTCAAGCAAGAAAATGACAAATTTATGTTTAATCAATGATTTACAAACAAAACCATATTTGCTCGAGTTAAAATTTCATGATTCAAAATGTTAACCGCACCCCCACATTTCAAAAGACACACCCCCATGTTTAACAATTTTTTCTTAAAATGCAAACGTGTCAACTATTTTTCAACACAAGTTCACAAAAAGGGGTGACGTGGCTTTTGAAAATCAATCTTTGTCCCTAAAATAGATAGTCTATTCCAAAAATATGTTTTGTATATGTTAACTGATTTGTCCAAATTTCAGGATCATGAACCATCTATACTTACAATTTGGAGGAAACCGTGAAAAATGGTGTCGTGATCGATTGCAAAGGCTTTTGCAAAGGGCTGAAAAGTCACATTTGCAAGCCGATGAAGAAACCTTGGCGGCTGTCGGATAGCTCGAAAGATATAACAATTTATTGAGTATTCAGTGGAAGTGGTTGTTCTCACAAAACCGACCTTCCATTTATGAACTAACTCTTGAATTTTTAGCATCTTTTAGATTCAGCATGAAAGAGTCCGACCCTTGGGATGAGGAAGCAGTTACATTCAGGCTGGGTGGACATTGGCGAAAAACATCCATCGCTTTGTTTGGTGTCTATCTGGGAATATATACAGAACAGGAAATGGAGGAGGAAGCAATCTCAGGAATGCCAGCTTATCATACATTTCCAGATGAGGAAAGTAGGGACGCAGAAAGCGGTGCCATGAGAAAGGCATTTTGGGAGAAGATTGGAACAGGGGCGTTCAACTCAAGTAAAACCAAGAGTAGTCAGATTCGGGACCCGTTGCTACGATACATACACCGGTTGCTTAGCCATTTGATAACAGCTCGTGGCCAAAGTGAGGGAGTTGTTAGTTTGAGAGACCTGTTTATCTTATACTGTATGACTAATCATTTGCCATGCAACATTAGGTATTTGTTTTGTAACTTGTTTTCTAGGAATGCAACTGCAGGTGCCCGGACACCAATGTTTAGAGGAAGCTGGATCCTGAACTTGTACGAGAGTTATGGGTGTAACATGGAGGGAACCGAAGGAGTAATGCCAGGATTGTTGGACTTAAGCATTTGCACAAGCATGTACATGATCACAACCTTACCAAATAGACAACCGAGATTTATGGATAGGAAGGGACAAATCTGGGATCCGACAGATCCCGAGGAGATTATCATGGACCTTGATATGCCAACACATAATGAAGACGCCGGGGCCTCCAGCTCACACGCTGGAGAATTTCCAACCATGTTAGACCTTTATGAAGCAATCCAGACCACCGGTGACCATGCAAGGAGATCATTCGAATATACGCAACAAGCTTTCAACTGCGTCGAAAATCTGAACTCTCGAGTGGACGACCTGAGCAATGATGTCACGTACATCAGAAACCGGATGTATCATGAGTGGGGGGATATCCCGCCATAAAGCCTTTGAAAATCCACATCACTTTCAGGGGACGGGTACAGTCGTTTTGTGCCAATCTATCCTTTACTTTATGTTATTTTCTTTTTATTTTGTGTGTTTAGGATTTTAATGTTTTCAATAAATGGATGATATTTCAGGTGATCCCAATGGTTCTCGCAAGCAAAGACACAAGTTAACTTCATAGTATTTTGGGGAGTATCTTGTTTCCATTCCTTGTTTTAATTTATTTATTTATCACATTGAGGACAATGTGAATTTTAAGTGTGGGGATGGGATTAATCGAGACACATACTTAATACTTTGCTAAAAACAGGTCCAAATTGAAAATTTTCAACAAAATCACTTAACCATTAATTTTTGTGACACGAAGCCAAAAATTTAAACAATTTTTGATAAACCAAATTATAAATATACGTTTTCGGGAAATAAATAAGTAAATAAGAGAAATACAAATAAAAGTTGAAAATATTTTTTGTGATATCCTTAAAAGCAATAATCAAGTAAATATATGTAATCATGCAAAATGAAACACTTTTATCCAAATCCATCCATTTGTGAGTTTATTTTTGAGCCTTAAACAGCTTTTGCAAACCTTTGCAATTTTACTTTCATTCTGGATTCAATTGAGGGTACCTTATGATACGTGTGATTAGAACTTGCTTTGGGTATACATTTCAAGACCTTAATTAGTATTTTCTGCAAAAAAATGAGTTAGGCATTAGGAAACCCTTAACCATTCAAGCCCCAACCATTTTCTTTTAACCTTCCTTACCCGAACGTCATCCCTAGTTAGCCCCGTTGAGCTTAAACATTTTATTTTTATCACCCGAATCACCAAGTCACTCAACCAAAAAGCCTTCAACAAAACCCAATTTTTGTTAAAGACACGATTTTGGTTTATTTAAAAAAAAGAGAAAAGAAAAGAAAAGAAAAAAGAGAAAAAGAGAAAAAGAAAGAAAAATTTGGTCTTTTACCGGTAGACCTAAAAGAACTGGAATGCATTATTTTGATTTTAATTTGCTTTGTTGCCTTCATCATGCAAATCTGGGACTTCCCCCGGAAATCCGTGAACAAAATTACAACCTCACATACGACGCAAGAAAAAATGGCGAAAAAAGGAATAGGTTCCGCCATTTTGTGGAATTTCAAAGAGCGCCATAAAGAGACGGGCAAAAAGATACGAAAGATGCCCGAATTGTGGAAATTGGTCACACGATGGAAAATGCAAAAAGAACCAAACTGAATCCCAATACGAATACACAGAACTGATCCGATTGGGTGCTATTAGGCTTCAAGCCAAACGATCCTTACGAAAGGATAGTTTTGTGTATCTTCGGGTAAAGGATGAAGTAAGGTTTCTAAAAGCAAAATACGGTTTCGACAATCTGACCTTAAACGAGTCCTCTAGTTAGCATATCCCTTCTAGCTTGAAGTATTGTATAGGGAACTTTTTACTGCTTTCCTTGTAGTTTATGTTAGAAAAATAAGCCAAGACCGTCGTCTTTAGCATTTAGCCACTTTTTCCAAACATTCCACACCCGAGCCCGAGCCAAGTTGCAACCCATCAAAGACCTAATGATTTATGCAAGTAAATATCTAAGTAGGTGGAGAATTGATCACTTAGCAAGCTTATGATTCCACACGTATTCATGCTAGGCAATTGAGCGTATTAGTCATACTTCATCTTATATATGGCTCCATATATTCAGCCGAGTGTGAGTGTATTTTGTGAGGAGTGGGGATTTTTGCATGGTTATAATCTTTACTAACAATCCCATTGCTTGCTAGGATATTATTCTATACATGCTTAAAATGTTTGCATTTGGATGAAATAATTTATACTTGCATATTTCCCGAAAGACATATTTATCTTTTGTTTTATTTGGTTTTTGGTGGAGCTGTCATTTTAAGTGATTTTGCTTGAGGACAAGCAAAGTTTAAGTGTAGGGATATTTGATGTGCTCTAAATTATACATAAAAACACTATCAAAAGCACATCATTTATTCCTTGATATCTCCCGAAATATGATGATTATGTACTTAAAATCATTTAATTGTGTTTTCAGGTGTTGTGAAGGGCAAGATGGACAAAAGGAGCATAATGGACAAGAAATTGAAGAAATTCAAGCTTTAAGCTCCAAGCATGGGGCCGTGCCTCATTAAGAACCCCACCATGCCTTGCCTGAAACACACCCCTGTGCTAATTTGGCACACCCCCGTGATTGGACATCTGACAAGACAAAAAGTACTGTTCCCCAAAAGGAGTCACGGGGCCGTGCCCCAATCAACACGGGGCCGTGCTTGGCCCTTTCACGGGGCCGTGCCGCATTTGTCATGGGGCCGTGCCCGACAACTCCTGTGCGTACGATCCGACCAACTTTCGTAAGCATTGTACTAACACGGGGCCGTGCCTTTTTGTCATGGGGCCGTGCTTAAACACTCCGAGAAGCCTATAAATAGAGGGCCAAGTTCATCATTTTGCAAGCTTTTGGTGGAAGTGATACTCTGTAGAATTGTCTTGGAAATCAAGTCTAAGAGATCAATTGGAGGCTCGGGAGGTGCATACAACACTTGGAAGAGGAGCGGGATTGCCCTAACATCATCCACTGTGAATCATTGGTTTGATTGTTCTATTTTATCAATGAATTCATATCTATCTTCTATGTTGTTTGTTATATTACAGCTCATTATGAGCTAAACTCCTATTATCATCCTACTTGGATGGAACTTATGTAACTTGTGATAAATTAATGGTGTGATAAATATTGTGTTAACGTTATGGTGGTCTTGGGAAAACTTTCGATGGGTAGCACCTAAATTTGAACGGGGGGTTATAAGTTTATGGTTTGTAATTGTGATTGTAATACACGGTTGAAAAACATATGATCAACTTTTATTCATAACAACTATGGCTAATTAACTTGAGATGGTTATTAGAAATCATAAGACCTTAACTTTCTGATCATTTACGGGTTCCCTTTTATTAGTCTGAGAAATCTACAGTAATTGTTATGGTTTTCTAAAATTAATGGTATGTTAGAATAGAACTTGATCAACTCTCTTCTTACATTAAGTTATGTTTTCAGAAATCATATGTCGAAAAGGACACAAAAGATTTACCTACATCACTAGGGCCTTGATCTAAGCAGTAAATCTCTAAACCTGACGTGGTTCTGGTCACTACGGAGCGGATAGACGATAAATCGCGCCAGCTCATCTTTATAAACGTTAACACAATTACTTTATTCAATATCTTTAATCTCACCACCACTTCATCACAATTACATAAGCGTAATCCAAGTTAGGATGATAGCCTTTATCCCCTGATCTTAAATCTAAAAGTTTCAACTTGTTTTACTTTATTTATTATGTCTATTGTTAGTTTAAAACCCTAAAGAAACCCTAATTTACATCAACACAATTTATCAATCTCTTAAACAAAAATTGATAGTCAATTATAAGGATTGTTGAGTAGTCTTAGTGTGTCCACGGATTGATACTCGGTTCTTACCATCACTATATTACCTCACGATAGGTGCACTTGCCTTTTCTGTGTGTAGTTAGTAGTAGTAATAACCATTTAAAACTGAATCTGTGCGAAAAATCCTTTATCAAAATATATATACTTTCACACCGCATCAGTATATATCACATTAAAGTTTAGAATATGCATAGACATATTCATAAGTATATTCATAAGCATAACATACATCACATAACAATTTTATAAAAAATAGTTAGTAAATTTCCATCTCTTATCTTTGAAAATAGGCTTCCCACAAAAGGGCATGAAATGTGGATGAAGAACCCTATAAATGTTGATTCCTTGTAGACATAACAAAGTAAAAAACTTTAATTGCCAAGAACTATAGCATTTCAATCATTTACATTATACAGTAATTGGTATTACTACTTTTCCCATTACGGAATTATAATACGACATAGAAGTATTTTGTATGAGTGAATTTTATGAAAAAAGATGCGATGTTCTAGGGAGGGGTGATATGTTGGTTTACCTACCGATGAGTTTTAGATTATACCAGAAAGAAAGAATCACCACATTCACGTTTTTTCCAGATTGAGTTAAAAATATCTTTCAAGATTTAGACAAAGGAATCCACCACTAATAGTACAACATTATACACCCCTATTAATCAGTGTTGCAAAAATCGCTAGGCGCTAGTCGGGCGGTGAGGTAGGGACTAGGGATTAATCGGGATTAATCAGGATTAATCGGATTGGAATTTTCATATATAATTTTTAGTTTTATATATAAATACACACATTTTAGTATGTAATTTTAATAAAAAAGTTTAGTTTTATATATAAATATACATATTTGTCCGGAATTTCTATGTTTTTGCCGGATTTTCCAAGTTTTGGCCGGAATTTTTGAAAGTCGCCGGAAAAGTCGTCGGAATCCCGCCGGAATTCGACGGAACCCTACCGGAAATTCACTGGAATCACCGATTTTTGGCCGATTAAGACCGATTTTTGGCCTATTAAGACCGATTTTTGGCCGATTAAGACCGCCTAGGTCCGATTTTGACCGATGACCGATTAGTGTCTCCGATTACGTGAAATCGCCAAGGTGGACTCCCGATTGGCGATTAGTCGCCGATTGATCGGCGCCCAGCGCCGATTTTTACAACACTGCTATTAATAATCGAAATTTAATTCCAATTTTATAATCCTAAAAACAAGATAACGGAATGAAAAAATTATAAATAGTTTGTATGAGTGATGTGATATGCTAAAGAGGGAGGTTTGTTGGCTTTGCCTACCGATGAAATTAGTATTCTACCAAAAATAAAGTCACAATTTTCACATTCTTTCCAATACAAATATGTCATCTCACACAAACTGAGAAAAAAACACTTTATAAATTTGGACAAAGGAGTCCACCACTTTTATTACAACATTATACATGTCCAATAACTAAATTTGAATTCCAAATTTTATAATCCAAGCAGCAAGATAACACAACGGATACCTGGAAGGCAAAGAACTTATTAGGCCGATGCTGCTCCGTCCCCAATTCTAGATCTTTGGAGCTCTGATAATATATACAAGCAACAAAACAAAATCTTTTTAATGATTACAGACTTGCTTCCCCACAAACATAAAATCTTTTGATGGATTTTACTCAACCTTTTTTTTGCTGTATAAAACCAAACATAGTCCTTTTGATAGCAAATTATTGTCTCAAAAGGTACCTGCATATCAACGAAGAGACAAGGAAAGTAACTTTTTGCTGAAAAAACACCTGCATGAAGCCTAAATCCGCTACAAAAAAACTCCAGTGAAGCCTAAACCTTTACCTCTCTGGCAATTGAGCAACAAACTACATCTACATTATGACACTTTGCTACTTTGACTGTCCTGTTAATATAAAGACAGATTGTTACTTGTATTTCCTCAAAGTTTATACATAGTATCCCTAAACCGCAATTCTTTTCAACTTTTTATGCAATTAGCTCAATATTAAAAATGCAAATAGGATTATTTTAAGAACTAAAAATACTAATTGGGTGAACCTGAACTATCACTTTCAAAGACCATAAAAAACCACAGGAAAACAACTAAAGCTCAAACCTGCAAGCTTTTAGTACAAATCTTAGAAACAATAAAGCAGAAGTTAAAAAGTGGAAGAAACCATAAACATATAAATGACAATGAAAAACCCAAAATACAGAGGGTAATTACTCTTACACATACCAAAATAAGCATCAGAAAAGGAAAACAATCAAACTTATAGACTTTTGGTCGTTCGAGAATTTGACTAGATTCGACAGCTCTTGAAGCATGATCTTTATCACCACCATTCAGATCATGAACACCAGAATATAACAAAGGATGATTTTCATTCCTCTAAATCAACGTCAGAAATACCTTTCAAATTTGGTGTTCATACAAGTCACACAATGAAACTATAGGAATAGCTAAGGCGGTGGGGCTAGACAACATACCGATTGAAGTGTGGAAGTGCCTGGGAGATGAGGGCCTGAAATGGCTAACAGACTTATTCAACATTATCTTCAGAACCGGGAAGATGCCAGAGCAGTGGAGAAACAGTGTCATAGTCCCCATATACAAGAAAAAAGGAGATGTCCAATGTTGCGCAAACTACAGGGGAATAAAGCTATTAAGTCATACGGTGAAACTATGGGAGAGAGTTATTGACATGAGAATTAGACGTGAAACTCAGATAGCGATAAATCAATTTGGATTTATGCCAGGACGCTCTACAACAGAAGCCATACACGTCATAAGGAGGATAATGGAGAAATATAGAGAAAAGAAAAGGGACCTCCATATGGTATTCATTGATCTAGAAAAAGCCTATGACAGTGTCCCGCGTAAACTCATTTGGGAAAGTCTACGACTTAAAAGGATACCAGAGAAGTATATCAAAATAATCAAGGATATGTATGACGGGGTAAAAACGTGCGTACGATCACCAGTCGGAGACACACACTTCTTCGCGGTGGAAGTGGGACTCCATCAGGGTTCGGTATTGAGCCCATTTCTCTTCACAGTAGTGTTGGATGAGATGAACAGGTATATACAAGAGCAAGTCCCATGGTGCATGCTGTTGCGGATGATATTGTCTTAATATCAGAATCAAAAAGGGTGCTTAACGAGAGGCTAGAACAGTGGAGAGCAACACTAGAGCATAGAGGATTAAGGATAAGTCGCTCTAAGATGGAATACATGCATTGTAACTTTACTGGTGAGGCTGAATAGGACACCCAAATCAGTATCCAGGGTATGATGGTCCCACAGACATCTAGGTTCAAATACCTGGGCTCGTACGTACAGGAAGATGGAGAGATACACAACGATGTAGCTCACCGCGTTCAAGCAGGATGGTGCAAGTGGAGAGCAGCATCAGGGATTTTGTGTGATAAGAGGTTTCTAGAAAAACTAAAAGGAAAAGTATATAGAGTGGCAGTACGCCCAGCTATGTTATACGAACAGACTGCTGGGCCATAAGGAAATCGCACGAGAGACAAATAGAGGTCGCGGAAATACGAATGCTGAGGTGGATGTGTGTGCAGACAAGACTGGATCGGATAAGAAATGACGTGTTTTGAAAGAGGCTAGAGGTGGATTGTATCACAGATAAAATAAGAGAAGGAAGACTGAGATGGTTCGGGCACGTGAAGAGGAGACAGATGGCAGCTCCGGTTAGAGTAGTAGAGAATATCAACGTAGAGGGTAGGAGGAGTAGAGGAAGACCTAGGTTGACTTGGGACGAGGTAATTAGACGAGATATGGTAGACTTTCACCTCTCTGAGCACATTGTCAGGACCGTGTACGACGGAGTACTAACTGATTCAATGTGATGCCGAATCAAATAGCGCGGAATTCTATTTGATTGGTGATCCAATCAGGGAGAACATAATCCGGATCAAAACTAATGATTAGAAAACATTAAGAATTGATTAGCAATGTTAAGGAACACTCTATGAAGTTGGAAGGGACGCTCTATGCGATCTGGGACGGCTAGGGTTGAGAATAATCGAAGTGTCTAGTTTTTCCACGAATTAAGTGGTATTTATAGGTTACAGCTTTCATTCGTACGACTGAGCCAAGCGACTGGCTCAGTCGTGCGACTGAGTCATACGATTGATTCATTCGTGCGACTGAGTCAGTCTTATGACTCAATCGTGCGATTGACTCAATCACCTGGTTCAGTCGTGCGATTGGCCCATTCGCATGGTCCAGTCGTGCGACTGAATCTGGATACTTAGTTAAACACATTCTTGAACCTTTAATGGTTCACAACTATGTCTAACAACTATAAACCTATATAACATTGTCATATATGCGTGTAACAATAAATAATATAAATAGATATAACATTAAACAACCAACAAACATATATAGAAGAGATTCTTATTATATTGATCAAACATTACATAAGTGTTACAAGAAAAGAAAGTCTATTACATTTAAGCTCACTAGACTAGAACTGGGGACATATGTACCAACAAACTCCCCCTTGGACCTAGTTCTATCTAGACTTTGACTTCTTTCTTGAACTCTTCAAATCTCTTTATTCTTTCCTCTTTAGAAACCCTGGCATGGATATTAAGTGCAAAGCATAGACGTATGATATGCTGAAACTGTAGTGCTTGCACTATATCCTGCGGGTCAAAAAATAGTGGCCACTTATAAAGCGTATAGACATCGGAAGCTGACAAGTTGATTAGCCACATGGGGTCAAACACCCTTATTGTGTCCATAGATCCGTCCATTTCCAAAACGATGACTGCCTCTCCCAAGCGCCAGTCATAATACCACCACTTAAAATGTGGGGTAAAGTCTTGTGGCATCTCCCTCAGTGGAATTCTGGACATAGTATGCGGAGGGCGCCACTACAGGACAATCTTAGGTAAACCAGTGATGGCACTCACTTCAGACCTTCTGATGTAACGTGTGGCCTGCTGTGGTCTGAAGTTTACCCATCTTGTCCTGTATTCCCTTTACAGGGCAGCCTCAAACCAGCCTGACATTTTCTTCGGATCAACGTATAATAACTTCAGGCGCGCCAGCTGGTTGAGCTCAAAACCAGGGAGAGTCTTCAGATCATGAGGGAATCTGAAATACTCGATTCCCCTCTCCCTTTTTACTGCATACACCCCGAGGTCATCAAGATAAGCCCAAGCAATGATTTTCCCTGACACCTTCATGTTTTTCTTGACTTTGTAAAGTTTGGTGTAGGTACTTTGTGTTGCTGTAGCACGTTGGGCTCGGACCTCGGCAAAGCAGCCGCCCATTCAGCCTTTCGGATATCAACATCAGCGTCTGAGGCTTGGGCTTGGCTCATTGAGGCTTCTGCTCCCTTCTCTTTCTCACTGAGTTTACCCAGAATATCACTATCAAGAGTGTTTACCAAATCTGGAAACACGTTTCCCTCTCGGTCAGTGTATTCTGGGTAGTGCTGATCTGTGATGTCTTCAATTTCTATTTCTTCAACGTCGTTGAGCTCGTCATCATCAGCATCATCAAAAGTTGGAGCATCCTTAACAATTTCGTCTGGATTTAGACGAAATATTTCAGCAAGCTGCTCATCAGTAAGGTCGTGAATTATTTCTCCTTCTTCAGGAGTATAACTCACTGACCTTCTGATAATCCCCTATAGATCAAGAATCATTGTGAGTTGAGACTTGATCTGTTGGAGGGGAGCAACATCATGCTCATCTTGCTGAAATCCCTTATTTGTTTAATATCAACATGTAGAGTAGCAATCATTAGTTTAAAAACAAGTTAAATAAACATTAATCATTAAATATTTACATGAGTTTCATATACATCAAAAGAAGAATCAAGTACAAAAGTTTAAGAATAAAACATCTAATCAATACTTTTGTCCTGGATCCTGGCTGGGTCTTCTACAGATGGGGAGGTCGGTGGGGCAGCAGCTGATGCTCACTGGTCTTGTCTTCTCTTAGTTCGCTGCTCATGACCAGCGGCAGATGCAGATGCATCTCCTTCATCTTCATCACCATCTTTTCTTTTGTCCTCGTCATCGCCTCCCTCATCATCATCAACACTATCATCATCTTCGTCATCCTCCCCATCATCATCGCCATCATCATCTCCTTCATCAATCTTTAAAGGCTCGTCCTGCGACCCCTTCAATTTGAGTAGGATAGCCTTCTTTGCCTCCTCCAGCTCCTCGATCTTCTTAGAGGATATAACATTTTGCTCCTGGAGCTGGGAGATCTGTTCAGCTTGAGCAGCATTTTGCTCCTCAAGCTGATGAAGTCTGGCTGCTTTTCTTCATCAGCAGCCCACAACTTCAGCACCATTCTGTTTAGTGCTACCAGCTGTTCCTCCACTCCACTCGGAGGGAGGGATGAACCTGTTGGGAAGGAGGATGGGCCGGCTTGGTGACTGGTGGTAGGTGGTGTTGTGGTGAAGATTGGGGGTGGTGTTGTGGTAGACGGTGGTGTGGTGGTGATGATTGTTGGTGGTGTTGTGGTGGTAGGTGGTGTGGTGGTAATGGGTGGAGGAATGGTAGTGGTGGGTGGACGTGTTGTAGTAGTGGGTGGAGGAGTGATAGTGGTGGTGGGTGGTGTAGTAGTAGTGGTGGTAGCTGAGGAGGTAGTGATAAGAGTGATCCTCCTGCGCTTGGGCTTCAGCCCATGTGGCTGAGCCATACGTTTCCTCCGTGTCCCCCTGGACACAGAGGCTCCCCCTCGACATGTGACATCCGGTAATTTTCCGTTATGCTGACAAGAGACAGAAACCTCTAGAGTTTCAAATTGGCGACAAAGTCTTATTGAAATTCTCACCGTGGAAAGGCGTAGTTCGGTTTGGCAAGCGAGGAAAGTTGAATCTGAGGTACGTTGGACCATTTGAGATACTCGAAAGAATAGGTCCAGTGGCCTATCGACTAGCCTTACCTGATTCACTGAGTGGAGTCCACAACGTGTTTCACGTTTCCAATCTGAAGAAGTGCCTATCTGACGAGACACTAATTATACCACTAGAAGATGTTCAAGTGGATGAAAAATTATGCTTTATCGAAGAACCAGTCGAGGTGATGGACCGTGAGGTGAAAACACTTAAGCAGAGCAAAATACCTATAGTCAAAGTTTGTTGGAACTCGCGACGTGGACCGGAATTCACGTGGGAACGTGAAGATCAAATGAAGCTTAAGTACCCTCAACTGTTTGAGACGATGCCTGCAGACAAAGGTATTGATTTAAATTTCGGGACGAAATTTCTTTCAACATGGGGATGATGTGACAACTCATACAAAACTTACTAGATTTCGATTTCTATATGCCAATGCAGTAGACCAGTGATGGAACACTCTCACCGTGTGATGGAACACTCTCACCATGGAACGCAATTTTCGGGACGAAAATTCTTTCAACATGGGGATAATGTGACATCCGGTAATTTTCCGTTACCAAACTCTGTTAGTTCCGTTAAGTTTTTCATACACGTGTCCGTAAGCACACTAGTTGTCGTTTGACGTTGGTGACCTAATAATAATTTGTAACACCCGTATTTTTCTTTTAAAGAAACAAAGGAATAAAAGAGTAAAAAAAGAAAAAGGGAAAAGGTGAGGAATAAAAGTCAACCCAAAGATGAGGGGTTAAAAGTGTAAAATAGCAAAGTTGGTGAAAAGTTGGTGAAAAGGTGGCATGGCCGCCAATTTTCACTCTGCACAACACTTTCATTCGGACATTTAGAGAGAGAAAGCAGCAAGAGCAGAAAACTCTCAGGATTTTTGAAGAAGAACCAGAAAGCTCGAAGTTTTTGGTAAGAAACTTCGAAATTTTCATGTTTAGGATGATTCTAGAACTGTTTATGTACTTATAAATGTGCCTGTGTGTTTGGTGGCATTGTGTGTGGGTGTTTTAGGTGTTAGGAACGACTGGGAAGTTCAAGAAGGGGTATCAAAACCCGAGGACAACAAAGGTGAGTTTCTAGACCCCTTTTTACACGTTTTTAAATGATTTGGGGCTGGAAAATACATGTATGTATGTTTTTATGGATTTGTGTATGTTACCCGTATGTTATGTACATGTGTATGTTTATAGAGTATGTTTTGGGGTGAACGTATGGTTATGTTTATGTTAAGTTTATGCCTGGAATCGTATGTACATGTTTAGAACTAGGTATTATGGTGTTTGGGGACTGGAAAATGACTTAGAACCATAAATAGGCTGCTAATACGCCTAATAAGTCCAAGTAGTGGTCATGTGTCTGAAATTTGGACTTAGAAAACTAAGTACAAGATAATAAGTCTGAATAGTGCTTATACGCCCAGGAATTTGCCTTAGAAATATTCTAAGTAGGGTCATAAGTCCCAACAGTACTCATGAGTCCTAACAGTGCTCATGAGTCTGAAAATTTACTAAGTATGGGGGTCATGAGTCCCAACAGTACTCATGAGTCCCAACAGTGCTCATGAGTCCGCGAAAATAAACTAAGTAGAAGGTGAAAAGTCTGAACAGTGGTCGTATGTCTAGAAAATTTTTCTAAGTATAAGGTGAGAAGTCCAACAGGGCTCATACGCCCAAACAGGGCTCATACGCCCAAACAGGGCTCATGCGCCCAAACACTTAGAATTTTTACAGAAATTTTCTGGAAATCTGAATTACGGGGTTTTGACCAGAGTTTACTAGGGTTAATTAATGATGATGTTTTATGCATGTAATGATGATAAATGACTAACCCTTATTATTACTGATATTATTATCAGTATATTATTATTGTTAACAATATTATTATTTAAATATTGTTAAGTATGGTATGACATGATGAAGAATGTTTAAAACTTAACAAAGAAGTATTATCATTAATAAAGTGAAAGATTAATGATAAAGAAGAATGGAATGTAAATGAACGTAAGAAAGGCTTGCAAGCAAATGTATGGAGGTGCACACCCCTGGCAGGTGTTAGCTCAACTATGATGCGGGTTAGCTACCCCGGAGGATGCACACAGGGTCAATCTTTGAGATTGACAATGAGGTGAGCAACTTTGTGTTGCAACAGACTCGGTTAGCAGGCAATCCGTGAGATTGCCACTGAGGTGAGCAACTATGTGTTGCAACAGACTTGGCTAACATACGATCGTAAAAGATTGATATTGAGGTGAGCGGCCTTGTTGTCGCAACAGACTCGTAAGAAAGGATGAAAAGACCGAAAGAGTATTGGAAAGAGTATGAATTGAACGAATGATGAGGATAATAACAATAATTATTATCTGTAAGTATGAAGAATGTATGCTCACGAATGAAATATCATAATAAAGTACAGAATGGGATCCTTGTCATTCGACCTCAGTAATCATGGCTGTGTGCCACGAAGTGGGTAATGCTTGACGGGATCTAGATGATAAATGAATGATAATGAATTACGATGAATGAATGAAAGCTAACGAATGAAATGAAAGATAATAAAAATATTATCTACGTGTACGTATAATGTGTGGGCATGTACGAAAGTATAGCATGATTTGAAAAGGTAAAGTAAAGTATTTTAATTACAAAACTAGAACTCACTCAGCAACGCTGACTTTTATGTATTTTCCAGTTGGCAGGTAACAGGTTGCTGAGGATGGCACACTGAGATGGCTACTCGGCAAGACAAGACTGACATCCAATTATGTTTTGACGATACTGTTGTTTTGTAATTCATTCGACTAATTGTTTTGTGACTTAGAAACTAGAATGTATTGCTTAACAACAGCGTTTTAATGAATGAATGGTTTTGTTAAAATTAATTCCGCTGCTTAAATTTATAATATGTAATGTTTTATGCTGTGAATGACCAACTGTGAGGTGCCCGGGAACGGGGCCTTACAAGTTGGTATCAGAGCCAAAGTTTAAGTGAAACGGGTAAATTTTCAAAATAAACCTTAACTAAAACTGAGAATGGGACAGGAAGAGGGATATCAGCCCGAGTAGCCATGTGCCATCAGGTATTCTTTTCTTAAAAGTCAACCAGACTTATGTGCGTGTGCTATATGGATTATGTGTTCTTAGTAGATTTAGATGCTGATGTAGTCAGGATAGGAAGTGCTTGGGGTGTGAAGAGTAAAGTAAGTGGCTAATCACAACTGGCCACTGTAATTAGGGACTTACTATACTTGACATAAACTGAGCTGTTTCCTTGAATGACTGTTTTAGTGTTTGAATCTTATAGTGCATAGGGAAAATGGCTGGGAAGAAACCTTCTAAGGCTGCTAGAGGTAGAGGTCGTCCGCGTACGACTAGGAGCGGTGCTAAAGCTCCTAAGACGACTCCTGTGAACCCCGAGGTTCCTGACCGGAATGAAGAAACTGAGAATGCGAGCCTGAATGCCTCAGCTAGGGAGGCGATTGCCGATGAGGTACACCAGGTCCTGCAGGCAGTTATGCCATCTGTAGTGACCAACGTTATTCGAGCTGTGAGAAATGAGGAGAGGATGGAGAAGGAGGATAGGAGAGGGTCGACTGGAAAGGAAAGCAAGGGAGAAGAGGAACGACCAGATCCTGAGATAGTAGTATCTGATGAAGAGGAAGATGATGTGGTAGGGGTGACGACCAAGGGATGCAATTACGGGGCATTCCAGAGGTGCAGGCCCCCGACTTTTGATGGAAATGGCAATGCTGCTGCTGCCCACCGTTGGGTAAGGGAGATGGAAGCGGTACTCGAGATCAGCGAGTGCTGGGAGGATCAGAAGGTGAAGTTTGGCACCCACTCCTTTACTGACTCAGCACTATGTTGGTGGGACGATATCGTCCAAGCTGAGGGCAGCAGGTCCATCGGGAAAATGAAGTGGTCCGAATTGAAGAAGCTGGTAATTGAGGAATTCTGTCCTCACAGGGAACTTGATAAGATTAAGAGGGAGTTCCTACAACTCGAGGCAGGAACCATGACCCACCAGCAGTACACTACTAAATTTAATGCGATGGCGAGGCTGGTGCCGGATCAGGTGACACCGGTATCTCGAAAGATTAACCGGTACATTCAGGGGCTGCCAGCCGACATTCGCAGGCACTTGATCGCTGCTCGACCAAGCACCTTTAGGTCGGCAGTAGATTTGGCTGGAAGACTTTACGATAAGAGGGAAGTGACAGTGGTGGAGTCAAGGAAATCCGGTGGTGCTGACCGGAATTGGAACGGGAAGCGGTTCGGGCGTGGTGGTGGTTTCACCCCGAACAACAAGAAAATGAGGAGGGATGACCGTACGGTGGGGTCATCAAGCTCGAGACCCAAAAGGTGTGACAAATGTGGGAGGGAGCACGGCGGTGAATGTAGATGGGGGTTAAACATCTGCTTCAAGTGCGGGAAATCCGGTCACATGGCTAGGGACTGTAAGGCTGCGAGATGTTTAAACTGCGGGGAAAGTGGCCATATGAGTAGGGATTGCAAGAAGCAGAGGGTGGAGAGTTCCAGGGCAAAGAAGACGGCCGGGACTGAAGGGCAGGGGGCGAGTGCCAGAGCTTTCACCATGACTAGGGAGGAGGCTAGGACGGACCCGATGTTGTGTCAGGTACGTTTCTAGTAAATCAAACTCTTGCTTCTGTGTTATTTGGCTCTGGTGCTAGTAGGAGTTTCATTTCTGCTACTTTCTGTGTTAAATTGCCTGCTAGTAGTAAATGCATTGATGAGCCCTTTGATGTAGAAACTGCTATTGGTAAGTCCACTAGAGTTACTGATGTGATAGAGGACTGTGCCATAGAGTTAGAAGGCCATAGGTTTGCTGCTAGATTACATGTGATGCCCCTAGGTGGATTTGATGTGGTGTTACGAATGGATTGGTTGGCAACCTACGAAGCGAATATCGTATGTCGAAAGAAGATGATTAGACTGACGGCATCTGACGGAAGTCTGGTAACAATATACGGTGATCGGGTAACGATGATTCCGAAGGTGATTTCGATGGCGGTGGCAGGCAAGTGTATGAGGCGTGGGTGCAACGCCTACTTATGTTACGTAAAGGATGTGGAAGCGCCAACACCACAACTATCCGATGTTCCGGTTGTGTGTGAATTTCCAGACGTATTCCCGGAAGACTTATCGGGATTGCCACCTGACCGTGAAATCGAATTTCAAATTGACCTGATACCCGGTGCCCAACCTGTTGCTAAAGCACCGTATCGATTGGCTCCGATTGAGATGAAGGAGTTGATGGAGCAACTGCAAGAGTTACTTGACAAGGGCTTTATTAGACCGAGTATCTCTCCTTGGGGTGCTCCGGTCTTATTTGTGAAGAAGAAGGACGGTAGAATGAGGATGTGTATCGACTACCGTGAGTTGAACAAGCTAACGGTAAAGAATCGGTATCCGTTACCGAGGATTGACGACTTGTTCGACCAGCTCCAGGGTGCCAGTTGGTTCTCGAGGATAGATCTTCGATCTGGCTACCACCAGTTGAAGGTGAAGGAGCAGGACATTCCTAAAACAGCTTTTCGTACGCATTATGGACACTATGAGTTTCTCGTTATGTCATTTGGTCTAACTAACGCACCAGCTACTTTTATGGATTTGATGAACCGAGTGTGTCGGCCAATGTTAGATAAATCAGTGATTGTGTTCATCGATGATATCCTGATTTATTCGAGAAGCGAAGAAGAGCATGCCGGTCATATTCGGGAAGTATTGGAGACCTTGAGGAGGGAGAAACTGTATGCTAAGTTCTCCAAATGTGCTTTCTGGCTACGTGAGATACAATTTCTGGGTCACGTGGTAAATGCAGAGGGAATCATGGTGGACCCAGCAAAGGTTGAGGCTGTGATGCAATGGAAATCACCAAAGACGCCATCCGAGATTCGTAGCTTCTTGGGATTGGCGGGCTATTACAGGAAATTTATTCAAGACTTCTCCAAGATAGCCTCATCTTTGACAAAATTGACCCGCAAGGACGTGAAATTCGTGTGGGGTCGAGAGCAGGAGACTGCCTTTGAGGAGTTGAAGACGAGACTAACACAAACTCCTGTCTTGACATTGCCCGAGGGGAGTGAAGACTTAGTGGTATATTCGGATACATCTTATTCTGGGCTAGGTTGCGTATTGATGCAACGCGGAAGAGTAATAGCCTATGCGTCTTGACAATTGAAAACCCACGAAGTCAACTATCCCGTGCACGATCTAGAGCTAGCCACGGTGGTTTTTGCGTTGAAGATTTGGCGGCACTATCTATACGGGACGAAGTGCACCATCTTCACAGACCACAAAAGCTTGAAGTACTTCTTCGAGCAGAAAGATCTAAACATGAGGCAAAGGCGATGGTTGGAGCTCATAAAGGATTATGACTGCGAAATCCATTACCATCCGGGCAAAGCCAACATGGTGGCAGACGCCCTTAGCCGAAAAGAAAGGCCCGAGCCGATCCGGGTAAAGGCATATCAGCTAATTATGACCTCAGATGTGATGACTCAGGTTAAGGGGTTTCAAGACGAGGCTCTGAAAGAAGATCGTCTTAACTCTGAAAGGATGAGAGGTCTAGCTACAGAATTGGGCGAGAACACTCTTGGTGTTAAGACCCGATTCGGACGAATGTGGATTCCTCGATACGGGGATCTACGTGGAAGGATTATGTACGAGGCCCATAAGACTCGATACTCCATTCACCCCAGTGCTACCAAAATGTACCACGATATGAAGAAGGATTACTGGTGGCCGGGTATGAAACGTGACGTAGTAGAGTACGTAAGTAAGTGCCTGACTTGCTTGAAGGTGAAGGCGGAACACCAGAAACCTTACGGGAAGATCCAACCGTTGGATATACCCGAGTGGAAGTGGGAGCACATCACCATGGATTTCATCACGAAGCTACCACGTACCCCTAAAGGGTACGATGCTATATGGGTGGTAGTTGACCGCTTGACAAAGAGTGCCCACTTCCTACCAATCCGCAAAACGTACTCATCCGAAAGATTGGCGGATCTGTTTATTAAGGAAATTGTAGCTCGTCATGGTGTACCGGTGTCTATTGTGTCTGATCGCGACACCCGGTTTACCTCCAAGTTTTGGAAGAGATTTCATGATGCAATGGGGACGAGGCTACACATTAGTACAACATATCACCCTCAGACAGACGGTCAGTCTGAGAGGACGATCCAAACACTCGAAGACATGCTTCGGGCGTGCGTGATCGATTTTGGAGGAAGCTGGGACGACCACCTGCCGTTAGGAGAATTCTCGTACAACAACAGTTATCACGCCAGCATTGGCATGCCACCTTACGAGATGCTATACGGTAGGAGATGTAGGACACCCGTGTGCTGGGGAGACATTGGGCAGAAAGAGTTAGGAGGTGTTAAGGTGATCGAAGCTACGACCGAGAAATTGGAAAGGATCAAAGCCTTCATGAAGGCGGCGAAACATAGGCACAAGTCGTATGCTGACAAAAGACGAAGGCCGATAGAGTTCAAGGTTGGTGACCGAGTCATGTTGAAGGTCTCACCTTGGAAAGGGATTATCCGATTCAGGAAAAGGGGTAAGCTAAGCCCGAGATACATAGGACCTTTCCGAATTGTCGCACGAGTAGGAGAGGTGGCCTATCGACTTGAACTGCCAGATGAGTTAAGTGGAATTCATCCCACATTCCATGTATCTCATCTGAGGAAGTGCTTAGCTGATGAAGATATGATTGTTCCACTAGAGGATATTGAAGTAGATAAACGGCTCAATTACGTGGAGCAACCAGTGGCAATCATCGATCGTAAGGAGAAGAGGTTAAGGAATAAAGTAGTTCCTCTTGTGCGTGTACAGTGGAAGCACAGGAAGGGATCCGAGTCTACGTGGGATCCGAGTCTACGTGGAAGCACAGGAGATGAGACAACATTACCCACATCTGTTTGAGGAATAACAGGTTTCTGGGACGAAACCTATATAAGGGGGGTGGACTTGTAACACCCGTATTTTTCTTTTAAAGAAACAAAGGAATAAAAGAATAAAAAAAGAAAAAGGGAAAAGGTGAGGAATAAATGTCAACCCAAAGATGAGGGGTTAAAAGTGTAAAATGGAAAAGTTGGTGAAAAGTTGGTGAAAAGGTGGCATGGCCGCCCATTTTCACTCTGCACAACACTTTCATTCGGACATTTAGAGAGAGAAAGCAGCAAGAGCAGAAAACTCTCGGGATTTTTGAAGAAGAACTAGAAAGCTTGAAGTTTTTGGTAAGAAACCTCGAAATTTTGATGTTTAGGATGATTCTAGAAGTGTTTATGTACTTAGAAATGTGCCTGTGTGTTCGGTGGCATTGTGTGTGGGTGTTTTAGGTGTTAGGAACGACTGGGAAGTTCAAGAAGGGGTATCAAAACCCGAGGACAACAAAGGTGAGTTTCTAGACCCCTTTTTACACGTTTTTAAATGATTTGGGGCTGGAAAATACATGTATGTATGTTTTTATGGATTTTTGTATGTTACCCGTATGTTATGTACATGTGTATGTTTATAGAGTATGTTTTGGGGTGAACGTATGGTTATGTTTATATTAAGTTTATGCCTGTAATCGTATGTACATGTTTAGAACTATGTATTATGGTGTTTGGGGACTGGAAAATGACTTAGAACCATAAACAGGCTGCTAATACGCCTAATAAGTCCAAATAGTGGTCATGTGTCTGAAATTTGGACTTAGAAAACTAAGTACAAGATAATAAGTCTGAATAGTGCTTATACGCCCAGGAATTTTCCTTAGAAATATTCTAAGTAGGGTCATAAGTCCCAACAGTACTCATGAGTCCCAACAGTGCTCATGAGTCTGAAAATTTACTAAGTATGGGGGTCATGAGTCCCAACAGTACTCATGAGTCCCAACCGTGCTCATGAGTCCGAGAAAATAAACTAAGTAGAAGGTGAAAAGTCTGAACAGTGGTCGTATGTCTAGAAAATTTTTCTAAGTATAAGGTGAGAAGTCCAACAGGGCTCATACGCCCAAACAGGGCTCATACGCCCAAACAGGGCTCATGCGCCCAAACACTTAGAATTTTTACAGAAATTTCTGGAAATCTGAATTACGGGGTTTTGACCAGAGTTTACTAGGGTTAATTAATGATGATGTTTTATGCATGTAATGATGATAAATGATTAACCCTTATTATTACTGATATTATTATCAGTATATTATTATTGTTAACAATATTATTATTTAAATATTGTTAAGTATGGTATGACATGATGAAGAATGTTTAAAACTTAACGAAGAAGTATTATCATTAATAAAGTGAAAGATTAATGATAAAGAAGAATGGAATGTAAATGAACGTAAGAAAGGCTTGCAAGCAAATGTATGGAGGTGCACACCCCTGGCAGGTGTTAGCTCAACTGTGATGTGGGTTAGCTACCCCGGAGGATGCACACAGGGTCAATCTTTGAGATTGACAATGAGGTGAGCAACTTTGTGTTGCAACAAACACGGTTAGCAGGCAATCCGTGAGATTGCCACTGAGGTGAGCAACTATGTGTTGCAACAGACTTGGCTAACATACGATCGTAAAAGATTGATATTAAGGTGAGCGGCCTTGTTGTCGTAACAGACTCGTAAGAAAGGATGAAAAGACCGAAAGAGTAATGGAAAGAGTATGAATTGAACGAATGATGAGGATAATAATAATAATTATTATCTGTAAGTATGAAGAATGTATGCTCACGAATGAAATATCATAATAAAGTACAGAATGGGATCCTTGTCATTCGACCTCAGTAATCGTGGCTGTGTGCCACGAAGAGGGTAAAGCCTGACGGGATCTAGATGATAAATGAATGATAATGAACTACGATGAATGAACGAAAGCTAACGAATGAAATGAAAGATAATAAAAATATTATCTACGTGTACGTATAATGTGTGGGCATGTACAAAAGTATAGCATGATTTGAAAAGGTAAAGTAAAGTATTTTAACTACAAAACTAGAACTCAGTCAGCAACGCTGACTTTTATGTATTTTCCAGTTGGCAGGTAACAGGTTGCTGAGGATGGCACACTGAGATGGCTACTCGGCAAGACAAGACTGACATCCAATTATGTTTTGACGATACTGTTGTTTTGTAATTCATTCGACTAATTGTTTTGTGACTTAGAAACTAGAATGTATTGCTTAACAACAACTTTTTAATGAATGGATGGTTTTGTTAAAATTAATTCCGCTGTTTAAATTTATAATATGTAATGTTTTATGTTGTGAATGACCAACTGTAAGGTGCCCGGGAACGGGGCCTTACATAATTAATAATGTTAATTTAATAATTATCTAGTTGATTAGATGATTATTGTGTTATGCTTATGTGTTTACGCGATTTAAAGACTATTTGGGAATTTTATCGCATAACGCGGAAACGCGTGTGTTAATTTGTATGTCTTGTGTTTTTAGAAAATAAAATATGTAAGGGTTATCATTAGTTTAGATGTTTATATTATTAAGTTAAAAACACATTACAAAGGGTTAAAAGCTTAATTTTTATAGAAATACATAATGTAAGGGTTAAAGGTGAAAATGTGGCTAATTAAATTAAAAAAAATTAACCCTATCCCCCACTCCCCAAAGTCGCGACCTGTAGTCCCCTCTCCCTCAAACCTACGAATTTCTGCCCTCAACAAGAAATTGTGCCTTGATTTGATCGATTCCAAGTATTACAACACGTTAGGAACATCAATTGCAAGCCATTACAAGTTTAAAGGTTTGATTTTTATGAGTTTTTCTTGGGGCTGGAATCTTGATGTTTTGTTGATGTTAATGTGTTGGTTTGATTGTATACATGTTAGTTAACATTGATTATGCAAGAAAACTACGCTTTTGATTGGTTTTCAAGGATTTTTGATCTTGTTAGAACCCTAGGCCGAAAATGGAGATGAAGGTTGGAATTGAGGTTGTTTGTTGATTATATGATGTCAGTTAGATAGTATTTATGCTAGTGTGCGTGGATTGTACAAGATATTCATGATTTTGATGCTTAGATCATACCTTACTATTAATAGTAACTTTTGTGCATGAACTTGATAATTCAATGATGAACTGATGGTATTAGGGTGTTAATGATGTTGTATGAATATTGGGATTATGATATGAATGCTAGAAATCTTAGGTTGGATGTTGTTGTTCATATCTTGCCAAAAGTAGAAACTTTTTAGATATGAATTGATGAATTAGGATGGTTTGATGTTGTTGATCATACTTAGTTGTTGTTATGAACTTGAAATAGTATTTTAATGATGAATTGTATGTACATTGGCTGTTTATTAGATTTTGGGATGAACTTTCCCAAAAGGGAAACTTTATTGTGCATGAACATGGGATATTTGGAGTTGGACTTATTCATGGCTTTAGGATCATGCTAGAATGCTTGTTGTGGATGCCTAATGTGATAGATCCTGTAAATTGGGTTGTATGGAATGTTTAGTAGGTTGTTGTGTGATTTATGTACTTTGGAGATCATGTATGGGTTTGCATGTTGACTAATAACTAGGACCTCATGTTTGGGACTGGAAATCAATCATCTTGATGTATGTGGTATGTATTGGGCATATTGAATGTGTTGTGGTTAGTATGGATGATTATTTGTGAATTATCTGTTTTGACCCGTATATGCTAAATCGTGGTTATAGGTCATATAAGTAGGTTATGCATGATCTGACCTGTTATATGGTACACTAGTTGTATTATGAACACACTGAGTATGCTAGATGCTAAGAACTTACATGACTTGTGTGATATGTGCATAGTATGATGATTTAAGCAATGCATTGGGAATGTAGCACCATATGTGATTCATTGGAATGTTAACCATGTATGATATATGCTCATGTCTGTTTAAATGGTTTACAACACATAATGTCACCAACGGGTCAAACGGGTCAACTAGGTCAAATCTGTCTATTCTTCCAAAACCTTAAGTCTTGGTTGTAGTACACTTAGGGTTTCACATATTCTCTGTTTACACATACTCATGTACTTACATGATCTAGGTAACCTCTGAGGGTTGACTGTCCACTTGTTCTGTCAAGTATACTCTAGTACTCAATATGCGTATCAGGTGAGTTCATGCCCCACTATTTTACTTAACCTCTTTTGGGGGAGATAGCATACTGGTAACTTTACAAACACTTTTTATATTTAAGATGTGTAGGATATTAATATAGTGTTGTTTACCATGATAAAGTCCTCACACTTTCGAATTGTTAATATTGAATAGCGGGGAAACTTGGGTAGTACTACTGGGTCTGACGAGCCCCACCTGTGTGACTCAAGGTCAACCGGGTGCAATTTGTCCTATGATTATTTGTCATGACATGGTACGTCGTGACAGGAGGCAATCATAACACAGTCCGCTTCAATTGTGAAATCACTATGTATTAATATTTATTTGTTAGTGGACTAGCTATCTATTACAATGCACATGCTTATCTATATACTATTGTTAAACTGTTATGTTTATACACAAACTCTTGAACTCACCAACCAATGTGTTGACCTTTTTAGTATGCTATTCTCAGGTCGTTAGTCCGGATTGGCAGTAGGAGCACTGCACGATTGAAGCATGCATCCTAATACTTAAAAAATGATACATTTGCTTATATTTACATTTTGGGTTTTTAAACAGTTGGATGGCGCATGTTTTGCCATGTTATATATTTTTAGATTTTGGGTTTGTTTTGGGTTCGTTTTACTTACTATACGCTTCCGTATGATTTTTAAATGTTTGAACTCTGGTTTGGCTTATGTTAAACGTAGCATATAGAGTCGTTCCGAGTAACTATTGAATGTGATCCTGGTTAGTTCACACGCCTCGCGGTAAAACTCCGCACGTGGATTTTTAGGGTGTGACAGATTGGTATCAGAGCCATTGGTTATAGAGAACTAGGTTGTATACACACAAGACTATAATCGCACACAGTTAGTTAGTTACTTGTTCCTGATTTCTCTATTGTATACTCATTGGCATACACATCACACTCTCTGCAGCATGGCATCATAGTCTCGGGTTTTAGGAAAAAGACATGCTCGTTCTGGATCCCCTCCACCTGTACCTCACCGAGTATATGACTGGCCACGACATCCTTACCCCCGTGGCGAGATAGGCAAGGATCAACCATTTGTGCCACCTGAACGCGACCCTCCAAGAGATTGGAGTTATTACCTAACTTGTATAGATCGCATGATTTGTAGGGAGTGTGTTCCGATGCCGGCCACTGCTGTACCTAGGACTAGGTCAGCAACTACCCTTGCGACACCCACCCTCCCATCTCTAAATGTACCCTTTGAGCAAGTCGTGGTGGCATTGACCGCGACATTTGAGACTGAGCGTCGACGAGTTGGAGTGCTCACTGACGAGCACTCCACACTTAAGAATGATGTACGTCGACTATGGCTAAAGATGGCCATAATTGAGGAGCGGTTGTCGATGTCCATTGGCTGGTAGAGTGATGGATCTTACTGCGCGTATGGGCGAACATGATCTCTATAATGTGGGCGTCGAGAGCAGACTAACCAGATTAGAAGCACAGCTCGCATCACTACAAATCGAGGATAACCCTGCACCTACGAAGACTCCGATGAAGACCCTGAGGAAGAACCAGTAGAAGCTCAGGACGGTGGAAACAGTGATGGATCAGCTTTGTTCGATTGATTCTCTTTATTCTTATAACTTTGACTGTATAGCGTTTATTATGAAACCTATATGGGAAGGGTTGTTTCCCCACCCAAACAACAAACTCAAATTTTGACATTGATAAATAATTTGGACTCATTTGCAATTTATTTACCTTTGGTTATTATTTTTATTATAAATGTTGTGGTGATGACGAATTCATTATTTCTTCATGTTTACTGTACTCCAATGAGATAAATATGTATGATGTTACTCATTATTGTATTTGTGAATGTAAAGTGAATAATGGATGCCCGAGGATGTGGACGTGGTCGAGGACGCGGGCCTGGACATGGCGCCGGTGACCAAGGTTCCGGTGACCAAGGCGCCGGTACTATAAATATGACCCCTGCAGAATTGGCTGCTCTAATAAATGCACAAGTCTAGGCAGTGGTAGCGGCTGCTCAAGTAGGACAGCCAGCAGGTAAACGATATTGGAAAGTTACATCAAATACCGTAGTTAATCGAATAGGATATCTAATCAATTTTTATCGTGTAAAAGCAGGACCGCCAGCGTGTACTTACAAGTCCTTTATGGACTGTAAGCCACACACCTACAGTGGAACCGAGGGAGCTATAGGGTTGGTAAGGTGGTTTGTGAAGACGGAGTCCGTTTTCTCAAAGTGTAACTGTCCACTTGCCGACCAGTTGAAATACTCTACCGGGACGTTGGATGGTGCTGCGTTGTCTTGGTGGAATGCTCAAGTGCAGATGCTAGGGAAAGCCATGGCAAATGAACTCTCATGGAATGAGTTTAAAGATATGATGACCGAGGAATACTGTCCTCGAAGCGAAGTCCAAAAGCTAGAAATGGAATTTTGGTGGCTGAAAATGCAAGGTTCAGAGACCGAGGCTTATACCACAAGAACTCATGAGCTGGCCACCCTATGTCCAGGGATGGTAAACGAGATGCACAAGCGAGTGGAACACTAATCCGGGGATTGGTGCCCGAGATTAGGAGTATGGTGACTTCCTCCAACCCAGCCACTATTCAACAAGCTATTCGCCTAGCCCACAAATTTACTGACGAAGCTGTGGAGCAAGGACGGTTGCTAAAACGGGGCGTTGCGGCGGGCTTGCCCGACAACAAGAGGAAGTAGGATGCCTCCAACACCTCCAACAACAACAGCAATAGATCATCATCGTCCAGTGGACAACACCAATCTCAACAACAACAACCACAACAACCACAAAGGAGGTTCGACAACAATCATAATTTCAACCAGTCAGCCTCGAACAATCAAGGACCGAGCGGCTATGGTGGTAAACAGCCGAGGTGCACGCGGTGCAACTATCATCATGTTGGGAGATGTGACAATTTCAAGTGTCAGCGGTGTGGCAAAATGGGACACTTAGCCAAGGATTGCCGTGGTGAGCTGGTTAGGAAGCTACAGCAACCTCAGGAGACTCCTAAGGGGTGTTTTGAGTGTGGAAAGGAGGGGCACTACAAGCGAAACTGCCCGCAGCTGAGGAAGAACGGTAATGGCAATGGCCAAAACAACAACAACCAGGGTAACAACAACAACATTGATGGAAATGGCAATGGAAACGGTGGTAATAATAATGGAGCCAAGGGGAGAGCCTTCGTCATTGGCTCAGGTGAGGCCCTAAATGACCCTACAACTGTAACTGGTAGGTTCTCTGTCAATGGATGTTTTGCTATAGTATTGTTTGATACTGGAGCCGATAGGAGTTTCATATCCTTAAAGTTCTGTAGTCTCCTAAGTGATATCCCTTCTGCTTTAGAATCCAAATATACCGTAGAATTGGCTGACGGTAAACAGATCCATGTGACACACATCCTTAGAGATTGTAAGATAGAGCTCGCTGGTCATACTTTCGCTATAGATCTTATGCCTGTTACACTAGGAAGTTTCGACGTTGTGGTAGGCATGGATTGGCTCTCTAGCAAGCAACCGGAAGTCATATGTCACGAGAAAATCATACGAATTCCTGTTGGTGATGAAATCCTTACAGTCCGAGGCGATAGGAGTGGTGCAGTGATGGACATTATCTCTTACATGAAAGCACAAAAGCTATTGCGAAAAGGTCGATTGGCTATTCTGGCACTCGTCACCGATAAGCAACCAGAGGAAAGAAAAATAGAGGACATCCCCTTGGTACGAGACTTTCCCGAGGTGTTTCTAGAGGATCTTATTGGACTACCACCTCATCGTCAAGTGGAATTCCAAATTGAACTGACTCCCGGTGCAGCCCCGATTGCTAGATCACCTTATCGATTAGCACCGAACGAACTACAGGAGTTGTCATCACAACTTCAGGAGCTTTTAGATAAGGGCTTTATTCGACCTAGCACATCACCTTAGGGAGCCCCTGTTCTCTTTGTTAAGAAGAAAGATGGCACGTTTCGAATGTGCATCGGTTATAGAGAATTAAACAAAGTCACAGTCAAGAACCGATAACCTCTACCTCGTATCGGCGACTTGTTTGATCAGCTTCAAGGATCAAGCTATTACTCGAAGATCGACTCGAGGTCTGGTTATCATCAACTCAGAGTCCGTGAAGAAGACATATCCAAAACTGCATTCCGTACTTGTTATGGTCATTACGAGTTCTTGGTCATGCCTTCTGGGTTGACTAATGCACCTGCGGTGTTCATGGACCTCATGAACCGCATGTGTAAACCCTACCTCGATCAGTTCGTCATTGTGTTTATCGATGACATACTGATATACTCTAGGACTAAGGAGGACCATGAAGAGCATCTACGATTAATCCTGGAATTATTGAAGAATGAGCAACTGTACGCCAAATTCCCTAAGTGTGACTTTTGGATACGCGAAGTGCAATTCCTAGGTCACATTGTTAATGACAAGGGTATACATGTTGGTCCTACCAAGATCGTGGCGATAAAGAATTGGGCTATACCCAAAACACCGAGTGAGATAAGGCAATTTCTGGGATTAGCAAGGTATTACTGACGATTCATAGAGGGATTTTCGAAGATTGCACAACCTCTCACAGCCTTGACCCATAAACGAACGACATACAAATGGGGTGAAAGTCAAGAGGCGGCTTTTCAGCTATTAAAACAGAAACTCTGTAGTGCACTGATATTGGCACTGCGAGAGGGGATAGATGATTTCGTGGTGTATTGTGACGCATCCATTCAAGGATTGGGTTGTGTCCTGATGCAGCGAGATAAGGTGATAGCTTACGCCTCGAGACAACTGAAGGTTCACGAGAAGAACTATACCACCCATGACTTAGAATTGGGTGCAGTGGTTTTTGACTTAAAGATTTGGAGACATTATTTGTACGATACCAAATGCACTATCTACACCGATCACAAGAGTCTTCTGCACATCTTTGAGCAAAAGGAGCTGAATATGAGGCAACAACGTTGGGTGGAACTTCTGAATGATTATGATTATGCTATCACGTACCATCCTGGAAAGGCAAACGTAGTTGCCGATGCCTTAAGCCAAAAAGAAACAGCTAAACCCAGGCGGATGCGAGCCTTGCAACTCACGATCAGTACCCATCTGCCTGAACAAGTTAAGGAAGCACAGCTAGAAGCATTGAAAGAGGAAAACATTGGTTCTGAGTCATTACGGGGAATGAATAAACAATTGGTAGTGAAAGAGGATGGAATTCGGTACTTCATGCATAGACTTTGGGTGCCTGTCCATGGAAATCTGAGGGATTTAGTTATGAGTGAGGCACACAAGTCTAAATACTCTATACATCCTGGATCTGACAAGATGTATCATGATCTAAAGGCGCACTACTGGTGGCCTAACATGAAGGCGGACGTAGCTACATATGTGAGCAAATGTTTGACCTGCTCGAAGGTGAAGGTGGAATATCAAAAACCATCCGGACTGTTATAGCTACCCGAGATACCAATGTGTAAATCGAACAAATTTCTATGGATTTTATCATTAAATTACCTCGGACTAATACTGGTTGTGACACAATCTGGGTTATTGCGATCGGTTGACGAAATCCGCTCACGTCCTTGCAATTAAGGAAACGGATAAGATGGAGAAACTAACCCGACTGTATCTTAAGGAGATCATTTCGAGACTCCGTGTACCGATCTCGATTATCTCTGACCGTGATGCTCGTTTCACGTCACACTTCTGGCAATCACTACAGAAATCTCTGGGTACACGATTGGATATGAGTACTGCTTATCATCCACAAACTGACGGCAAGAGTGAGCATACCATACAGACTTTGGAGGATATGCTACGTGCTTGTGTGATTGATTTCGGGAACAACTGGGAAGTTCACCTATCTTTGGTGGAATTTTCCTATAATAACAGTTACCACACTAGCATACAGGCAGCACCTTTCGAGCCTTTGTATGGAAGAAAGTGTCAATCACCGGTTTGTTGGGCTGAAATTGGTGATAGTCAACTAACGGGTCCCGAGCTAATACATGAAACCACTGAGAAGATCATGCAGATACGGAATCGTAAGGCTGCAGCGCGAGATAGACAGAAAAGTTATGCTGACAAGAGACAGAAACCTCTAGAGTTTCAAATTGGCGACAAAGTCTTATTGAAAGTCTCACCGTGGAAAGGCGTAGTTCGGTTTGGCAAGCGAGGAAAGCTGAATCGCAGGTACGTTGGACCATTTGAGATACTCGAAAGAATAGGTCCAGTGGCCTATCGACTAGCCTTACCTGATTCACTGAGTGGAGTCCACAACGTGTTTCACGTTTCTAATCTGAAGAAGTGCCTATCTGACGAGACACTAATTATACCACTAGAAGATGTTCAAGTGGATGAACAATTACGCTTTATCGAAGAACCAGTCGAGGTGATGGACCGTGAGGTGAAAACACTTAAGTAGAGCAAAAAACCTATAGTCAAAGTTTGTTGGAACTCGCGACGTGGACCAAAATTCACGTGGGAACGTGAAGATCAAATGAAGCTTAAGTACCCTCAACTGTTCGAGACGATGCCTGCAGACAAAGGTACTGATTTAAATTTCGGGACGAAATTTCTTTCAACATGGGGATGATGTGACAACTCATCCAAAATTTACTAGATTTCGATTTCTATGTGCCAATGCAGTAGACCAGTGATGGAACACTCTCACCATGTGATGGAACACTCTCACCATGTAACGCAATTTTCGAGACGAAAATTCTTTCAACATGGGGATAATGTGACATCCGGTAATTTTCCGTTACCAAACTCCGTTAGTTCCGTTAAGTTTTGCATACACATGTCTGTAAGCACACTAGTTGTCGTTTGACGTTGGTGACCTAATAATAATTAATAATGTTAATTTAATAATAATCTAGTTGATTAGATGATTATTGTGTTATGCTTATTTGTTTACGCGATTTAAAGACTATTCGGGAATTTTATCGCGTAACGCGGAAACGCGTGTGTTAATTTGTATGTCTTGTGTTTTTAGAAATAAAATATGTAAGGGTTATCATTAGTTTAGATGTTTATATTATTAAGTTAAAAACACATTAAAAAGGGTTAAAAGCTTAATTTTTATAGAAATACATAATGCAAGGGTTAAAGGTGTAAATGTGGCTAATTAAACTAAAAAAAAATTAACCCTAGCCCCCACTCCCCAAAGTCGCGACCTGCAGTCCCCTCTCCCACAAACCTGCGAATTTCAGCCCTCAACAAGAAATTGTGCCTTGATTTGATCGATTCCAAGTATTACAACACGTTAGGAACATCAATTGCAAGCCATTACAAGTTTAAAGGTTAGATTTTTATGAGTTTTTCATGCATGTTGATAGAACCGTGAACTAGGCTGCGAATTGGGATTCTTGGGGCTGAAATCTTGATGTTTTGTTGTTAATGTGTTAGTTTGATTGTATACATGTTAGTTAAAGTTGATTATGCAAGAAAACTACGCTTTTGATTGGTTTTCAAGGATTTTTGATCTTGTTAGAACCCTAGGCCGAAAATTGAGATGAAGGTTGGAATTGATGTTGTTTGTTGATTATATGATGTTAGTTAGATAGTATTTATGCTAGTGTACGTGGATTGTACAAGATATTCATGATTTTGATGCTTGGATCATACCTTACTATTAATAGTAACTTTTGTGCATGAACTTGATAATTCAATGATGAACTGATGGTATTAGGGTGTTAATGATGTTGTATGAATATTGGGATTATGATATGAATGCTAGAAATATTAGGTTGGATGTTGTTGTTCATATCTTGCCCAAAGTAGAAACTTTTTAGATATGAATTGATGAATTAGGTTGGTTTGATGTTAGTTGTTGTTATGAACTTGAAATAGTATTTTAATGATGAATTGTATGTACATTGGGTGTTTATTAGATTTTGGGATGAACTTTCCCAAAAGGGAAACTTTATTGTGCATGAACATAGGATATTTGGAATTGGACTTATTCATGGCTTTAGGATCATGCTAGAATGCTTGTTGTGGATGCCAAATGTGATAGATCCTGTAAATTGGGTTGTATGGAATGTTTAGTAGGTTGTTGTGTGATTTATGTACTTTGGAGATCATGTATGGGTTTGCATGTTGACTAGTAACTAGGACCTCATGTTTGGGACTGGAAATCAATCAGCTTGATGTATGTGGTATGTAATGGACATATTGAATGTGTTATGGTTAGTATGGATGATTATTTGGTGAATTATCTATTTTGACCTGTATATGCTAAATCATGGTTATAGGACATATAAGTAGGTTATACATGATCTGACCTGTTTATGGTACACTAGTTGTATTATGAACACACTGAGTATGATAGATGCTAAGAACTTACATGACTTGTGTGATATGTGCATAGTATGATGATTTAAGCAATGCATTGGGAATGTAGCACCATATGTGATTCATTGGAATGTTAACCATGTATGATATATGCTCATGTCTGTTTAAATGGTTTACAACACATAATGTCACCAACGGGTCAAACGGTTCAACTAGGTCAAATCTGTATATTCTTCCAAAACCTTAAGTCTTGGTTGTAGTACACTTAGGGTTTCATATATTCTCTGTTTACACATACTCATGTACTTACAGGATCTAGGTAACCTCTGAGGGTTGACTGTCCACTTGTTCTGTCAAGTAAACTCTAGTACTCAATACGCGTATCATGTGAGTTCATGCCCGACTGTTTTACTTAACCTCTTTTGGGGGAAATAGCATACTGGTAACTTTACAAACGCTTTTTATATTTAAGATGTGTATGATATTAATATAGTGCTGTTTACCATGATAAAGTCCTCACACTTTCGAATTGTTAATTTTGAATAGCGGGGAAACTTGGGTAGTACTACTGGGTCTGACGAGCCCCACCTATGTGACTCGAGGTCAACCGGGTGCAATTTGTCCTATGATTATTTGTCATGACATGGTAAGTCGTGACAGGAGGCAAACATAACACAGTCAATTTCAATTGCGAAATCACTATGTATTAATATTTATTTATTAATGGACTAGCTATCTATTAGAATGCACATGCTTATCTATATACTATTGTTAAACTGTTATGTTTATACGCAAACTCTTGAACTCACCAACCAATGTGTTGACCTTTTTAGTATGCTATTCTTAGGTCGTTAGTCCGGATTGCCAGTAGGAGCACTGCACGAGTCAAGCATGCATCCTAATACTTAAACAATGATACATTTGCTTATATTTACATTTTGGGTTTTTAAACAGTTGGATGGCGCATGTTTTGCCATGTTATATATTTTTACATTTTGGGTTCGTTTTGGGTTCGTTTTACTTACTATACGCTTCCGCATGATTTTTAAATGTTTGAACTCTGGTTTGATTAATGTTAAACGTAGCATATAGAGTCGTTCCGAGTAACTATTGACTGTGATCCTGGTTTGTTCACACGCCTCACGGTAAAACTCTGCATGTGGATTTTCAGGGTATGAAATGACTGCTGGGAGAGGCTGGGATATAAGATGGATCAACTGTAGAGCTCCCAGACTCTCCCGGGCATCCACCGACCGCCCTGATCCCCTGCTCGGTAGCCACTACCTGACTTCCCACCGTCCGGGTGAGCGGCTCTTCATCGGACTCCTCCTCCTACAGCATATGAAAATCAGGGTGTATCGGAGCTGGTTCGGGTCCTCCCTGACCATCCCCTCCCTGATAAGAATCATGATCATCATCGGAGTCATCGGAGGGTAGAGCAATCTGCTCCTCATCCGAGTCACTGTCCTCGTGGCGCCACTTCCTTTTTGCTGGCGCCACATAATCATCATGGGTCAGATGCCTAAACAGTCGTCTGATAGGGGGTTTCACCTGCTTCCCCCTGTACACCTTCATCCTGCCTAAGGTGGTATCATCCATCACCTCAAGCACCACGGCGTCCTCCTTCTTCTTAGGCAACATCGGGAGCTTCTGGTCAATGATCATCTGCATGAAGCGAGGGTACATACAGAAGCTCTCCTTGACCTTAGCCTCTATGTTCTCCACTAAATAAGTGAAGATCATCCGCGAGAAGCTGAACGGGTGGTTCAGCACCAACGCAACATATGCGTTCTGCATCTGCTTAGATAACTCATCAAAGCCTCCTTTCCTTGAGGCAATGCACTTTAGCAGCACGTGGGCTAAGTACTTGAATTGGGGGCACAGGTTCCTCTAGTTGAGCATACCTGCGTTGATATCCCCCGAGTACTTTGCCAGCAGAAAGCAGCCTCGAAGTGTCAGTGGGTGTAGACGTGTGGGACAGTCACCATCATCACCAAACTCTAAGACTGTCCATAGATCCTCCTTCGTGATATCTATGGCCTGACCAAAAATGGAGCTCCTAATCCTAAAGGGCTCGAAAGATCTATCTACAGTAGCATTCTCCCAGAATGCCTGCTGTAAAGAGCGATACGGAGTGCAGGGAGTAGATTTAGCTCGGAAGATCCCAGATCTCCGTAAGAACGTAATGATGCCGAGAACTCCGCTGCGTTCTGGGAGGTCAGATCCAGATGAGCACAAATATTATGCTTTGTGCTCATAGTCCAACGACTCGCCATCTGTTACACAATGTAAATAAACTTAGTGCATGTTGAAGATAGCTAAATAAATTCAATGAAATTTACACTTTGGTTTAGTCGTGCGACTGAGCACACGATTGAATTTAGTCGTGCGACTGAGTTGGACGACTGAGCTCTATTCATGCGAATGAGTTCATACGTGCGACTAAGTCAAGCGATTGGACTTAGTCGTGCAATTGTTCATGCATTTGCTTCAGTCGTGCGATTGAGTTTAGACACATGGTTCAGTCGTGCGATTGAACCATTCGTCCATCTTAGTCGTGCGACTGAGACTAGTCGTCTTGCTCAGTCGGGCGATTGAAGTTCATCAATGTGTCCAGTCGCCTATTCGATAGTTTGTCCATTCAAATTCTTCTTTTGAGCAAAACTTGATATTAAACGTTGAAATTAGGCTCATTACACTCGAAACGGTCCGATTATGCATCTTTTAAGTTTTGTTTGAACTTATAGCGTAGTTTGAGTGGTTTATTTGTCCGTTTTGTCCTCAGTTATTGTTAGGTCAAATTTGGAGTGATTCGTGATGTCATTGTTCGGTTTTATTGATGAACCACCTCGAATATTACCTGTATAAGCAGTATAGAATGTCAGAACACATGAATATATGGTAAAAGTGAATCGAACGAAATTTTGGCAGAGGTTTCTTAAGTCGTACGTATGGAGGGCGATTTGGGTGAATGGGCGACTGAGGCCGATTCGACCTGTATTTACACTAGGGCAACTCCCAGTCATGCGACTGAACCTAGTCGCATAGGTCAGTCGTGCGACTGAGCCTAGTCGCATGAGTGAGTCATACGACTGAGTCTCAGTCGTGCGATTCACCTAATCGTTCACCTCCAATCGTACGATTGAGGTTCATTCGAACGACTGTAACAGTTGGTCACCTCCAATCGTGCGATTGGACTCATTCGCATTGTCCATTCGTACGATTTGACTCATTCGTATGCTCCAATTGTACGACTGGACCATACTTATGGTTCAGTCGTGCGAATGGCCATACTTGTGACATTTTGAACATTTTACCATACGACACTTAGTTCCATTTAACAGTAGATAAAACATTATGAGCAATTTGATCATCTTAGACATGACCATTTTAAATAAACAGTTTGATCACCTCAGATGTGATCCATTTATCCACCTGATCATCTCAGACATGATCCATTTAACCACCTGATCATCTCAGACATGATCCATTTATCCACCTGATCATCTCAGACATGATCCATTTATCCACCTGATCATCTCAGACATGAGCCATTTATCCACCTGATCATCTCAGACATGATCCTTTTATCTTTTCAGAAACAAGTTATTATTCGTTAAACATTAGGCTCATTTTGTGACATTTTCTGCAATGAATAGTATAGCACAGTCCGACACAGACACACTTAACAAATAAAGTAAAATACTAAACTAAATAACAAAATGAAAATATTTTTGTGATTTTGTTAGGGTTGGGTAGATAAGCTTATTAGCATTAACATCATTTTCAAGGCAGATTCATATGGAATCAGACATGCATAAACTATATTACTTGGAACCTTTTATATTTATCGAAAAGGAAACTGACATATTTACATATCACAGTTTTTCATTCATCTGAGACTTATAAGTTCTAACAAGGAATCATGCTTGATATGATACGTAACGCACGTTGATTATCAACATCAGTCAGTGCATCCACGACGATTGTTAGTATACTTATCCACTTAAATCAATACACAGACTTTTGACATACATTGGTGATGAATTAAGTTATATTATTTCAACCAACATTTGTGGATCCCAAGCTTATATGGTAATCAACATTCCTTAGAGGACTTTCGAGCGGTCTAAAGGTATTGTGACAAGAAGAGACTATTCTTAGAACTTTCAAAGAGAAGCCAAGCCTCAGGTCAGTGCCATCGCACAGCAGAGAGGCGGCAAACAACAATGAATTCTAGAATATGTAGGTTATGCTTATCCTCAGGTCAGTGCCATCGCACAGCAGAGAGGCATACAACCTATCTCCTTGTTAGAGCATTTCTACTTTTCTTTTGCACATAACGCACCAAAAACATGGTTATTAGCTTGATTGCGTTTGTATTCAATTTTTTCGTGCTTTGCTCTTTTTGTGGTCATTTGCACACCTTTGGTGGCGTTTATTTGCTCGTTATCCCTTATAGGAAATAGCTGATTGTGTTAACCAGTGATTAGATGGGAACCCACAATCAGTTGAACCATTTAGTTTAGATTGAGTTCACCAATAATGTCCACTCGTCTATTGTGTTGAATCTACTGACACATCGTATAGTGAACTAGCACCTCCCTAGATCACTTTCTCCGTGTAAATACAGTAACACACAAGCGTACTATCATTTTCCCAATCTTGTTAGACTTAGAATCCTCTGACTAACAATTTTCTGTGATTTACTGAAACTAAAATTCTAAAAATAAATTCTTTTTGGTGTTCCAAGTAACTAGACGCCTGTGTACTATCACTTTCCAATCTTGTAGAATTACAGTCTTGTATTTGATGTTTTTGCCTTTTTAGATTATCTGCCCTTCCCCCTTTTTTTTGAGTAAATAAATATTGAAAATAACCTAATCTCACCCTAAAATTCTAAAACAGAAAATCTTTTTATGTTTTTGGATTTTTATAAGACAAGGAAATTAAAAAATAAAGAATAAAAAATAAGAACAAAATTAAGACAGAAGTAGTGTCGGACTATGCATCTGTGTTGTCAAAGATAATGTCACTTTTCTTTTTCACGCCGTTGACCTCTAACAGGTAGAAAAATCTGGGTTTATCAAACGGTTTAGTGTAGAGGTCAGCGCGTTGAAAATCCGTGTTTATTTTTACCACATCGATTAATTGTTTTTCAAAGCAGTCGCGTATGAAATGATACTTTATGCCTATGTGTTTAGTTTTAGGGTGTTGTATCGGATTTTTAGTGACAGCTATGGCAGCAGAGTTATCAACATAGATAGGGGTGTTCGAGAACTGCAAATCGTAGTCTCGCATTTGCTGTTGGATCCAGATAATCTGAGAGCAGCAGCTTGCGGCAGCAACGTATTCAGCTTCACAGGTTGATAAGGCAACCGAGGTCTGCTTCTTGCATTGCCACGTGACTAAACGCCTTCCAAAAAACAGACACCCTGCTGATGTAGACTTGAAATTCATTTTGCAGCCACCATAGTCTGAGTCACTATACGCCGTGAGCTCAAAGTCATCGTCATGAGGATACCACAACCTCAGTGTTGGTGTATCCTTCAGATAACGGAAGATTCTTTTCACCACAATCAGATGATTTACTTTCGGTTTTGCTTGATATCTGGAGCATAAACATGTGGCGTACATGATATCTGGACGGGAGGCAGTAAGATACATGAGAGATTCGATAATCCCACGATACATAATGGCATCCACCAAATCCCCATTCTCATCAGGAGCCACATCATGATTTATGGCGAGTGGGGTACCGGCAGCAGTGACATTTTCCATATCAAAGCGACTAAGAATGTCTCCGACATACTTAGTCTGATGTAGAAAAATGCCGGTAGGTGTCTGATCCACCTGTAATCCCAGGAAGAACTTCATTTCTCCCATGGCGCTCATTTCAAATTCTGCCTTCATCACAGATTCAAATTCTTTACATAAATCTTCGTCTCGTGAACTGAAGATTATGTCATCCACATAGATTTGCACCATTAGTAAATCACCGTCTCTTTCTTTAGTAAACAGTGTGCAGTCAATCACACCCCTGCGAAACCCGTGCTTCAGCAGATGAGTGGAGAGCTTTTCATACCAGGCTCGAGGAGCCTGATGTAGCCCATACAGAGCCTTTTCTAACTTGTAGACTCTGTCCCGATGATAAGGATCTTCGAATCCCTCAGGTTGACTGACATAGACCTCTTCATGGATTTCCCCATGCAAGAATGCGCTCTTTACATCTAGTTGATAGACTTTGATCTTCATGTAAGAGCGTAGGCTAGAAAGATGCGGATAGCTTCCATTCTAGCTACTGGCACAAAAGCCTTCATTATAGTCGACTCCCTCAACTTGTCTGAAGCCTTGAACAACCAACCGTGCCTTGTTTCTGATAACAACACCTTGGTCATCCTTCTTGCAGCGTAGCACCCATTTGGTGCCTATCACTTTGACTCCTCTGGGTCGGTCAACGAGTGTCCACACTCCAAGTTTCTTGAACTGTAGCAACTCCTCTTGCATAGCATTGACCCAGGCCTCATCCTTCAGGGCATCGCTTACGTGTTTGGGTTCAACCTGAGAAACGAAACATCTGAAAGCCCCATCATTCACGCAGCCCTTTTCCATAATTACAGCGTAATCAGCAGAATACAACCGATTTCTTGTCTGCACGCTGGAGTGTAGATCACCAATGATAGCATCCGGCGGATGATTCATACTGATCCTAGTCATGGGTGTCGTTGGGACAACAATTTCAGAGTCTAGATATGTGACTGGGGGTTTAGTATCCGTATTTCCAGATGCATGTTCAGCAGCCGAAGAGCTTCCTTCTTGATCAACATTTGGTGCCTGGCCTGTTTCAGTTGCTTCTTCATCATCTGATGAGTCATCACTCTCGTCCTGATCAGCTGGGGAAGATCCCGGTGATCCACTTGCAGGTGTTGTATTGCTAGTATACAGATTTGGTGTGTTTAGAACATCGTGCATCATCTGAGTAGCAATATCTGCATCCGAATCTATCTGAGGAAGATTGATTGATTTGAAAAAGCCATCGTAGTCAAAGAATGATGATGGACCTTTTCCAGCAGGGGGGATGGTGAAACGTTGAACGTCAACATTGCATCATACTTCTACCTGACCAGTAGAGTTGTTGTAAACTCGTTTGTCCGGTATACTGTATCCTAGAAAGATCCCCTGATCTGCCTTTTCATTGAACTTGCCCTCTTGAGTTTTCTTCAGTAGCGTACAAGGAGCACTAAATGATTCCAGATACTCCAGGTTAGGTTTGCGCTTCTGTAGCAACTCATAGCAAGTGTTCCCATGCCTCTTCACTACTGACACACGATTGAGTGTGTAGCATGCATTGGCAACGGCTTCGTTCCAGAACTGCACTGGCAGCTTTGAATCTGCCAACATAGTCCTGGCAGTCTTGATCAAGCTTCTGTTCTTTCGCTCAGTAACTCCATTCATCTGTGGTGTGTATGCAGAGGTGAATTGATGAACAATACCCTTTTCTTTGCAGTAAGCATCCATCCACTGATTCTTAAACTTTGTTCCATTATCTGAGCGAATCTTTCTAACCTTCAGCTTGTAGAGCGACTCTAGTGTAGTAACCAGCACTTTGAATGACTCAAATGTTTCTGACTTTGCTTTCAGAAGCATCACCCAGGAGAATCGTGAGTAGTCATCAGTGACTACAAAGCAATACTAGTCTCCAGTGATACTCTTCGTGCTGACTGGACCGAATAGATCCATGTGCAATAGCTCCAGGGGCATGTCGATACAATTGACGTGCTTGGTCTTGTGAGATTTCCTGGTCTGCTTTCCCTTCTTGCATGAGACACAAAAATCAGGAAGTTTGAAGTTCTTTACAGGAACTCCATCAACAAAGTTGTTATGAATCAGATGATTCATCTTCCTATGATTAATGTGTCCCATTCTCCTGTGCCATGAGATAGAGTCCTTCTCTGTAGCTTTAGACAAGAAACATTGAACAGTAGAAGCACTAGTAGAAGCATTAGACATATCTAGAATATACAAGTCATTATATCTAGATGCTGACATTAATACCTGCTCCTCTGGAATTTCCATCTCTTTTTTCAGAATGTAACATTTCCGATTGTCAAACATAACTTTGAAGCCCTTGTCACATATCTGAGACACTGAAAGCAGATTGTATTCTAGTTGCTGAACAAAATTAACTTTATCGAACCTTACCTTTGCATTACCTACTTCTCCCTGAGCGGTAATGTATCCTCCTTTGTTTCCAGCAAAAGAAACGTGTCCCCCTTTAATTTTTTGGACATTGTAAAGGAGGGACTGATTTCCCGTTATGTGCCTGGAAGCTCCGCTATCTACTATCCATGTATTTGTAGAAGCACTATAGCGGACAACCTGCACATAATAGAAAATTATTAGTTAAGGAGGGGGACCCAAGCCTTGACTGGCTTGGGTTTCCCTGAGGTATCACACATCATGAACTCGACCCACTGTCCTTTATCAGTGGGTGATACATCAACTTTCAACTTGTCTTTGCTTTCAGACACATCAGTTGTTTTGGCTTTCCATAAACCATCCCTCTGAAAGGATTGTTTGTGGTAAACCGTAGACGGATTTACAGTTTGAACCTTTGGTTTAGTTTTAAAAACAGGTTTTGCCTCAGGTATCACAGACTTGCCAGTGACCAGTCTGTGTTGTCTTTGGCGCGGAGGAGATGTAAACAACCTAGAAGGTGTTTTAGACCTAATAGGAGTTTTTGATCTAATGGGAGTCTTAGATCTTTGTTTTGAAACTTGTTTAACGTCATTGTCTAGCTCAATTTTAATTTTTGGTGTCTGATAGCGAGGACAATTTGAAGAGATGTGACCGCGTTGTCCACAAGTATAGCATGACCTCCTTTCAACAGGACTAGGAGATCTCTTGTGGGGTGGTGAGTAAACTTCAGGTACTTCCTTTTTGGTCTCACTTCTAAGATTTTCACCTTCCTTGACAAATTTTACTTGTTTAACGTTATGTGTGTTTTGTCTTGGAAGATGGTGGTTATCTTGCTTAATCGGTTTTATTTGAGTGGTTTTGGAAATCTTACGTTGTGTAGTAGCAGACTTTGGACCCAACCCAAGAGATGCTTGAACATTCTCTTCCACCTGGTTTCCAGTGATTGTTTTACCAGTTGTGCCTGATGTTGATGCTTTCTGGTCAGTAGCCGGAGGGGCAGATTTAACTACTGTGTTCGGATCGCTGAACAGAGGAGTTGTCACCACATGATCCTTCATTGGGTTATTATTAATTGGATGTTGTTTGGTATTCAAAAGGATCTCATGTGGTGGAGGCACAACTTTGTATCCCAAACCTTCCCCATTGTTGCGTTCCTTAACCATGTTTTTCAAAATATGTGAAGAACTAGCTAGACTATGGAGTTTTTGTTTCAAAGACTCGTTTTCAACTTGCAAGACAGCTCTATCCTTCTTAGTTTCTTCGATTGTCTTTAAATAAAACTTGATATCATTTTCTTGGTTAAACGCAACAACCTCAGTTTCTTTTAATTGTTCTTTAACGCTTCAACCTTTTCTTTATAGTTGTTTTAATTTTGTTTTAAAATTTTGTTCGCCTCAGTGCACAATTTTAAGTCATTTACTAAGTTATCATTATGATCTAATAACCTAGCAAATTTCAGATCAATGCTTTCCCAAAATTTATCACATTCAACACAGGCATGTTTAATAAATACATCATCCTTTGATTCTACCTGTGCAGATGTAGACGTTCCGGCCATGAAAGCATTTTGACGTTCAGATTGTGCTTCAGATTCAACATTCAGTGCATTTTCCACAAGTTGATCGACAACAGCTATGTCTTCATCTAAATCAGCAGTGTCAGGCTCAGATGAGTTCTCCCCCTCACTCGCTGAGTCGTCATCTAGATCTTCAACAGATGCAATGTTGGCTTCACCGTCAGATAAGAATCGGAAGGACCAGTCGTGTCCTTCATCACCTTGAGCCACCATTGCTTTAGAATCACTGCCTTTTGAAGTTGGCTTTTTCTCTTTCTCTTGTTTTGTGAAGGAGGAAAATGGGTTTCCATTGCCAGTCTTCTTTGGTTTGACACATTCCCTCTTGAAGTGTCCTTTCTCCCCGCAATTGAAACAGGTGACCTTTGACTTGTCGAAACCAAACGTAGTATCTTTTGTAGCCACCAGATTCTGACCTGTTTTCTTCACAAACTTCTTCGCTCGTCGCACAGCACTTGCGAGAGCCCACATAATGTCCATTCTCTCCAACTCATTCTCATCCACCTACTCATAATCTTCATCAGCCAAGTGGCAGTTCCCTATCTTCCCTGCAACCAAACCATCACAGGAACGAACCACAGCAGCAAGTAGGTCCATGTGTTCCTTAGCCGCTTCCACAGTTACTTTTCCCAAGTTCTCTGTTACTAACTTTGTCGATTGAGCTTCAGTAACACTGTGTTGAACCCCTGATGAGACAGTTGACTCACCAACAAACGATGAGCTTTGACCATATGCAGATGTATTAGAAACAAAAGCAGTTTGCAAAGGAACGTTGGAAGATTTTGCAGTTGGAGTAGGAGTCACATTGTAGAGAGTCGGATCCTGAGCATATGAACCGCTCTTAGCCTTGTACTTGTGTCTCACTTCTTCTTCTCTCAGTTTCAGGATGAAGTCATTTATATCCAATGTCTCAAGTACTGAATTGTTTCTCAAGTGCAAATAAACGAATCCCACTTCTCTGGAAGCCCGTCAGCCAAACTTGACACTTTTTCTTCCTTGGACGTTGTAACACCATGAGTGTGAAGTTCACTCATCAGATGATAGAAGCGGCCAATAATGTCATCCAAACTCTCATTCCCGATGGCAGAGAAATTATCAAACTCTTTCTTTAATGCTTTGGCCTTTAAGGACTTAAGAGTTGAGCTCCCTTCATACCTTTTCTCAAGAGCTTTCCAGAATTTCTTACTTTGCTTGTGCTCTGAATACTGATGCAAGATTTCTTTAGGAATAGACTGAGTTAACATAGCGTAGGCTTTCTTTTCAGCATTGTAAGCAATCTTTTGAGCATCAGTCAATCAACTCAACGTTAAGGGTATACCATCAGCGCCAACTGGCATATTGTAACCAGTCTCAATAGCATTCCAGAGATTTGTGTCCACACCATTAAGATGAATCTCAAACCTTTGCTTCCACTGCGCAAACTCATCAATCGACAGAAGCTTAGGTGGCTTATTATGGTTACCAATCTCATTCTCCAGTAGCAGTAAGTTCTATATCCTGGAGTCTTTCCCTGCTGGGAATGCAAAATTCTCTAAGTCCATGATGAATTTGTCTTATACTTGAAAACACAAACTGAGTATGCGACTGGGATGGACGACTGGGGAACGACTGAAACACAATCGTGGGATTGAGCTTAGTCGTATGACTGTGCAGGCGATTAAGGCAGCACTACGTGTGGACAGAAACGACTAGACCAGTCGTGCGATTGAGCGAGCGATTGGTGCAATCGTGTGATTGAGCGAGCGATTGGTGCAATCGTGCGATTGAGCAAGCGATTGGTGCAATCGTGCGATTGAAAAGGACGATTGGAGTTCAGTCGTGCGATTGAGTCAATCGTACGACTGAGACTGCTGACTTCAAAGTTTTTCAAGCTGTTTCACACAATTCGACCTAAAAACGCTGTTTTGAATACCCTAGACGGCTGTAACTCGAAAAGACTCAGTTTTCAAGGCATGCACACGTAAAAACTTGATTTTGAGCAGAAAGAAAGGATCTTTTCGCTTAAAAACGTTGTCTTTTTCACGAAAACGATTGAATCCACAAAGAATCAAGAGCAAAAGCTCTGATACCACTTGTCAGGACCATATACGACAGAGTACTAACTGATTCAACGTGATACCGAATCAAATAGCGCGATTTGATTGGCGATCCAATCAGGGAGAACGTAATCCGGATCAAAACTAACGATTAGAAAACGTTAAGAATTGATTAGAAATGATCAGGAACGCTCTATGAAGTTGGAAGGGACGTTCTGTGTGATCTGGGACGGCTAGGGTTGAGAATTATCGAAGTGTCTAGTTTTTCCACGAATTAAGTGGTATTTATAGGTTACAACTTTCATTCGTACGACTGAGCCAAACGACTGGGTCAGTCGTGCGACTGAGTCATACGATTAATTCATTCATGCGACTGAGTCAGTCTTACGACTCAATCATGCGATTGACTCAATCACCTGGTTCAGTCGTGCGATTGGCCCATTCGCATGGTCCAGTCGTGCGACTAAATCAGGATACTTAGTTAAACACATTTTTGAACCTTTAACGGTTCAGAACTATGTCTAACAACTGTAAATCTATATAACATTGTCATATATGCGTGTAACAATAAATAATATAAATAGATATAACATTAAACAACCAACAAACATATATAGAAGAGATTTTCATTATATTGATCAAACATTACATAAGTGTTACAAGAAAAGAAAGTCTATTACATTTAAGCTCACTAGACTAGAACTGGGGACATGTGTACCAACACACATGATCGAGGATAGGAGTATGTGGAGGCGCAGAATTAAAATTAAGAATTTTTAGTGGGATTTGTGGGTAGGAAGGGTAAAGTAGCCTTGTTTGTGTACGTATTCCTCACCTGCACTTTATAGGTGCAATATGCCGCTTTTTGTTGTATGTTTTTTTCCTAAACTCTATATGTCTTATACGTATGTGTTGTATGCCATATAATGTGCCTGCTTTTGTTTGCTATTGCTATTGTTTTTGCTTTCGAGTCGGGGGTCTCTTTGAAAGCGGTCTCTCTACTCCCAAGGTAGAGGAAAGATTTGCCACCACCTACCCCTTCCAGACCCTACTCTTAAGTGGGATATACTGGGTATGTTTGTTTGTTTGTTTGTTTACAAGTCACACAATGGACTTAACAAATTTGACCAATTTGATTAATAGTAAACAATAAAATATTACACTTTTTAATACCAGTACTTTCTAATATAAAACAAGAGAGTAAGAACCATAAGCCTTATAAACAAGTCATTTTTAACAACTATGATCCACATTCAATCAACAAAATGGATCAATCAACACATTATTAAAGGCGAACCAAAAAAAGCGCAGGAGTAAGAAAAAAAAGCTCATTAAAATGAATACAATTTAAAATATATTATGTACTGAAAACTAACACTTCTTTCACATACAAAATAAAATTGAAGACCATAATCTTCAACTTATGTACTAAAATCTTCTCAAATACCAAAAAACTCCAAAAACAAAATGTTCATACTTGAAAAACAAATTGTTCGTAAAGTAATAAATAATTAAATAGTAAAACTAGAATAACTAAAAGTTCATCATTATTTAAAGTCTTCATCTTCCTCCACTTACTCAAAATCTTCATTATCAAATTTCATAAAGTAGAAGGTTTTAAAAAAATTATTTATTACCATTTACAGTATTTGAACGATTGGACAGAGATTTATTGCTTTTTTAAATAAAGCGTTTTATTTGGGACTAGCTTATTTTGTGGCCTAGTACCACTAGGCGATGGCTTTTAACAACTATGATCCACATTCAACCAACAAAATGGATCAATCAACACATTATTACAATGCTATAAAACACAGTAACAGTACACTTTGATCTCAAAACCTATTGAAAATACGAGTCACACTTGATCTTGGTAAGTTAAAACAATCAACGCATCATATAACAAGCTCTTAATGATTCAAGTAAACTACAAACTCATGCTACCTTCAAAACGGTAAAACTCTAATCTCCATAACTAAAACCTCCAGATATGTACCTCTACATTTAGTGTTGCATATCAATCATGAAATTTTACAAACAAATAACACATAGAAGTCAGTAGAGAGAAAAAGTTAAATCAAGATCGTCACTGGATGTTTTGTATCATCAAAGGGTGAAGATGTATAGGGTCAGTGAAACCCTAGATCTCCCGTTGTCATCATCTGTTATCACGACTAAGTGTTGACTGAACCCTACCAATTACTTAGAATGATCGGCTGGAGACCATGGCCAGCCTCCTTCTGCGTCTCTCGTAAAAAAAACAATTGTAAGAAACATAAAAAATAGACCGATTAATGCAATGAAAGAGACAGTACTTACAATAATGTATATTGACAATTGACAATGGAGGGAGGTGGTGAAGCAGAGGGCCGAGGGCGATGCCCCCCTCTTCTCCTGCCTTCCCAACTCTCCGCTGTGTCTTTCCAAGACTCTAACATACAAGATTTTTTTTTGGGCCAGACTATGACACCCTGTCTGGTGATAAATAGGCGCCCTTTGACTTTTTTCACGGCCCGTGACGGGGCTTACGGGGCCGTAAGGCCTCCGAAAATTCAAATTTTAAACTTTTGTCTTACACGAGCTGTGTAGAGATTAACGACCAGTTAACAAGAGACCGTTATGGCAGTCACGGGCCGTGTCCTGTATCCCAAACGGCCCGTGAGATGTCTAACAGGCCGTTACGTATTTCAATAAAAAATTACGATTTATTTTCGTCTCGATTTTTGTTTTTTTCTGTTTTTAATAATAATATGATGTGATGTATTATTCTTCGAAAAACGGGTAAGAATTATTAGATTTGATTTAATATTCCGTATAAACATTATAAACGAACAAATATTAGTTGTTTTATCAGAACGAAACAATCAAAATGTCTTCCCGCTGACGTGGTAGAAGACTTTAGAATGAATCATCTTTAAACTCATTTGATATTATGGAAAGCATTTCGGATCCAATGCATAACCATAACTGGCAGAACGTCAAGAACTAGTCTGAAAATATTATTCAGTTTTTACGTAACGGAGATGCCCAATTATGTAGGGTGTAGTACATGGGTCCTGTGGATCTTCAATTAGATTTTTGGCAGGGTCTATTAGGAAACGTGGTTTTATGTTCAGATGTAAGATTTTTGGCGCGTCCTATTAGGGAACCCGGCTTTAAGTTTCTAATTTTAACTTTATTTTTTAAGTATTTTAATAATTAAATATTTGTTATTTTACAGTATGTTCGGGCGTGGACAAATAGACTGATGATCTGGCGATTTGAAGAAATACGTAGAACAGAAGAGTTGCTGGATCGTTGGACGATTCTTCCATTCGAATAGTTTAACTTAGTATACTCGGGATCCATTGATGGTAACGAATATGGTGACGGGACGCGTTATGAGAAGTTGATACGGTAATATTGTTTTCATGTTATACAATTGAAAAAAAAATAAATTATAATTGTGAATTGTTTTTTTTTTATTTTTGAAGGTGCATGTACCGATCACTGATGACAATGAAAACTTGAATCTTTTTAAGATTTGTATGGAGTCGCTACAAGCTCATATATACTTTCCACCTCTAGTTTGATCAGGGAAACCACAGAAAATGAATCTGCTAATGAAGGTTACAGATTCGGTCAAGAAGAAGAAACTTATAATATCGTAGCCGCTCATGGTTATTTTAGCCGATTGATATTCCAATATGCTAGTTTCAACAACTCTCGTTCTTTACATTTATTCCTAGGTGCTTGGCCTGTAGTAGGTATCTGGTTCACTGCTTTAGGTATCAGTACTATGGCCCCGCTATTTGGAGGTTCGAATCCTTCTATCCCAGAGCATATCTCTTTTATCCGAATACTTCTTTTTTGTTCAAGAAGGTTCTGTTTCAAGGTCTAATATTGGATAGAATATGATTCCTCTTGTGCATTCATCATAATGTCCGGATGATTATCGTTCAATTTGAATCGTATTTCTTATATTTTCTTGCACGTATAAATTATTGGCAGCACTCTGGACAAGAAGAAATTGAAGAACTGGTACTGTCCGGTGAATCCGTGTGGCCTCCTAACTGGGGTCATATTGGTCGAGACTTAGGGGTTGTAATTTGTATTTTATTGCGTAGGTTGGTTCAAAATAGATCTTTAGAGTGACAAAAGGTAAATTTACAGGATGCTTGACTAAGATTCTGAAGATTTATGGCAGACGAACTGTATTCAAGACGTACCATGTAATTGTTTAAAGCTTAAGTTTTAAACAAAAGAACTAAATGATTATTAGTACAGTATAGTAAAAACATAAACGATTATTAGAACCCTCTACTAAAACAAACATAAACGATTATTAGCACACTCTACTAAAACAAACATAAATGATTATTAGCACACTCTACTAAAACAAACATAAACGATTATTAGCACATATAATCTTTAATAATTTTTAATCTTATAGATCTTTATAACAAATCAAAGCCATAACATGGTTAAAATATATTCCAATTTTCTCCCGATATCGTTCTTGAGCTGTTATCATAATGTCCGTATCATTCCATAACATATTTCAATTTTCGTAAATGTCATTGTAAATTTGGTGAAATGTCATGATTATTCTTCTCAAATCAAACCACTTGCTGCCAATGTCATGGGTGGTGCGATATTCTTCACGTCCAAGAAGTTGATGAAAACGTATTGATACCCTGTTCCAAAAAATTGAATTTGGTGGAATGGTTCCCGTTTGATACAAGACCTCACTAAACTCACCTCCTCTTCGTCCGTCCATGGATTTTGGTATGGTGGAGGTGATGCGTAACTTGATGAAACACTTGTAGAACTCATTTTTTTATAAAAAATTGTTTTAGATATAGTTTAATGATGTGTAAAATGAGTGTTGATGAGCTTATATTTATAGAGGTTAAAAAAAACAGGTTGTGAAGCATCTTACGGGCGGTTAAGCTATAACCACACGGGCCGTGAGGAGCCTCACGAGCCGTAAGGCTTTACGACTATAATATTTAATTACCTAGAGGCAAATGGTTCATGAGGCCACCCACGACCCATGTAGGTATTGTTGATACACTATGTTCCTAGTTTATGTACTTCAATATAAATGTCTTTCATTTCTTACACATATGTAATGCAAGTGCTTAATTAAATATGATATGTGTTTTGATGTTTATCTGTCTTTAATTATATCATATTCTTATTGTGTTTAGTATTACACATATGTATGAACATTATATATAGGTTTGAGGTTGTTGTATATAGTTCTGAGTCAATAATGATTCACAAATGTGTTCAACTAAGTCGGGTAGTTATCCATGCTAATAGACCATACATATGGACCAGACGCATGAATGAACCATACTTATGGACCAGCCGCACGATTGAACCAGGTGACTGGATTAGTCGTATGACTGAGACATAAGATTGACTCAGTCGCACGACTAAATCTTCAGTCATGCGTATGAGTCAAACGCATGAGTCAGTCGCACGACTGAACCATGCTAATGGCTCAGTCATACGAATGGATACTGAAAACCTATAAATACCACATAATACATGGAAAAACGTAACACTTCGAATACAATCATACCCTAGCCATCCAGAGCGTCCCAGTTCGTCCATCCAACTTCATAGTTAGTTCCCGATTGATCACAACTCCTTCTTAACGTTTGTTTAATCGTTAGATCAAATTAGGTTGTCGTTCTCACTGATTGGATCGCCAATCAAATAGAATTCCGCACTATTTTATCTGGTTTAACGTAGAATCAGTTAGTACTCCATACGAAAACGGTCCTAACAAGTGGTATCAAAGCTTAGGCTCGTGTTTTTGCGTCGATTCGATTAGTTTTGGTGTTAAAATTAACGTTTTTAATCAAAAGATTCATCTTTTTGCTTCAAAACGTGTTTTTGACGAGTGTATGAGTTAAAAGTTCGACTTGTCATCATACGGCAGATTAGGGTTCCTGAAAAACTCGTATTTTGTGTCAAAGTGTTCAAAATTCGATTTTTCCCAAACACAACAGCCTCAATCATACGATTGGATAAATCGTACGACTGAAGCCCATTCGCATATCATGACGGGTTTGCTAGAACACAAAACACAAGTTTAACCATTTAAACTTTCAGAAAACGCAGCGGATACGTAGCTTTTAAAACCGATTTTATAAGCTGAAAATTGTGTTCTTTAGATGACCATATAAATGTATAAAACAAACCCAAATCAAAAGGATCTTTAATATGTGAATGGACAAGCTATAGGACATGTAAAACTACATAAAATCACAGCCACAATGAGCTGTGATTTCTACCTCTTTGAGCAGTAAGAAAAACGACCAAAGATGGTGGAGATGAGGCGGAAAATCGGCCTGGACTTCAAGGTACAAGTCCTCAAATGCTCACTCCCACAAGGCTCCAAGTAGGCTTCTTAGTTGCTTGATTCTTGGACACCAAAACTCCAAAAGGAAAGCTGCCAGCAGCCCTTCAAAACCGTGAACATCCAGCAGCAAAATAGGAGGATTAAATGACCAAGGTTCCAAGAAGAGGAACCCTCAAGTGTTTATACCCCAAGCCCCTTGCAAACACCTTCTAGTTAGGAAGAAAAACACCATCAAAAACCAAAAATCTCGTTCCTTTTCTGCTGAAAAATCCGAGAGTTTTGAGAGAGAGAAAGAGTTCTAGTTTTTGGTCTTTCTTCCATGAGTCATGAGAGGTGAACCTTGAGTGTTGGACTAGTTTAATGTGTGTGTGTTTTTCAAGGAAGAAAAGTAGCCAATCCCCTTGCTTTGGGCGGCCAAAAAGAAAAGGATTCAAAGCTGATTTTCCCTCTTAAACAAACATACAATGTATTAAACAAGTCAATAATAATTTATACAATTAACCATTTAACTGTATAAGTTATACACCCTTTTATTTAATTTGATGTTATCTAACCTACTTAGATAACTTTACAAATAATATTCATGAACAAAATATCCCCATAAATTGTTCCATCTCTTATGCAATTTATTTAGAAAACCCATTTTCTAAATTGGCGTAAATATTTAATCGCATGATCATATCATCAATTAAATATTAATTGGCGTTTGCTAAGCTTGTTATTGGGTATAACCCGACTTGGATCATAACGTACTAACCATATCAATATTCTAAGTATCTAAGGCACACAGAATCCTACAATCTCCCACTTGCCCAAGATTCATAGAAGATTGATGCAAGCAGTAAATACCGCCTAACAACGGTTTACTACCCTTAATACGCATGACTTATAGCCATTCAATAACATCATCCCTTTCAAGTATCCTACTTGAAATGATTTAGGTGAATCAATCATCTATCCTTTTGTTACAGATGTCATGTTAAATCCAAGAATACAGAATGATCATTTCTTGTTGATTTAACTTAATCAGATCTTAGACATCTAACTCTCAACGAATAAGAGGAACAAATTCCATCTTGACTACATACGTTTCTTACAAACACCTCGTGTTATACCTGAACATACCCTTATGTACTGTCCACTATTTCAGGACAGTGAAGAATTAGCTCAAGGTATAATACTTGGTGAATATCAAAACCCAATATGTATCTCAGGTCTGAGGATACCAAATGATATTCGCCTTTACTCAAATTTACTTATGATCAATCAATAAGATTCCATATAGTAAAATTTGAGATGCGAGTTAGTCCAATATTTGTATCCCACAAATATCTATGAACCTTGGTAGCAACCCATTGCTCTAAATTCATCCTTATGAACATCAACCAATCCAAGTTCATAATAGTCTTACCCTCACACTTGTTCCCACAAGTTTGAATGACTACGGACATTTAGAGTAAACATTTTACTCATGGATTAAACATGCTAATTTGGAACATTAATTGAAACATTATAACCAAATAGTTTTATTCAAATAATAAAAAGTTCCACATATCCAAATACAAAATATACAGATCAAATCCAATCACTAGAATATCAAAGTCCCATGGCACAAGTATGACTTTCATGATTTGCCCTTTCAAGGAGCTTCGTAAGAGGATCCGCAATATTTTGATCCGTGTTAACTTTGTGAATACATATCTTTCCCTTTTCAACATCATCTCGTATGTAGTTGAATCTCCGCTCAATGTGCCTAGTCTTTTGATGAGCACGGGGTTCCTTGATTTGAGCAATCGCACCCTCGTTATCACAAAAGATCTCTAGGGGGTCCTGAATAGAAGGGACAACCCCTAGATCGGCAATGAATTTCTTTAACCATGTAGCTTCTTGAGCTGCCAATGAGGCGGCGACGTATTCTGATTCTGTAGTTGATAGAGCCACCACATCCTGCTTGGAGCTCTTCCAAGAAACCGCTCCTCCATTCAGAATGAAAATGTATCCCGATTGTGACCGAGAATCATCACGATCGGTTTGGAAACTCGCATCCGTGTAACCTTTTACAACGAGTTCCTGTCACCAGATCCATAGATTAGGAACATATCTCTTGTCCTCCTTAGGTACTTAAGTATGTTCTTAACAACCATCCAATGACTGTCTCTAGGATTTTGCTGGTATCGGCTTGTCATGCTTAAAGCGCATGACACGTCCGGTCGAGTGCATATCATCGCATACATGATGGATCCAATAGCAGATGCGTATGGGACTGCCTTCATTTTATCTTGCTCATCCTTTGAGCTTGGACACTGAGTCGTACTCAATATCATTCCTCTTTGAATAGGTACGGTACCTTTCATAGAGTTTTCCATCTTGAACCTTTTCAAGATCTTATCAATGTATGCACTTTGATTCAAACCAATCAACCGCCTTGATCTATCCCTATAGATCTTTATTCCCAGAATATAGGCGGCTTCACCAAGATCCTTGATGGAAAACCAACTTCCAAGCCAGGTTTTTACACCTTCCAAGGTTGGAATGTCATTTCCAAATAGTAGTATGTCATCAACATACAATACTAGGAAAGTTATTGTGCTCCCACTAGCCTTCTTATACACACAAGCCTCATCAGCGTTTTTGATGAAGCCAAATTTCTTTACTTCCTCATCAAAACGGTGATTCCAGCTTCTCGATGCTTGTTTCAATCCATAGATTGATTTCTTTAACTTGCACACTTTATTAGGATGTTTTGGATCGACAAAACCTTCAGGCTGAACCATATAGACATCTTCCTCAAGATATCCATTTAGGAAAGCAGTCTTGACATCCATTTGCCAAATCTCATAATCATAATGAGCAGCTATGGCAAACAATATCCTTATAGACTTTAGCATCGCAACAGGTGAGAAGGTTTCATCATAATCAACCCCTTGAGTTTGAGTGAAACCCTTTGCTACAAGTCTAGCTTTATAAGTATCCAAGTTTCCATGCATATCGGTTTTCTTCTTGAAAACCCACTTACTTCCAACTACCTTGGAATTAAGAGGTGGTACAACAAGTTCCTAAACTTGGTTGTGATACATGGATTGCATCTCAACGTTCATGGCTTCTAGCCATTTGTCACAATCCGAATTGGACATTGCATTATGGTATGTGGTCGGTTCATCTGAATCTACCACATAGCATCCATCTATGAAGAATCCATATCTTTCAGGTGGATTACTAGTTCTACCACTTCTACGAACATCTTGTGTGTATTGATCAACTCCTTGATCATGCTCAACATCCTCATGTTGAGTGCTAGTTTCAACCAAATGTGCATCGGGTTGTGGTTCTTGATCCTCTTCAAGATCCACTATTCTACTGCCAGCTCCTTCCATAAGGAACTTTGCTTCTAAGAACTCACCCTTTCTGGCAACAAACACCTTTTGTTCCAGTGGATCATAGAAATAATATCCCATAGAATCTCTAGGATATCCAACAAAGATACACTTGGTGGAACGGACTTCCAATTTGTTTAGGGTGGGAGTCTTAACATAAGCCTCACATCCCCAAACCCTTAAGTATGATAGGGATGGAACTCTTCCATGCCATATCTCAAAAGGTGTCCTTTCCACCTTTTTGGTTGGGGCCATATTTAGAATACGGGCCGCGGAGGGCAAAGCGAAACCCCCAAATGATAGAGGTAATATGCTTCTAGCCATCATAGATCGGACCATATCCAATAAGGTTTGATTCCTCCTCTCAGACACACCATTATGTTGTGGTGTTCCAGGTGGAGTGAGTTGTGAGACAGTCCCACAGCTCGTAAGATGATCTTGAAAAACGTCACTTAGGTATTCACCTCCTCTATCGGTACGGAGAATTTTAATTGACTTATTGAGTTGATTTTCTACTTCATTCTTGAAGATTTTGAACATTTCAAAAGCTTCATCTTTGTGCCTTAATAAGTACACATACCCATAGCGACTATAGTCGTCGGTAAAGGTAATGAAGTATCTTTCACCATTCCTAGTCATTGGCTTAAAAGGACCACATACGTCCGAATGTATGATTCCTAATAAATCTTTTGCCCTTTGGTAGTTCCATTAAAGGGTGCCTTAGTCATCTTACCTTGTAGACAAGATTCACAAACATCAAATGAATCACATTCATTTGTTTTTAAAAGACCATTCTTTTAAAGTGTTTGTAAACGTTTCTTGTTTATATGACCAAGACGACAATGCCAAAGATAGGTATCACTCAAATCCAACTTGAGTTTCTTGGTGTTAGTTTGGTACAATGAACTATTTAAAGCATTTTGTAACGCCCCAAAATTTCCCAAAACGAGCCATTTAATAATAATGGGCTTTTAAGGGTTAATTTAAGAAATAAAAGGGTAAATTAGTGGGCTATGGATCAAATTAGCCTTAATGGGCTAGGCTTAATGGGTTTAAGGGCCCTAATCAGCCCTTAAACTTGCATGAACAGCTCCATCTTCACCATTTCAAACCCTAGCCACCAAATTCGTAGAGAGAGAAAGTAGAGAGAGAAAGCGGAGAAACTTGAGATTTGGAGCTTGGAAGGTTGAAGAATTGAAGAGCTGGGTGTTTGGAGCATCAAAACCCAAGGAAATAGCAACAAAACAAGGTAAGAATCGACCTCTAATGCCTTCTGTAGATCAAACCCGGATTCTAGGGTTTTGGGGTTTTGAAAAGTTTAAAGAAACACATAAAGGTCGACTTTTTACGTATGAAAACATGTAAAAAGCTTAGATTTGGTTTCATGGAAGGTAAACTAAGGATTTGGACGTAAAAAGTTAAGATTTTGGGTTAAAAACGGGCTGGATCTGAGTTTTTGTTCATCCAGCGAAACTGGGCCCCGATCCAGCGTATTTAAGTAATCATTCAGGCTATAGCTTAAGTGACTTAGAATCTAAGCTATTGGACAAGTTCAGGTGAGTTCTAGATCCCCTATTTTATACATGTTTTAAAAGTTTTGGGGCGGTGTGCATACTAAATATATATCTTATTAACAGTTCTTTTAAAGTAAAGTTCTATACTCTATATTATTCGGAATAGGGTTTTTCTAAGGAATTGATGACGTGTTTTCCTTATTGGGATAGAATCTTTATAGTGATGAATTGCCTTGCAACGTGTTGTGTTATATTATGTATAACTTAAACCAGAAAGTGGAATGCAAATAAAGGTTATGAGGCCCATAACATGTACCTTGATAAAGTGATAAAGCAAAGCCTTCCAAGCAATTGATAAAGGAGGGTTGCATTCGTTGTACCCTTACCAGTGATAAAGCGATAAAGTATGCTCGAACAGGCAGGTCAGTAAGTCCTAAATTGGCATGACAATAATGGCCTGATCGGGTACGGAAGTAAGTCCTTAATTGGCATGTCGGTAAAGTCCTAGGCGAACCTAGGCACCGATAGTGACAGAGAATTGACGGATAAAGAAGAGTAATAAACAACAATAAATGATAAAGTAATGATAAAGTGATAGCCTGTGTGTATTTATATTTTGATAGACAATGATTATTTTCAACTGATAAAGCTAATATCTCTTACGAAAGTTATTTAGCAAAGTAAACCTAGAATTCACTCAGCGAAGCTGACTTTTGTATGCATATCAGTTGACAGGTAAGAGTTAGAGCTTATGGGATGTGAGCATGGAATGGAAGCTTCTTGGCACTCAAAGATTGGCATCCCCGATAAAGAAAAGCTTAAAAGGACTTTTAAATAGTTTTGATGTTTAAAGACAATGTTTAAAAATTTAATTTAACTACGTTGTAATGGGTTGAATTACAGTATATTTTCCGCTGCAATATATATTATATATATACGAGTAAATGATTGCTTTAAATCTATGTTTGCTGTGAATGACCAACTGTGAGGCTTCCCTGAGAAAGGTGGGCCTTACAAGTTGGTATCAGAGCCAATGTTTAAGGGATTTGGGAAAACCATTTTATAAACCTAAACTTAAATAGATAATAGGACCAAGTGTCAAGGATACCAGTCCAAGAAGCTCCATGCCCAGAGCTAACAAATATGCTATAGGTATAATTCTAGTGGATAGTGCCTTTTTATTTAAGTTAGAGCCGAAGTAGAGTAGGATAATGTTATCTGTGATGCCTATCTGAATTTTTGTGACTTATACGTGCATAGACTAGGTATAGTAGGTTCTGGTGTTGGTGTGGTTCAGGATAGAAAAGTTTATGGCATGAGAAGTTCTGTAAGTAGTTGATCACAACTGGCCACTGTTATTAAAAATTTACAAAACTTGTCGTGAACTGAACTTGCCTTGAAGGACCATATTAACATTCTGAATCTTATAGGAAGTAGAACGAATGGCACCTAAGAAAGAAGTTGCAACCATGATCACCCGGAGAAACACCAGGGGAAGGCCCCCGACTAAGGCAAAGGAAACTACAAGTGCAACTGTGAAGCCAACAAAAAGGTCAACCAGAAAGCCGGTTGAGGAACCGATTAAGGAGGAGGAGGTTGAGTTAGGAACGGGAGCGAGGGGTCTACCCCTGATCAGGCCAAACTGAAAGACACAGTAAAGGAAGCTGTTGCCTAAGAGGTGCATCAGGTCCTGTCTGGAGTGATGCCCACTCTGCTTGCGGAATTTGTGGAGCAGGTTAAGGGCGACAGTAAGAAGAGTACGACTTCAGAAAAAGTTAATAAGAAAGGGGCAGTCAAGACTGAGGAGTTGAGCGACGAGGGAGATCGTCTAGGTAACCATGATGGCCCTGAAGTGGAAGAGAGGGCGAAGGGGTGCAGCTACGGGGATTTTCAGAGGTGTAAGCCCCCAACGTTCGATGGTACTGGTAACGCTGCCACTGCTCAGCGTTGGATTAGGGAAATGGAGGCCGTACTGAAGATCAGTGAGTGCCGTGAAAACCAAAAGGTGAAGTTTGCCTCCCATTCCCTTTTGGATCCAGTACTGTGTTGGTGGGATAACATTGCTGAATCTTACGGAGAGGAGGCCATCGAGAGGATGAAATGGCCAGAGATGAAGAGGTTGGTGATAGAGGAGTACTGCCTGGAAAGGGAGCTCGACAAGATTGAGTAAGAGTTTGTGAGTTTGGAGGCTGGAAATATGACTCACAAGGAGTACACTACAAAATTCAATGAAATGGCACGTCTGGTGCCTGATTTGGTAACTCCTGATTCCAAGAGGATCAAGAGGTACATACAAGGGTTGCCTCTGGACATACGTAGGGATATGGTCATTGCCCGACCTAGTACTTTCAGGTCAGCAGTGGACCTCAGTGGAAGGTTGTATGATCATCGTAGGCCGGTGGCGGTGGGTGAAACAAAGAAAGTTTGGAACACTAATGGGAAGAGGTATGGAAGTGGTAACTACCAACCGGGAAACAAGAAAACAAGAGTGGATGCAAAACAAGCGATCGTGAAGGGGGTAGAAGAAATTAAGGAATGTGGGAAGTGCGGGAGGAGGCATCCTTGAGAATGCCGGATGGGTAGCGCTGGGTGCTACCGGTGTGGGAAGACTGGACACTTGGCGAGAGAGTGCCCAAAAGTGGACAAGTGCTTTAACTGTCACGAGTCGGGGCACCGCAGCAATGATTGCAAGAAAGCTAAGGCGGGAGGCTCGGGAACAAGCGGGGAGGATGACAAAAGGGATGATGGAAAGCCCAAGGTCAAGGAAAGGGCTTTCACCATGAACAAGAAGGAAGCAAGGAAGGACCCAGACGTAGTGTCAGGTACGTTCCTTGTCAATGATGTTTGCGCCTCCATATTATTTGATAGTGGTGCCAGTAAGAGTTTTGTATCTGTATCCTTCTGTGCTACACTAGATGCTCAAACTAAGAAAATAGATGATGTCTTCGAAGTAGAAACGGCCGATGGTAAGTCCATTAGAATAGCTCGAGTGATAGAGGATTGCCACATTAAACTAGGAGGTCATTACTTTCCCGCACAATTGTTTGCCATGCCCTTAGGAGGTTTTGACGTCGTACTAGGGATGGATTGGTTGGCTGCCCACGATGCTAACATAGTATGCCAGCAAAAGATGATCCGATTAACGGCTCCAGATGGTAGTCCGATTACGATCTACGGTGATAACGATTGCAAGGTTCCAAGGATCATTTCCATGATCAAGGCGGAGAAATGTATGAGGCGAGGGTGCGGAGCTTATCTAGCGTATGTCAAGGATGTTAAGATAAAGCGAAAGAGTTGTCCAATGTACCAGTGGTGCGGGACTTTCCTGACGTATTCCCGGAGGATCTGCCCGGAATACCACCGGATAGAGAGATAGAGTTCCAGATTGACTTGCTGTCAGGAGCCCAACCCATTGCCAAAGCACCCTACCGCCTAGCTCCCTCCGAGATGAAGGAGCTCATGTCACAGCTGCAAGAACTCCTTGACAAAGGATTCATTAGGCCCAGTATGTCTCCATAGGGTGCTCCCGTGCTGTTTATGAAGAAGAAGGATGGCAACATGAGGATGTGTATAGATTACAAGGAGTTGAATAAGCTGACCGTGAAGAATCGATACCCTCTACCCCGGATAGATGATCTTTTTGATCAATTGCAAGGGGCAAGCTGGTTCTCCCGAATAGATCTCCGATCCGGATATCATCAACTGAAGGTAAGGGAGCAAGATATCCCAAAGACGGCCTTCCGAACATGCTATGGCCACTATGAGTTCCTGGTTATGTCTTTCGGGCTAACCAATGCTCCTGCGGGATTCATGGACTTAATGAATCGCGTGTGTCGCCCGATGTTAGACCGATCAGTGATAGTCTTCATTGACGATATTTTGATATACTCAAGGAACGAAGGAGACCACGCTTGTCACATTAAGGAGGTGTTAGAGACTTTATGAAAGGAGAAACTGTATGCGAAGTTCTCTAAATTTGCCTTCTGGCTACGGGAGGTGCAGTTTTTAGGGCACATTATTAATTCCGAGGGAGTTATGGTTGATCCCGCCAAGGTGGAGGCAGTTACGCAATGGAATTCCCCAAAGACGCCATTCGAAATCCGTAGTTTCTTGGGATTGGCTGGCTATTATAGAAGGTTTATCAAAGATTTCTCAAAGATAGCTTCCCCATTAACAAGGTTAACGAGGAAGAACGTGGTGTTCGACTGGGAAAAAGAACAGGAAGAAGCGTTTCTGGAATTGAAGGATAGACTGACCAAAGCTCCTGTGCTAACCCTGTCGGAGGGAAATGAAGACCTAACGGTATACTCCGATGCTTCTTACTGCGGGCTAGGCTGTGTGTTGATGCAAAAGAGGAAAGGTTATAGCTTACGCATCCAGACAGCTAAAGGAAACGGAGGTTAATTACCCGGTGCACGATTTGGAACTTGCCGCAGTAGTGTTCGCATTGAAGATCTGGAGACACTATTTGTATGGAACTAAGTGCGCCATATTTACCGACCACAAAAGTCTAAAATATTTCTTTGAACAGAAGGACCTAAATATGAGACAGAGGAGGTGGTTGGAGTTGATAAAGGATTACGACTGTGAAATCCATTATCACCCGGGTAAGGCGAACGTGGTAGCCGATGCCCTGAGCCGAAAGGAAGGATATGAACCGATCCGGGTGAAGGCGTGCCAACTAGTAGTGACCCAGATGTTATGATGATGATAAGCAAAGCTCAAATGGATGCTTTAAAAGAGCAGCAAATCAATAAGGAAAGGATGATGGGAAAAGTGGATGAATTGATAGAGAACACCTTGGGTGTTAAGACCTTCCATGGCAGGATATGGGTTCCGAAGCATGGTGACTTGCGGGAAAAGATTTTGGATGAAGCGTACAAGACCCGCTACTCAATACATCCAGCCGCAAATAAGATGTACCATGATTTGAAGAAAGATTATTGATGGCCTGGGATGAAGAGAGGTGTAGTTGAGTATGTAAATAAATGTCTCACGTGCCTACAGGTGAAGGCCGAGCACCAAAGACCTTATGGGTATGTTCAGCCATTAGAAGTGCCAGAGTGGAAGTGGGAGCATGTTACCATGGACTTTATCACCAAACTACCCCGCACGCCAAAAGCCGTGACGCGATATGGGTGGTTGTTGATAGACTGACTAAAAGTGCGCATTTCCTGCCAATCAAGGAAGCAATTAGTTCAGAAAAGCTTGCTGAACTATTTATCCGAGAAATTGTGGCGCTACATGGTATGCCCATATCGATTGTTTCAGATAGGGACACGCGGTTCACCTTAAAGTTCTGGAAAAAGTTCAATGAAGAGATGGGTGCGAGGTTGCATGTTAGTACCACATACCACCCGCAGACCGATGGGCAATCGGAGAGAACGATCCAGACACTGGAGGATATGCTTCGGGCATGCGTTATCGAATTTGACGGTAACTGGGATGATCATTTGCCACTAGCAGAGTTCTCCTATAACAACATCTACCACGCCAGTATTAAGATGCCCCCATATGAGTTATTGTACGGTCGACGGTGCAGAACTCCTATTTGTTGGGGTGATGTCGGACAGAAGGAGTTAGGAAGCTTAGAAGTCGTGGAAGCCACAACGGAAAAGTTGGAGAAAATCAAGGCGTATATGAAGGCTGCAAAGGATAGACAAAAGTCATACGCCGACCGAAGAAGGAGACCTATCGAATTTAGTGTGGGTGACAGGTTAATGTTAAAAGTGTCGCCATGGAAGTGGATTATTCGATTTAGGAAGAGGGGGAAACTGAGTCCCAGGTTCATCGGACCATTCGAGGTACTAGCACGAGTTGGGGATGTAGCTTACAGGCTAGACCTCCCAGACGAGTTAAGTAGGATTCACCCTACCTTTCATGTGTCACACTTAAGAAAATGTTTAGCACCGAATGAGGCAGTCGTACCTCTAGATGACATCGAGGTGGATGAGCAGCTGAACTATGTAGAACAACCAGTGGCTATACTGGACCGGAAGGAGAAACAATTGAGAAATAAGGTAGTCAAACAAGTCAAGGTGCAATGGAAACACCGAAAGGGGTCGGATGCCACCTGGGAATCCGAGGAGGAAATGAGGCGCCAATACCCCGATCTGTTTAATGACGAGTCAGGTTTCGAGGACGAAACCTAAATAAGGGGGGAGACTTGTAACGCCCCGAAATTTCCCGAAACGAGCCATTTAATAATAATGGGCTTTTAAGGGTTAATTTAAGAAATAAAGGGGTAAATTAGTGGGCTATGGATCAAATTAGCCTTAATGGGCTAGGCTTAATGGGTTTAAGGGCCCTAATCAGCCCTTAAACATGCATGAACAGCTCCATCTTCACCATTTCAAACCCTAGCCACCAAATTCGTAGAGAGAGAAAGTAGAGAGAGAAAGTGGAGAAACTTGAGATTTGGAGCTTGGAAGGTTGAAGAATTGAAGAGCTGGGTGTTTGGAGCATCAAAACCCAAGGAAATAGCAACAAAACAAGGTAAGAATCGACCTCTAAGGCCTTCTGTAGATCAAACCCGGATTCTAGGGTTTTGGGGTTTTGAAAAGTTTAAAGAAACACATAAAGGTCGAATTTTTACGTATGAAAACGTGTAAAAAGCTTAGATTTGGTTTCATGGAAGGTAAACTAAGGATTTCGACGTAAAAAGTTAAGATTTTGGGTTAAAAACGGGCTGGATCTGAGTTTTTGTTCATCCAGCGAAACTGGGCCCCGATCCAGCGAATTTAAGTACTCATCCAGCGAAACTGTGCATTTAACCAGCGAAACTAGGAGAATCCTAGCGAAACTACAGTTTCGCTACAGCGAAACTACTGTTTCGCTGATAGCTTCGCTAAGTACTTAGGCTGACCTTAGACATTGCGAAACTAGGAAATTCCAACAAAAGTTGGGCGCTCATGCCAGCGAATCTGTCCAGCGAAACTGACAGAAGTGCTGCCCAGCGAAACTGGTAGCGAAACTGCCAGCGAAACTGGCAGCGAAACTACCAGCGAAACTGTGGGCGAAACTATGAAGAAAATGACATTTTTTTGCATATTAACATTCGTGCAGCTAGAGTATTCAGGCTATAGCTTAAGTGACTTAGAATCTAAGCTATTGGACAAGTTCAGGTGAGTTCTAGATCCCCTATTTTATACATGTTTTAAAAGTTTTGGGGCGGTGTGCATACTAAATATATATCTTATTAACAGTTCTTTTAAAGTAAAGTTCTATACTCTATATTATACGGAATAGGTTTTTTCTAAGGAATTGATGACGTGTTTTCCTTATTGGGATAGAATCTTTATAGTGATGAATTGCCTTGCAACGTGTTGTGTCATATTATGTATAACTTAAACCAGAAAGTGGAACGCAAATAAAGGTTATGAGGCCCATAACATGTACCTTGATAAAATGATAAAGCAAAGCCTTGCAAGCAATTGATAAAGGAGGGTTGCATTCGTTGTACCCTCACTAGTGATAAAGTATGCTCGAACAGGCAGGTCAGTAAGTCCTAAATTGGCATGACAATAATGGCCTGATCGGGTACGGCAGTAAGTCCTTAATTGGCATGTCGGTAAAGTCCTAGGCAAGCTTAGGCACCGATAGTGACAGAGAATTGACGGATAAAGAAGAGTAGTAAATAACAATAAATGATAAAGTAATGATAAAGTGATAGCCTATGTGTATTTATATTTTGATAGACAATGATTATTTTCAATTGATAAAGCTAATATCTCTTACGAAAGTTATTTAGCAAAGTAAACCTAGAATTCACTCAGCGAAGCTGACTTTTGTATGCATATCAGTTGACAGGTAAGAGTTAGAGCTTATGGGATGTGAGCATGGAATGGAAGCTTCTTGGCACTCAAAGATTGGCATCCCCGATAAAGAAAAGCTTAAAAGGACTTTTAAATAGTTTTGATGTTTAAAGACAATGTTTAAAAATTTAATTTAACTACGTTGTAATTGGTTGAATTACAGTATATTTTCCGCTGCAATATATATTTATATATATACGAGTAAATGATTGATTTAAATCTATGTTTGCTGTGAATGACCAACTGTGAGGCTTCCCTGAGAAAGGTGGGCCTTACACATTTTCATGAACCAATTCATAAATACCATTAATGGAAATTGCTTTAAAATAGAACATACTATTTAAAGAAACATGAATATCATTTTCAATAAAGGATAATACATAATCATAATGTCTTAATTGGGATACAGAAATAATGTTCCTAGTCAAACTAGGAGCATACAAAACATTCTTCAAAATAACTTCCAAACCACTTGGAAGTCTTAGGATGTAGTCCCCACGAGCTTCAACTAAGACTTTAGTTCCATTTCCCAGGAAGAGGCTAACATCCCCTTGTTTGAAGTCCCTACTTCTTGTGAACCCCTGCAACAAATTGAAAATATGAGTTCCACATCCGGTATCCAATACCCATGTGTTAGAAGATGTAACATTAAGATCAATATGAATCATATATATTGTACCTGAGGTCTGCCCGGCATCCCTCTTTGCTTTCAACTCTTGGAGATGGACAGGACAATTCCTTGACCAATGTCCTATCTCCCCACACTTAAAGCATGGGTTATTAGTAGCAACCTTTTGCTTCTTCTCTTAAGGTTTGGGTGGTACCCTTACCACCCCTTTCCCCTTTCCCTAAACGGGTCCCTTACCCTTGGCAACCTTTGCCTTGGGTGCGGGATGAGGCCTCTTGTTGTTCCCACCTTCATTGATGGTGAGAACAGGTAAAACCCTTTTACCCATGGCCGCCTCGGCCGTTTTGAGCATTGAGTGAAGCTCACCAATGCTTTTGTCCCATGCATTCATGTTGTAGTTCAACACGAATGTGTCGAACTTCTTGGTTAGGCCATTTAGGATCAAATCCGTGGCCAACTCCTTCGAGAAGGAACAATTTAGCCTCTCAAGGCGGTCAATATGACTTTTCATCTTAAGTACATAAGATGAAACAGATTGGTTGTCGTCCATACGATATGCATGGAGTGCTCCAACCATTTCGAAGCGCTCAACCCTTGCTTGCTGTTGGAACGTTTCCTTCAGCTGGGTTATCATGTCGTAAGCTCCGTGATGTTCATACTCCTTTTGGAGATCCGGAGTCATGCTCGCTAGCATGAGACAAGACACTTGGACGGAGTCCTCAGTGTATTTCAGCCAATCGTTATAGGCCTCCTCATCATCCTCGCTAGGTTGATCGGGGATAGGGTCGTCTAAAACATATGATCTTCTCTCTTGCTTGAAAACAATTCCCAAGTTTCGATACCAATCAATAAAGTTGTTATGATTTAGACGTTCCTTTTGGAGGATCGCTCGTAGTGATTGGTTGGACGCGGATGAGTTATCGTGATTTTCATTATTGGTGGCCACCTACAAAATATAACAAATATCTATTTTAGTATTTTCGATATTGCTAATTTAATGATTAATGCCTTTTAAGGTCAATTTTATATCAAAATCTAGAACCCAACATTACATTTAAATTGTGGTTAGGTGACCTTTATCCCACTATTTAAATTAATAAGGTGGTCAACGATTGACGATTGCAACCATTTGCAACTTCTAGAGGTATGGGATCGACTTTAAACATCATATGCAAAGTCGGCATGTTAATCCCATCAACACCATTTGAAAACCATATTTTAGGTGATCCATTCAACATGGTTTGCAAATCAAGTTACCCTTCTTGCACACACATATGAGTTTACCAACATAAGTGGTTAGGTGACCTTTATCCCACCAATGTGGTATTCCCACCTTAAGTCATAAGTTCCTCAAAATGGTTAGGTGACCTTTATCCCATTAAGAGTTTCCAAATGACTTAAGTGTTGTGCAAAAGGACGGTGTTAAACTTGTTTGTTATATATTTTGAGGTTTCATAATTCTAGTTTAGAAATATTTATTTGCATGCTTTCAAATACAAGGTACCCTATGGTTCTTTGATTAAAACCTATTTTAATCTTTTAAAATCATTAAATCATTTTAATAATCTTTTATTAACTTTTAAGAACCATCAATTTTTAGCTTGTTAAGTTTGTTAATGAGTTTGTTTTGAATATCCAAATATCAACCAAACAATCAAACAACAAACAATCAAACAAGCATAAACATGTAAACATGAGTGCATAACCTTAGCTACTAAGTTGACAACACTTGTTTGCCATCACAAGTGTTGTCATAAGGTCTTTCCTAAGTGTTTGTAATGACACAATTACATGTGTTCATGGACTCCCACTTGAATCCATATCCAAATACTTCAATGTCCATGTCTTTGATGTCCATCCTTGGGTCTTGATCTTGTGCATCTTCCTTTTACAAAAATTGTATCCTAATACATTTTTCTAGTAAAAGAAATGCATCTAATATATTAATTACATAACAAAATGAATAAATAATTACAACACACTTGAATAAACACAAACATTACAACCCAATTGAATGAATAAAACAACCACTTGAATCATCCAAACAACACAAGGCCAAAAGCTAGGTTATGCACTTTAACAACCAATGATCATATCATCCATTCATATAATGAAACCCCACTTAAAACCACCAAATTTCAGCCACCATAAACTGAAATTTTGGGTTTTAAACATTGTCCAAACAATCACCATTTCATAATATGTATCTTTCAAGATATAATCACTAGCATGTGTGATATGACCTTGAAAGTTTGGGGAATCATTCATACAAAATATAACAGCCCAAAATCAGCCTATAACTAGTTTATAATCATCCTTTAAAACCAATTTTAAAGGACAAAACAAGCATGTCATGCACATAACCGGCTCTTGATGCCATTGACGGGTTTGCTAGAACACAAAACACAAGTTTAACCATTTAAACTTTCAGAAAACGCGGCGGATATGTAGCTTTTAAAACCGATTTTATAAGCTGAAAATTGTGTTCTTTAGATGACCATATAAATGTATAAGACAAACCCAAATCAAAAGGATCTTTAATATGTGAATGGACAAGCTATAGGACATGTAAAACTACATAAAATCACAGCCACAATGAGCTGTGATTTCTACCTCTTTCAGCAGCAAGAAAAACGACCAAAGATGGTGGAGATGAGGCTGAAAATCGGCCTGGACTTCAAGGTACAAGTCCTCAAATGCTCACTCCCACAAGGCTCCAAGTAGGCTTCTTAGTTGCTCGATTCTTGGACACCAAAACTCCAAAAGGAAAGCTGCCAGCAGCCCTTCAAAACCGTGAACATCCAGCAGCAAAATGGGAGGATTAAATGACCAAGGTTCCAAGAAGAGGAACCCTCAAGTGTTTATACCCCAAGCCCCTTGCAAACACCTTCTAGTTAGGAAGAAAAACACCATCAAAAACCGAAAATCTCCTTCCTTTTCTGCTGAAAAATCCGAGAGTTTTGAGAGAGAGAAAGAGTTCTAGTTTTTGGTCTTTCTTGCATGAGTTATGAGAGGTGAACCTTGAGTGTTGGACTAGTTTAATGTGTGTGTGTTTTCAAGGAAGAAAAGTAGCCAATCCCCTTGCTTTGGGTGGCCAAAAAGAAAAGGATTCAAAGCTGATTTTCCCTCTTAAACAAACACACAATGTATTAAACAAGTCACTAAAATTTATACAATTAACCATTTAATTGTATAAGTTATACACCCTTTTATTTAATTTGATGTTATCTAACCTACTTAGATAACTTTACAAATAATATTTGTAACACCCGAAAGTTTGACTTTTTGGTAGGTTGTGCGACTGAGCCTCAGTCGTCTGGGATTTATGCGACTGGAGGTTCAACCGCGTGCTATTCGGCCGATTGAAGCTCAACCGTATGATTGGAGTTCAACCGCCCGAATGAAGGACGAACCGTATGGAACACATGCGACTGGGGTCCAATCGCATGGTGTTCATGCGAATGAAGGTCCAGTCGCCCCTGGACCAGACGCGACTGAGTTGCGGGAATAAAAGAGGAGCAGCTCCCTTCTCCTTCCCAACACTTGCATATTTCAGTCGGGAAAGAGAGCAGAGGGCGAACGAGAGCAGAGAAGAAAGAGGGAAAGTGCTGACCGAGCTCCGGATTTGTCGAGAGGCTAGCCAAATCGAAGCTCACCAACTCCTACCTGTTATTGTGAGTTCTAGAACCCCTCATTTACATGTGTTTATAGTAAGAATTAGGACTTGTATATGCTTGTATGATGTCCTAGTATGAATCCCTGAGACTTGGGAGGGTCGATTTGGGCTGGAAATGGGTGTATGATGAGTTTAAGGGCGATGGTTCGCGACTGCTGTTCATGAAGAACTCCAGTCGCTGCCTAGTTAGGGTTATGCGACTAAAGGGCCATTCGGTCGAATGAGGATTAGTTGATGACCAATCGTACGATTGGGGCTCAGACGCACGATTGAGCTTCAGTCGTGCGATAGGAGATGCGAACGAGTGATTCGGTCGTATAGGCCCAATCGCAGAGAAGTTAGTCGCACGGTTAAGAGTTAGTCGCATATAGCCCAGTTGCATAGTGTCTAGTCGTATGGAAGGAAGTCCAGTCGCACGATTGTATTCCCATTCACATGATAGCCCAACCGCACGGTCCAGTCGCATGGAGGACATGCGACTGGGATAGGTTCAGTCGCCCGAATAGGGCTGATGTGAATGTATAGAGAAGTGTATGTATGATGTATGTATGTTAAGTATGATGTTGCCATGATAGATGGTGAATACTGATGATTGTAAGTATCTGCGTTCCTTGTATTGATGTATGTTATCTTTTAATTACTTTACGTGAATGAATAAAAGAATGAAACGAATGTATTAAGAACGTAAAGTGAAAGATAAAGAAAGAAGGAACGTGATGAATGAATGCATGCATTAACGAATGAAAGAATGAATGTAATAAAGGCTTGCAAGCGAATGTAAGGAGGTGCACACCCCTGGCAGGTGTTAGCTCAACGGTGTGCGGGTTAGCTACCCTGAAGGATGCACATCGGGGTCAGTCTTTGTGATTGACCAGAAGTGTGTATGGGATCCTTGCCGCTTACCCTAGGTGACTGGATCAGCATTAGTGCACAACGTTCGTGATTGATCATCACAGGTCCAGCACCCGCATTTATGCACAACGTTCGGGGTATAGCATATGACATTGATCCAGAAGTAAAGTGAAAAGATAAGTGGTGCATGTACCTACCCCAGGTGACTGGATCAGCATTTGTGCACAACGTTCGTGGTTGATTACCACAGGTCCAGCACCAGCAGTATGTATGATGTAAGGGGGTATTGTACATGTCACCGAAAGTAATGAACGTTCGAACGAAAGTAGTGAATGAATGAGAGAATGTAATGAATGTTCGAACGTATGTAATGAATGTATGAATGAATGTAAAGAACGTACGAAAGAATGTAAAGTATGTAAGTATGAAAGTGAACGAGTATGAGGAATGGTACACGAATGAAAGTAAGTAATGAATGATGAAGAGAATAATAATATTATCTACGTGTACGTATGATGTGTGAACGTATGAATGTAAGAACAGTTAATGAGAATGAAAGTATGTTTTATTATAAAACTAGAACTAACTCAGCAACGCTGACTTTTATGTGTTTTCCAGTTGGCAGGTAGTGTTGCTGAGGATGGCACGAGGCGGCTACTCAGCTCTTTTGGGATGGCATTCTCCATTTGAAAATGATGCAACGTTATGTGTTGTGGGTCCATAATGTACGCAACACATCACGTTGCATGCCATTATGAGATTTCTTGAGGATCCCCATAAAGGGGATTACTTAAGAAATCTCCTTTATATTTTTATATTAGAGGTCACAGTTTATGACCCTATGATTGCTGAGGATTCGAATAAACGAGATTACTTAGGTAATCTCAGGTTTCATATGCTTCAGCAGCAATCATAGTAAAGTTAGGCAATGTAAAGAAAGCTTGTATTTTGTAATAGTGCTTTTGTAATGTAATGCAACATTAGATGTTTTGTAAATGAAGTACGTTGTATTAAATGGCAAAAGTATTTATAGTAAAAGTTTATGTTTGAATGTTTCCACTGCAGAAGCTCTTTTGAGAAGTTTATGAATATATATATATATATACTATATGTATGTTTTAAGTGCGATGAAGAACCAACAGTAAGGTGCCCGGTGAGCGGGGCCTTACAAGTTGGTATCAGAGCAAAAGTTTAAGTAAAACGGGTAAATTTTTCACAATAAACCTAAACTTAAACTGAGAATGGGACAGGGAGAATGAGAATGCCATCTGAGTAGTTGCGTGCCATCAGGTATTTTTCTTAAAGATTAACGGGTATTATGTGCGCATATTATGTGAATTATGTGTGCTGTTAGACTTAGATACTAATGTAGTCAGGACAGGTAATGCTCGGGGTACGAAGAGTAGAGTAAGTGGCTAATCACAACTGGCCACTGTAATTAGGGACTTACTATACTTGACATAAACTGAGCTATTTCATTGAATGACCGTGTTGGTGTTTGAATCTTTCAGTGTGATAGAAGATGGTCGGTGGTACATCATCTAACGCTTCCCGTGGTGGTGGACGTGGTGATGAACCGCGTGTCACGCGAGGAAGACCTAGGACAGAGAAAGTAGTTCGTGAGGAGAACGAGATTCCTCATCAGGAGGAGGCAGACGAAAGCGCAAAGTTGAGAGCCTAGGTAAAAGAGGCAGTGGTTGAGGAAGTGCACCAGGTCATGCAGACGATCTTACCGTCTGTAATGACCGAAGTGATAAAGGCAGTACGCGAGGATGATAGACGAGGGAGGAATCGGTCCTCAGGAAGACAACAACAGACAGAAGCAGAAACAGCATTATCTGATGATGAAGAGGAAGAGGAGGAAGAGCAGGTACGGGAGACAGCCCGGGGTTGTGACTACAGGGCATTATGAGGTGCAAGCCCCCGACTTTTGATGGTACGGGTACGGCTGCGGATGCTCACCAATGGGTGAGGGAAATGGAGGCAGTTCTTGACATCAGTGATTGCCAGGAGGATAGAAAGGTGAAGTTTGATACCCACTCGTTTACGGGGACGGCGTTGTGCTGGTGGGACAATATTGTCCAGGCCGAGGGTAGCAGGGCCATTGGGAAAATGAAGTGGTCTGAGTTGAAGAGAATGGTGATCGAGGAGTTTAGTCCTCGTCGGGAGATGGACCGAGTTGAGAGAGAGTTCCTGCAGTTGGAGGCGGGGACGATGACCCACCAACAATACACCACCAAGTTTAATGACATGGCACGGTTGCTGCCCGAGCAAGTGACGCCGGTGTCTCGCAAGATTAACCGGTATATTCAGGGGTTGCCAGCCGAAATTCGTTGGCATTTGATTTCCGCTCGACCTAGTACTTTTAGGTCGGCGGTGGATTTAGCTGGGAGGTTGTACGATGAACGAGCTGCATTGGTGAAAGCTGAGGGTAGTAAGAAGGGAAGTGATGAAAGGAAGTGGCAGGGGAAGAGGTTTGGTCGAGGTGATACTTCGACAAGTGGTAAGAAGGCACGGGTTGATGATCGCCGTGTGGTCATGTCAAGTGCAGGGTCGGGAAGGTGTGGAAAGTGTGGGCGAGAGCACAGTGGCGAGTGCAGATGGGGGCTGAATGTCTGTTTTAAGTGTGGAAAGCCCGGTCATATGGCGAAAGAATGTAAGGGTTTGAGGTGTTTTAACTGTGGGGAAAGTGGTCATATGAATAAAGATTGCAAGAAGCCGAGGTCTGAGGGTTCCGGCATGAAGAAGACAGGGGGTGAAGGGTCGAAAGCAAGCGCCAGGGCATTCACGATGACGCAGGAAGAGGCTAGGACGGACCACGATGTAGTGTCCGGTACGTTTCTGGTGAACCAAACTTTAGCCTCTGTATTATTTGATTCGGGTGCCAGTAGGAGTTTTATTTCTACTGCTTTTTGTGCCAAATTGCCCGTTAGAAGTAGACGTGTGGATATGCCGTTTGATGTAGAGACTGCTATAGGTAAAACTACCAGAATTTCTGAGGTAATAGAGGGTTGTGATGTGGAGTTAGAGGGCCACAAATTCCCAGTTAAACCGTTCGCGATTACGTTAGGCGGTTTCGATTTGGTGCTTGGAATGGATTGGCTGGCAGATTTTAAGGCGAACATTGTGTGTCGCAAGAAGATGATCAGTTTGACAGCGCCCGACGGTAGTCCAGTGACAGTTTATGGAGATCGAGTTACTACGATTCCGAAAGTGATCTCAATGGCAGTGGCGGGGAAATGTATGAGGCGTGGATGTAGCGCTTTCTTATGTTATGTAAAAGATGTAGAAACCCCAACACCACAACTGTCTGATGTTCCGGTTGTGTGTGAGTTCCCAGACGTGTTCCCGGAAGACTTATCGGGATTGCCACCTGATAGAGATATTGAGTTCCAGATAGATCTGATACCAGGCGCCCAACCTGTTGCCAAAGCACCATATCGATTGGCCCCGACGGAGATGAAAGAGTTGATGGAGCAGTTACCAGAGCTGCTGGATAAGGGGTTTATTCGACCGAGTATCTCACCTTGGGGTGCTCCGGTCCTGTTTGTAAAGAAGAAGGACGGTGGTATGAGGATGTGCATCGACTACCGCGAGCAGAATAAGCTGACAGTAAAGAACAGATACCCCTTGCCGAGGATCGACGACTTGTTTGATCAACTTCAAGGTGCTAGTTGGTTTTCACGTATAGATCTTCGATCAGGCTACCATCAACTGAAAGTGAAGGAGTAGGATATCCCTAAAACAGCTTTTCATACGTGCTACGGTCACTACGAGTTTCTCGTTATGTCTTTTGGTTTGACCAACGCGCCAGCTGCTTTTATGGACCTGATGAATAGGGTGTGCCGGCCGATGTTGGATAAATCAGTGATTGTATTCATTGATGACATCTTGATTTATTCGAAGAGCGAGACTGAACATGCCGGTCACATTCGCGAAGTTCTGGAGACGTTGAGAAGGGAGAAGTTGTATGCTAAATTCTCCAAGTGCGCATTTTGGTTGCGTGAAGTTCAATTCTTGGGTCACGTGGTAAATCCGGATGGGATTCTGGTTGATCCGGCGAAGGTGGAGGCGGTAATGCAATGGAAGTCTCCAAAGACGCAGTCCGAGATCCGTAGTTTCTTGGGTTTGGCGGGCTACTACCGAAGGTTTATCCAAGACTTTTCCAAGATTGCTTCTCCACTGACCAAGTTGACCCGAAAGGATGTGAAGTTTGTATGGGGTCAAGCTCAAGAAATGGCATTCGAAGAACTGAAGACAAGATTAACCCAAGCTCCAGTATTGGCATTACCCGAGGGGAATGAAGACTTAGTGGTCTATTCCGATGACTCCTACTCGGGGTTGGGGGTGTGTATTAATGAAAAGGGGGAAGGTGATAGCCTATGCATCCTGACAGCTGAAAGTTCATGAGGTTAATTACCCTACTCATGACTTGGACCTAGCAGCTGTGGTTTTCGCGTTGAAGATTTGGCGGCACTATTTGTACGGGACGAAGTGCACCATCTTCACGGACCACAAGAGCTTGAAGTACTTCTTCGAGCAGAAGGATCTGAATATGAGGCAGAGACGGTGGTTGGAGCTCATAAAAGACTACGATTGTGAAATCCATTACTACCCGGGCAAAGCCAACATGGTGGCTGATGCCCTTAGCCGAAAGGAGAGGCCCGAGCCAATTCGGGTGAAAGCGTACCAGCTAGTCATGACCTCAGACATGATGAAACAAGTCAGAGAGTTCCAGGATGAAGCACTAAAAGAGGATCATCTAAACTCTGAACGAATGAGAGGTCTGGTCGCTGAACTGGGTGAAAACACGTGTGGTGCCAGGACTCGATTTGGGCGAGTGTGGATTCCTCGATTCGGGGATCTACGTATGAAGATTATGGATGAAGCCCACAAGACTCGATACTCCATTCATCCCGGTGCTACCAAGATGTACCAAGACATGAAGAACGATTATTGGTGGCCGGGTATGAAACGTGATGTGGTGGAGTATGTGAGTAAATGCCTCACTTATTTGCAAGTAAAGGCAGAGCACCAGAAGCCGTATGGAAATATTCAACCGTTGGACATACCGGAGTGGAAGTGGGAGCACATCACCATGGATTTTATCACAAAGCTGCCACGTACCCCGAAAGGGTATGATACGATCTGGGTGATTGTGGATCGATTGACGAAGAGTGCTCACTTCTTGCCGATGCGCGAGACATATTCGTCCGAAAGGTTGGCCGATCTTTTCATCAAAGAGATTGTGACTTGTCATGGTGTACCGGTGTCGATTGTGTCTGATCGCGACACCCGGTTTACATCCAAATTCTGGAAGAAGTTCCACGATGCGATGGGGACGAGGTTGCATATTAGCACGGCTTATCATCCTCAAACTGATGGCCAGTCGGAAAGGACCATTCAGACTTTGGAGGACATGCTCCGGGCATGTGTTATTGACTTCGAGGGAAGTTGGGATGACCACCTACCGTTAGCTGAATTCTCGTATAATAACAGCTATCATACCAGTATTGGCATGCCACCCTATGAGATGCTATACGGTAGGAGATGCAGGACACCCGTCTGTTGGGGTGATATTGGTCAGAAAGAATTGGGAAGTGTCGAAGTGGTCAAGGCTACGACTGAAAAGCTCGAAAGAATTAAAGCTTATATGAAGGCGGCCAAAGACCGACAGAAGTCGTATGCCGACAAACGACGCAGGCCGATTGAGTTCCAGGTGGGAGACCGGGTTATGTTGAAGGTCTCACCTTGGAAAGGGATCATTCGATTCCGGAAGCGGGGTAAGTTGAGTCCGCGGTATATAGGCCCTTTCCGAATCATTGCTCGAGTAGGGGAGGTGGCCTATAAGTTGGATCTACCAGATGAACTAAGTGGAATCCACCCGACTTTCCACGTGTCTCATCTGAGGAAATGTTTGGCGGACGAGGACGTGGTCGTTCCACTGGGGGACATCGAAGTAGACGAATGGCTCAATTATGTAGAGCAACCGGTGGCGATCATCGATCGCAAAGAGAAGAGGTTAAGGAATAAAGTGGTTCCCCTTGTGCGTGTACAGTGGCGGCACAGGAAGGGATCCGAGTCGACGTGGGAAGCTGAAGAAGAAATGAGGCAGCATTACCCACGATTGTTCGAAGAATGAAAGGTTTCGGGGACGAAACCTAAAATAAGGAGGGTGGACTTGTAACACCCGAAAGTTTGACTTTTTGGTAGGTTGTGCGACTGAGCCTCAAACGCCTGGGATTTATGCGACAGGAGGTTCAACCGCATGCTATTCGGCAGATTGAAGCTCAACCGTACGATTGGAGTTCAACCGCCCGAATGAAGGACGAACAGCATGGAACACATGCGACTTGGGTCCAATCGCATGGTGTTCATGCGACTGAAGGTCCAGTCGCCCCTGGACCAGACGCGACTGAGTTGCGGGTATAAAAGAGGAGCAGCTCCCTTCTTCTTCCCAACACTTGCATATTTCAATCGGGAAAGAGAGCAGAGGGCGAACGAGAGTAGAGAAGAAAGAGGGAAAGTGCTGACCGAGCTCCGGATTTGTCGAGAGGCTAGCCAAATCGAAGCTCACCAACTCCTACCTGTTATTGTGAGTTCTAGAACCCCTCATTTACATGTTTTCTAACGATTTTAGGGCTGGAATCACATAGAAACCCTATTTTTGAAATAGTGTAAGTTTGACCCATTTGGGTAAATCTTGAGCAATGTGTTTAGGGAGGGTCAATTTGGGCTGGAAATGGGTGTATGATGAGTTTAAGCGCGATGGTTCGCGACTGCTGTTCATGAAGAACTCCAGTCGCTTCCTAGTTAGGGTTATGCGACTGAAGGGCCATTCGGTCGAATGAGGATTAGTTGATGACCAATCATACGATAGGGGCTCAGACGCACGATTGAGCGTCAGTCGTGCGATAGGAGATGCGAACGAGTGATTCGGTCGCATAGGCCCAATCGCAGAGAAGTTTAGTCGCACGGTTAAGAGTTAGTCGCATATAGCCCAGTCGCATAGTGTCTAGTCGTACAGAAGGAAGTCAAGCCGCACGATTGTATTCCCATTCGCATGATAGCCCAACCGCACGGTCCAGTCGCATGGAGGACATGCGACTGGGATAGGTTCAGTCGCCCGAATAGGGCTGATGTGAATGTATAGAGAAGTGTATGTATGATGTATGTATGTTAAGTATGATGTTGCCATGATAGATGGTGAATACTGATGATTGTAAGTATCTACGTTCCTTGTATTGATGTATGTTATCTTTTAATTACTTTACGTGAATGAATAAAAGAATGAAACGAATGTATTAAGAACGTAAAGTGAAAGATAAAGAAAGAAGGAATGTGATGAATGAATGCATGCATTAACGAATGAAAGAATGAATGTAATAAAGGCTTGCAAGCGAATGTAAGGAGGTGCACACCCCTGGCAGGTGTTAGCTCAACGGTGTGCGGGTTAGCTACCCCGAAGGATGCACATCGGGGTCAGTCTTTGTGATTGACCAGAAGTATGTATGGGATCCTTGCCGCTTACCCTAGGTGACTGGATCAGCATTAGTGCACAACGTTCGTGATTGATCATCACAGGTCCAGCACCCGCATTTGTGCACAACGTTCGGGGTATAGCATATGGCATTGATCCAGAAGTAAAGTGAAAAGATAAGTGGTGCATGTACCTACCCCAGGTGACTGGATCAACATTTGTGCACAACGTTCGTGGTTGATTACCACAGGTCCAGCACCAGCAGTATGTATGATGTAAGGGGGTATTGTACATGTCACCGAAAGTAATGAACGTTCTAACGAAAGTAGTGAATGAATGAGCGTATGTAATGAATGTTCGAACGTATGTAATGAATGTATGAATGAAAGTAAAGAACGTACGAAAGAATGTAAAGTATGTAAGTATGAAAGTGAACGAGTATGAGGAATGGTACACGAATGAAAGTAAGTAATGAATGATGAAGATAATAACAATATTATCTACGTGTACGTATGATGTGTGAACGTATGAATGTAAGAACAGTTAATGAGAATGAAAGTATGTTTTATTATAAAACTAGAACTCACTCAGCAACGCTGACTTTTATGTGTTTTCCAGTTGGCAGGTAGTGTTGCTAAGGATGGCACGAGGCGGCTACTCAGCTCTTTTGGCATGGCATTCTCCATTTGATAATGATGCAACGTCATGTGTTGTGGGTCCATAATGTACGCAACACATCACGTTGCATGCCATTATAAGATTTCTTGAGGATCCCCATAAAAGGGATTACTTAAGAAATCTCCTTTATATTTTTATATTAGAGGTCACAGTTTATGACCCTATGATTGCTGAGGATTCGAATAAACGAGATTACTTAGGTAATCTCAGGTTTCATATGCTTCAGCAGCAATCATAGTAAAGTTAGGCAATGTAAAGAAAGCTTGTATTTTGTAATAGTGCTTTTGTAATGTAATGCAACATTAGATGTTTTGTAAATGAAGTACGTTGTATTAAATGGCAAAAGTATTTATAATAAAAGTTTATGTTTGAATGTTTCCGCTGCAGAAGCTCTTTTGAGAAGTTTATGAATATATATATATACTATATGTATGTTTTAAGTGCGATGAAGAACCAACAGTAAGGTGCCCGGTGAGCGGGGCCTTACAATATTCATGAACAAAATATCCCCATAAATTGTTCCATATCATATGCAATTTATTTAGAAAACCCATTTTCTAAATTGGTGTAAGTATTTAATTGCATGATCATATCATAAATTAAATATTAATTGGCGTTTGCTAAGCTTGTTATTGGGTATAACCCGACTTGGATCATAACGAACTAACCACATCAATATTCTAAGTGTATTGGGCACACAGAATCCTACATATCACAATCGCACGACTGGACTCAGTCGCATTGTTCAGTCACACGATTAAGTTATTCATGTCGTTTGACGTCAATCGTCCTCTTCATTCGCATGACTGAATCCAATCACACGATTGAATTCATTCGCATCCTTCAGCCGTACGATTGACCGAGTCAGCTTGCTCAATAACACGATTGAATTTGTCTTGTCCTAAGTCTGTCAAAGTTTTAAGCCATGGAAGACTAGTTTGCTGTGTTCACTGCAGGAAAAGACTCATATATCAAGAATCTTTTTCTTCTTGAAAATGAGATAGGGAATCACAACAAACCGCCAAAGTTGTTAACATTGGATGAGTACCCACAGTGGAAGCAGCGGTTTGAGATATACTTTAATGGTGTAGACCCTAATCTATGGACATCTATTGAAATTGGTTATACTGTACCAGTCAGTGAAAATAGGGTTAAGTTGACACTGGGGAGTATGAATGAAGCTCAGAAGGTTTTGCATAACGCTGAGAAGAAAGCGTATGCACTGTTGACCCAGTCGATCCCATAGGATGTATTACATCAATTCTCGGAGAACAAGCAGTCGAAGAAGTTATGGGAAGCTTTAGAAAAGAGATACGATGGTAATGCAACCTTGAAGGCGTTGAAGGATAAGGCTCTCAAAAAGGAATTTGATAATTTCTCTCCAATAGAGAATGAGAGCTTAGATGACATCATTGATAGATTTTATCATTTGATGAGTGAGGTGCATACTCATGGGGTGACTACATCTATGGAAGATAAAGTTTCAAGCTTTGCTGATGGTCTGCCAGACAAATAGGATCCATTTATGTCTAATCTGAGACAGAATGACACTCTTGCAACTTTAGACATAAATGATTTCATCTTGAAGTTAAGGGAGGAGGAACTACGATTGAAATATAAGTTTAAGAAAGGATCCTACGCTCAGAATCCTTCACCGAACAATTTTGTTCCTACTCCGGCTTCATCAGGCGCACCTCTACAAACAGCGTTTGTGTCAAATTCATCTGCTCTTTTCCAAAGCAGTTCCTTGGGAAGCGAAGCATCAGGTTCATCTGGAACCCAATACATTGTCCCTGATTCTAACCCAACTAAGCTGAAGACTGAGAATCTCGGAAATGTCACTGTGGAAGTTGCTAAAGAGCACATGGATCTTCTAGCTGCAGTGGTTCATTCCTATGATGGGTTGGTCGCTTGGAAGATTGGAAATTGTCATCTTGCTAACGAGGACTACGAGCAGGTGGATGAGACTGAGTTGGAGCGTATGGACATAATGTGGGCTTTTGGCTAGTGCGGTGAGGAGAGCCAAAAAGTTTGTTAAGAAGACGGGGCAGAACATGGTTGCCACTAAAGACACTACGTTTGGGTTTGATAAAACCAAGGTCACATGCTACAACTGTGTAGAAAACAAGCATTTCAAACGTGAATGCGTAAAGTCGAAGAAGACTGGTAACGGCAACCCTTTTTCTTCGATCAACCGTCAAGACAAAGGGAAGATTGGGGCATCATCGAGTAAAGAGTCGAAATCTATGGTTGCTCACGGAGATGAAGGACAAGATTGGTCCTTCCGATTTGTATCTGAAGGAGAATCGAATGTAGCATTGATGGATGATTTGGATGATGGATCTACGAGTGAGGGAGACATCATAGCTGAGCATGCACGTTCAGATATTAAAGAAGCTATTGATGTTGTAGATCATCTTGTTGAAGAAGAATTGAGTGCTGCAAACTCAGAATCTCCAACTATGAAAGAGTCTGAATCTTCATTTATGGCTGATTCGTCAAGCTCCGCACAGGTATACTCTAAAGACGAATTGTTTGATAAACATGTTTGTGATGAATGTGATAAATTTAGAGAAATCATTGACTTCAAATTTTCTAGGTTATTAGAACACAATGATAATCTGGTAAATGATTTAAGACTCTACACTGAAGCAAACCGTGTTTTAAAACAAAATGAAAGCAGTTTTAAGGAAAAACTTGATTTGTTATGAAAACAACTTAGGGAAATCGAGGTTGTTGCCTTTAATCAAGCAAATGATATTAAGTTCTATCTTTCTACAATTGAGGAAACTAAGAAAGAAAAAGTGATTTTGCAAGTTGAAATTGAATCGTTAAATCAAAAACTGCATAGTCTAACTAGTTTCTCTCACATTGTTTAGAACTTAGTCAATGAAACAAATTAAGGGGAAGGGCGTGGTTATAAAGTCGTGCCACCACCATATGTGATCCTTTTGAACACAAAATGTAGACCAATAAATAATAACCCTATCAAGGCTCATGTGGTGACTACCCCTCTAGTCAGTGATCCAGATTCCACAGTTCAACCTGTGCAATCTGTTACCGAACAAAAGGGATCTAGTTCTGGTACTAAAGATGAAGTTGTCACTCATAATAGGGATGAGGAGAATAGCAATGCTACTCTTGGGTTGGGATCAAAAGTAAATGTTTCAAAACCAACTCATTCTAAACCGGCTCATTATCAAAATCTCACCAAAATGAAAGTAAAAAGTAACCAAAATTTCAAATCAATAAAATTTGTCAAAGAAGGTGAGAATCATAAAGTTGATAAGCAAGAGACCAATTCGAGCCTACCCTCTCCCCAATACAGAAGATCTCCAAGACCATTTAAAGGGAGATCATGTTATAGTTATGGAGAACGAGGATATATTTCTCCAGATTGTCCAAATTGAAATTTTTCAGGATAATAAACCAAGGTTTGCTAAACCAAGATCAACTACCCCTCCCAAACACATGAGTCAACATAGACATGCCCCATGTAAATCTATGTTAACTGAGGAAACATCCAGGGGGAAGTTAAATCAAAAGTCCAAACTACAAAATAGTCGTCTGTTTATCATAAACATGCATTACACAAAACTGGTTTGTGGAAAGCAAAATCAACAGGTGTGTCTGATAGTGAGGACAAGATGAGGAAGAATGTGTCTTCATGTTCAGAAGGACAGTGGGTGGAGTTTGTGATGTGTGATGCCTCTGGGAAACCCAAGCTAGTTAAGGCTTGGGTCCCACTCCCGAACTAATCATTTATGTTTTTGTGCAGGTTGTCCGCTACAGCTCTATCACTAACACCTGGAGTATTGATAGTAGGGCATCCAGGCACATGACCGGGAATCTGTCTCTCCTTTTCAATGTTAAACAAATTAAAAGGGGACACGTATCATTTGCAGGAAACAAAGGAGGTTATATCACAGATCAAGGTGAAGTGGGAAATGAGAAAGTAAAATTTGACAAGGTCAACTACGTTCAACAATTGCAAACAACTTGCTTTCTGTATCCAAAATTTGTGATAAGGGATTTAAGGTCGTGTTTGACAATAAGAAGTGTTACATACTTAAGAAGGAGTATGTTATCTACGAGGAGCAAGTTCTAATGTCAGCCTCAAGATATAACGACCTATATGTATTGGACCTTTCAAAAGCCTCCACAACTGAGTCTACTGCTCAGTGTTTCTTGTCAATAGCAACTAAGAGGGATTCAGTTTCCTGGCATGGGAGAATGGGACACATCAATCCTAGGAAGATGAATCATTTGGCTCCGAATGATCTGGTGGAAGGAATTACTGTCAAGAACTTCCAGCTCACAGATTTTTGCGTAGCATGCAAGAAAGGGAAACAGATAAAGAAGTCTTGCAAATCAAAGAAAGTTCATTCTATCAAAATTTCTCTTGAGCTTCTACATATGGGTCTGTTTAGCCCTGTCGGCACAAAGAGCATTGCTGGAGATTGGTACTGCTTTATGGTGACGGATGATTACTCAAGATTCTCTTGGGTGATGTTTCTGAAATCGAAGTCAGAGACATTTGAATCATTCAAACATCTATTTATCACATTGGAGTCACTCTACAAGCTGAAAGTGAGGAAAATACGTTTAGACAACGGGACAAAATTCAAGAATCAGTGGATGGAGGCATTCTGTCGAGAGAAAGGAATTGTTCATCAATTCTCTTCTGCTTACACTCTACAGATGAATAGAGTTGCTGAACGCAAGAATCGAAGCGTGATTGAAACTGCAAGGATAATGTTGGTAGATTCGAAGCTACCAATTCAATTCTGGAACGAAGCAGTGGCTAATGCATGCTACACCCTCAATTGGGTATTAGTGGTTAAACATTATGGTAAAACTTGTTATGAGTTGCTCCAACAACATAAACCCTATTTGGAGTATCTAGAACCATTTGGAGCCCCTGCATGTTGTCAAAGAAAAATCAGACTGGGATGTTCTGTGAGAAGGCAGAAGAAGGTATCTTTCTTGGGTACAGTATACCAGACAAAAGGGTTTATAATAAGTCAACTGGTCAGGTTCAAGTGTGGTGCAATATTGATGTCCAAAGATACACCACCCCCTTTACTGGAAAAGGACCTTCCTTCTTCTTTGACTATGATGGATTTTTTAAGTCCTTTAATCTACCGTTTTCCCATTCTGATGACGAGGTGGCCGCTCAAATGATGTACGATGTTTTGAATACTCCTACTCGAGACTTAACATCCTGGGCTCCTTTAGAAGGTACTTCTTGCCCTTCAGGGGGAGATCTAGAAATAATCGATCACTCCTTTGATGATGAAGAAGTTGCAAATGAGAATGTGAACCATGAGGAACAGGTCACCACTGTTGAGAGTACACCTGTAACTGATTATGAAGTGACTGGAACTTCTGAACCTAGTCATTCATCTACCACAGAAACTGAACCTATGATTCAAAACCTGTATGATGAAGTAGCAGTTCCCACAACTCTTGATAAGAAGCGATCACTCCTCTGATGATGAATCTTTAAATGTCGGGACGCATGCGCTATGACTTTGCCTCGTTGTATTAGTACGCACCCTAACCCTTGATAAGAAGCATCGATATAGACAACCAAGTCTTTGTTCCCTTTCGGTAGCGTTGACACTGGAGCTTGTGTCAACCTTCTCTTTAGTTCTAAGAACGCATTCTTCTGGCTGCCACTCCATTCAAACTTCATGTCTTCCCTTGTCAACTTGGTCAGCGGTGAGGCAATCTTGGAAAAGTCTTGAATGAACCTCTGGTAGTAATCCGCCTATCCGAGGAAACTTCGGATTTCAGACGGCGTCTTTGGTTAATTCCACTTGGTCACCGCTTCCACTTTAGCAGGATCGACCATGATCCCTTCTGGGTTGATCAAATGACCCAAAAACTGTACTTCGCGTAACCAAATGCACATTTGGAGAATTTCGCATACAACTTCTCCCTTCTTAGAGTTTCCAACACCTCACAGATGTGACCGGCGTGGTCCCCCTCATTCTTTGAATAGATTAGGATATTATCTATGAACACTATCACTGATTTGTCGATCATCGGTCGACAAAACCTATTCATCAGGTCCATGAATGCTGCAGGTGCATTGGTTAGACCAAATGACATCACGAGAAATTCATAATGCCCATATCGCATCCAAAATGCAGTCTTCGGGATATCCTACTTCTTAACCTTCAGTTGATGGTAACCCGACTGAAGATCGATCCTCGAAAACCAACTTGCACCTTGCAACTGGTCAAACAGATCGTCAATCCAAGGTAACGGATATCTATTCTTCACCATGAGTTTATTCAGCTCTCTGTAATCGATGAACATACGCATGCTACCATCCTTTTTCTTCTCGAACAGCACAAGAGCACCCCAAGACGAAATGCTCGGTCTGATAAATCCTTTATCAAGAGGGTCTTATAGTTGGGTGTACAATTCATTCAGCTCTGATGGAGCCAAATGATATGGCGCTTTAGCAACTGGCTGAGCTCCTGGAACTATGTTGATCTGAAACTCTATCTCCCGATCGGGCAGTACCTTTGTCAAGTCCTCGGGGAACACATCCGGGAAAGCACACACCACGGGCACATCTGACAACTTTACAGTTTTAGCTTTAACATCTTTAACGTATGCCAAGAATGCTCCACATCCCTGTCTCATAAAATTTTCTGCCTTTATCATGGATATCATCTTTGAAACTTCGCAGACTCTATCTCTGTAAATCGTGACTATGTTACCATCAGGCGTTTTCACTCGAACCATCTTCCCCTGAAAAACTATGTTAGCCTCGTAAGCGGCTAACCAATCCATACCTAACACAACATCAAATCCTCCTAGGGTCATAACGAACAACCTTCCGGGGAATCTATGACCTTCCAATTCTATGCTACAATCCTCTAAGGCCTCGGTTATCTTAGTAGTCTTTCCAATCGTAGTTTCTACTTCAAACACATTATCTATTTCTTTAGTCTTAGCATTCATTTTATCACAGAAGGTAGCAGATATAAAACTCCTACTTGCACCGGAATCGAAAAGAACAAAAGCAAGTATGTTGTTAACCAGAAACATACCTGACACAACATCAAGTTCCACCCTGGCTTCCTCTCTCATCATCGTGAAGGCCCTAGTCTTGGCCCTTGGCTTGTCACAATCCTTCTTCTCCTTCTCAACCTCTTTCCCATTAGACGAGTTAACCCCTCTCGTCTTCGTGCACTCTCGGCTGTAGTGCCCCAACTTGCCACAGTTGTAGCACTTTACCAGATTAGGGCAGTCTTTGAAAAAATGCCCCGTCTTCCCGCATCTGAAACACAGACTCGAACCAATCCTGCATTCACCAGCATGCTTCCTTCCATACTTTCGGCAATCACCGGACGACTCCACCTTCATCTTTTTGGCTTGAGAAACACACCTCTCATTTCTCTCTCGCTTCACATTCCCCGACCAACTCATCTTCTTTGCCCCCTCAACGGGCTCATCAGTCACCACATCATCATACACTATCCCACTCAGCTCCACCAAAGACTCAAAATTCATCGACCTGCTTGCCTTCACAAAAATCTTGACCTTTGAAGGCAAACCCTGCATATAACACTTCATCCTCCTCTCCTCAGTACTCACCAAGTGAGGCACCAACCTTGCCATCTCGTTAAAGCGAGATGTGTACTGTATGTGGGTCATACTCCCAGCCTTAAACCCGAAGAATTCTCTTTCCACCCTATCGATCTCATTTTGTGGGCAAAACTTCCTCATTACCAGTTCTTTCAGGTCATTCCACCTCAAGTTCCTAAACTCCCGAGGGTATTTAGTCTGCTTGATGGTTTTCCACTAGTGAATAGCCTCATCAATAAATGAGTTGGCTAAAAACTTCACAGCCTGATCAACCTTACATTCACCGATCTCGATCACTGCCTCCATCTCTGACACCCACTGAAGAGTGGCAATAGCACCACCCTTGCCATCCAGTGATGGAGGGTTGCATCCTTTGAAGATGCGGTACAAACACCCTATTGCTAATCACCCATCGGTTTCATCACCCACATCCTTTCCATCCTCTCCCGAGCCTTCCCTAACTCCTTCACCATCTTTCTTACTTGGTCTGTTCTTTGCCTCCATCATCCACTCTTTGGTTACCTCCTTCAAGGTTTCAGTCATGATCAAAGGCATGATTTCGTGAAGAATCTTATAGACCTCTTCGGTGATAGCCTCTCTAACAACTGGCTCTAAGGTAATCCTCTCCTTAGAATGATGAGAGTTTTCCTCGCTAGCTGTGTGAACAGAGTCCATGGGCACATCTTCAGCCGTCTGCCTTCTGTTCCTGGTGACTGGTGGTCTACCCATACCACGAGGACCCCCTCGAGTAGACTTACTTCTTCCAGCCATAACTTTCTATAAGATATGAAAAACCAACGGTATCATTCGTGGTAATGGTTTAGTTCATGTCGAGTAATGTAAGTTTCTAATGATAGTGGGCAGTTGTAATTAACTACTTACTTTACTTTTCATGCTCTAAACATTCCCTATCCTAAGCTATATTAGTTTTCTTTCTCACACAAGTACTATAACCCCTAAAGAATTCTATTGGTTATAATCTTTAACTTAACCTTTCTGGCATAAAACTACTTGCACTGACATCCTTTAAATGATCCCATTCTCAGTTCGAGTTTAGACATCAGAGCATTTAAATCTCTCAAACTATGGCTCTGATACCAACTTGTAAGGCCCCGTTCCCGGGCGACCTTATAGTTGGATTTGGTCGTTAGAAACACAAGTTCTCGAACATCAAATTTCATTAGTATACGCAGCGGAACATACAAAAATTATAATCATTTATACATTTACATCAAAAAGATAACTATCGTTATCAATCCAAAAATTTAAGCCAGGATGCCATTCTCGATTATATGCCAGGTACCTTCTCTATCCATGCCAAGCTCAGTCCATAATGTATAGTGATGCGATGTGAAAGTATATATGTATTAAAAAAGGTTTTTCGCATAGATTCAGTTTTAAATAGTTATTATTAATACTAAACTACACACACAAAAGGCAAGTATACCTATCTTGAGGTAATATAGTGATGGTAAGAACTCAGTATTAATCCGTGGACACACCTAGCCTACTCAATAATCTTAATGATTGACTACCAGATTTCATTTTTGTTTAGGAAAATGATAATTTACGTTGATGTAAATTAGGGTTTTAAGGGTTTTAGAGATAGTAAGAAAAATAAAGTAAAACAAGGTTGAAACTTTTGGATTTAAAATCAGGGATAAAGGCTATCATCCCAATTAGATTACACTTATGTAACTATGATGAAGTGGTGGTAAGATTAAAGATACTGAATAAAGTAATTGTGTTAATGTTTATAAAGATTAGCTAGCGTGATTTCTCATCTATGCGCTCCGTAGTGACTAGGACCACGTCAGATTGAGATTTACTGGTTAGGTCAAAGCCCTAGTAATGTAGGTAAATCTTTTGTGTCCTTTTCAACATACGATTTCTAAAAACATAACTTAATGTAGGAAGAGAGGTTATCAAGTTCCTTTCCAACATACCATTAGTTTTAGAAAACCATAACAATTACTTTAGATTTCTTAAACTAATAAAAAGGAACCCGTAAATGATCAGAAAGTTAAGGTGATATGATTTCTAATAACCATCACTAGTTAATTAGCCATAGATTTGTTATGAATAAAAGTTGATCATACGTTTTTCAACCTTGTATGACAATCACAATTACAAATCATAAGTTTATGTTGGAACTTGTATGCCCAAAACGCATACAAGAATGATGTGGTTAGTACGTTATGATCCAAGTCGGGTCATACCCAATAACAAGCTAAACAAACTCCAATAAATATTTATTTGTTGATGAGATCATACAAATAAATATTGACATCATTTTAGAAAATAGGTTTTCGAAAACTTTACTTTTGTAAAAGAACAACATTATGTTAATAATTTGTTCATGAGAAATTATTTGTTTCATTATTTAAGTATGTTAAATAATAACAAATAATAGTGTGTTAATTTTATAAAATTAAAGTAGGTTTTAATTTTATAATCTTATGGGTTTAAGAGTGTTAAATTTTATAAAATAATATGGGAGGGAACCCATTTTAATTTGTGGAATTCGGCCGCCCCTTGGGGTCTTGGATTCCCTTTTAGTCTTGGTTTAATACAAGAGTTTATACTAACTTGCACTCTTCCCCTATTACTCTTTTTATCTCTCACACATGCAATTGCTCTCTCTTCCTTCTTCTACTTGCTGAAAAATTTGATTTTGGCTGAACTTGAAGCTCACATTAGCTGATTTTCGGGTTTAACAAGAAGGACAAGAGACTTGGTGTTCTACTACCTAACAAGTTAGGTGTTTGCTAAGTCTTGTGGGTATACAAACTTGAGATTTTCTCTCTTGGAGGCTGGACTTTCAAGAGCATCATTATCTTCATCTCATCCATACTTCATCATCTTGTTCTTGAAAGGTAGTTTTAAGAACACCCTATGGTTGTTCTTTTCGTTTTGATAGCATGTCATTTAACATATATTAATAATCCTTGTTTATGGGTTTTGTTTTTGGTTAAAATGCTTAAAATTTTCAGATTGTTAAACACACTTTAACCACTAATATCCGCTACGTTTTTGAAGTTTAAATGGTTAAACTTGCTTTGATAAACATGTATCAAAACCCCAACAATGGCATCTAGAGCCGTTTATGTGAAATGCTTGCTTCAAAAGTTCTTGAAAAGTTCGTTTTCATGGACTTTTTCAACCCATTAGGGGTTGTTTTGTTATGGGTGATTGAATCCCTTATCTTTCAAGGGCTAATATTACATGCTTTAGTATAAACCTTGAAAGATTAACATCAAATGGTTGATTATATTGTTTGGACAAAACCCAAAATTTTTGGTTCATGTTGGCCGAAAATTTAAGGCTGAAATAAGGGGTTCATGGTTGTTCTTGGATGTTGTATATGATACATATTTTGGTGCATAACATAGCCTTGACCTTATGTGTTTTGGTGTTGGTTGATTGTGATTTTGTCATGTTGGTTTTGTCTTGAAAGGGTTGTAATATTTGTGTTTGTATTTTGGGTTGTAATTTATTTATTCATTTGGTTATGTAATAAATAGATTAGGTGCATTTCTTTCATTAGAAAAAATAGTATTAGGATATAATTTTGTAAAAGAGATGCATAATATGAAGACCCAAAGAAGGACACAAAAGACATGGACACTTGATGTTTAGGATGTGGATTCAAGTGGGAGTTCATGGACACATATGATGCGTCATTATTAACCCCTAGGAAAGACCTTATGATAACACTTGTGATGGCAAACAAGTGTAGTCAACTTAGTGGCTATGGTTATGCACTTATGTTTGTATGATTATGCTTGTTTGGTTGTTTGTTCTATGGTTGTTGTTTGATATTTGGATGGGCATAACAAACTTATTAACAAACATAACAAGCTGAAAATTGATGGTTCTTTAACACTAAGTGATTAATAAAAGGTTATTAAAAGGATTAATGATTTTAATAAAAGGGGTTTATTAAAATTGAACCATAGGGCACCTTGTATTTGAAAGCATTCAAATACAAAGTACATAGAGTTTTCTAAACTAGAATTATGAAAACTTAAATTTCTTTCATAAACAAGTTTAACACTTGAGTCACTTGGAAACTCTTAATGGGATAAAGGTCACCTAACCATTTTAAGGTAACTTGTGATTTGAGGTGGGGATACCACATTTGTGGGATAAAGGTCACCTAACCACTTATGTTGGAAAACTCACATGTGTGTGCAAGTAGGGTGACTTGATTTGCAAACCATTTTTAATGGATCACCTACAATGTGGTTTACAAAGGAGTTGATGGGATAAACGTGCCGACCACACATATGGTGTTTAAGTCGATCCCATACCCTAGAAGTTACAAGGGGTTGCAATTGTCAAAACGTTGACTACCTTGTTAATTTAAATAATGGGATAAAGGTCACCTAATGTAAGCCCCGTTTCCCGGGCACCTCACAGCTGGTCTTTCATCGCACGTTAAAACATATATTCGGATAAACATAATAAAATCATGCAGCGGAATTTCTAAGATAAACTTTTCTTTTACTCTAAATACTTTTGCCATTTAATTTAACCTACGTCAATTACAAAACATCTAATGTTGCATGACATCACAAAAGTACTATTACAAAAGGGTCATAAACAGTGACATCTAGTATGGAAATATTAAAATTTTCATCATAAAGAAGATTCCTTAAGTAATCCCGTTTATCGGGATCCTCAAGGAACACTTGACACTTGTATGCAACATAATGTGTTGCGTGCATTATGAGCCCACAACACATTGCATTGCAGCATTATCAAAAGGAGAATGCCATCCCAAAAGAGTTGAGTAGCCGCCTCGTGCCATCCCCAGCAACACTACCTGCCAACTGGAAACACATAAAAAGTCAGCGTTGCTGAGTGAGTTCTAGTTTTATAAAAAACATACTTCGTTTTCATTAAAACCGTTCTTTTCTTTACACGTGATCATACATCATACGTACACATAGATAATGTTTTTATTATCTCGTTCATTCGTTCATTCATTCGTTATACATCATTATCTTTCACTTCTTATCTAGATCCTGTCAGGCTTTACCCACTTCATGGCACGCAGCCGTGATTACTGTGGTCGAATGACAAGGATCTCGTTACGTTTATTCGTTATACGTTTCATTCATGAACATTCATCATTCACATATACAGATAATTTTCATTATTATCTTCATCATTCATTCGTTATGTCTTTATCATTCAGTTCTCATTTAGATCCTGTCAGGCTTTACCCACTTCATGGCACGTAGCCATGATTACTGTGGTCGAATGACAAGGATCTCGTTACATCTTTTCTTGCACATTGGATATCTTTTGTACCACTACCATATGCTATACCTCAATCAGTCTTAGCTACCGGGCCGAAGTCATTAAATGAACAGCAAAGCGTATGCCACGGTACTAGAGGTAAGCGATAGGGGTACCATACATATGGTCAATCACCAAGAAGGACCCGTTCACCTTATCCAATGCTTGCAAGACATCTTTCGTTCGTTCATTCATTAATGCATGTATTTATCATCTTATTACTCATTCATTCATTCATTAATACATGCATTCATCGTCGTGTTCCTCTTTCATTATCTTTCACTTTACGTTACATAATAGTTCGTTCATTCGTTGTCATAATACGTAAAGTCATGGAAAGATATTCATACATCATCATAAGGAACACACATATATCAATCGTACTTCATCATACGTGGCATCATACATACATGGCCTACATCATCAGTCATCTACAGGCACTTACAGAAATTTCCATGTAAGGACTTACCCCCGCATTTTTCCCGAAAGCCGGGACTTGACTATGCATCTTCTCGAGTGCAACAACCCTACTTGTCTCTCCTAAACCTTGGGGACTCACACTAAGACATCATACAAACTCATACAAGCCACAATCGTACCTCAAGCATACTACCCGTGATTACACCCCAAATGGGTCAAACATACATATTTCAAGAAAACGGGTTTATATGTGTTCCATCCCCAAAATCGTTTAAAACAAGTAAATGAGGGGTCCTAGGACTCACTTGGGCTCAATAAGCAGCTTCTTAATCAAGCTTTAATGATGAGGGTCGCACTACCCTGCCTGCAGATAAGTTAACACTCAAAAGAGTTAACTTCTGCCTAAATTCTCTAATAATTTCGCTACTAGTTTCGCCCGTAGTTTTGCCCGTAGTTTCGCTTGGCGAACAACAGTTTCGCTGCTAAATTCGCTGGGCAGCATTTCTACTAGTTTCGCTGGACAGATTCGCTACCTTGAGCCCCCAACTTTCGTTGGAATTTCCTAGTTTCGCAATGTCTAAGGGTCAACCTGGGCACCGGCGAAGTCATCAACGAAACTATAGTTTCGCCCAGGCGAAACTGTAGTTTCGCTGCTGCGAAACTGTAGTTCCGCTGAAACTCCTAATTTCGCAGCATAGTTTTGCTGGATGAGTGCTTAATTTCGCAGAACGAGCTGAAAATTACGAATCAGCCCATTTTAACCCAAAACTTCAATCTTTTACACCCAAACCCTTGGGTTATCATCCAGGAAGCTATATCTAAGCTTTTTACATGTTTTCTTGTCTAAAAACGTGTGTTTTTAGGCGATTTTTGCCACTTTTAAAACCCCAAAACTTAAATCCGGGGTTTTCACAAAAAGGAGCAATTATACTACGTTTCTTATCTTGATTCTTGTTGTTTGGGAGTCCTCAAACACCAGCCTTCGATCTCTTGACCAACCGAGCCTCGAACCGACACTTTCTCTCTCTACACTCTCTCTCTAGAACTGGGTGTTGAGTGCAAATGAGAGTTGCTCAGCTGATCCATCTATATATATATCAGGCGTTCCCGCGACCTTAAACTCGTTAAACTCGTGACCCGAAGGGTTAACTCGGTCTAATACCCGTAACCATTTTATTTTTATTAAATGGTCTCGTCTGAGCCTATTATTATTACTTGACTTGCTTAGAAAATTTTTTGAGTGTTACAATTCCACCCCCCTTATTTAGGTTTCATCCCCGAAACATGTTATTCCTCGAACAAGCGTGGGTAATGCTGCCTCATTTCATCTTCTGTCTCCCACGTTGATTCGGATCCCTTCCTGTGCCTCCACTGTACACGCACAAGAGGAACCACTTTATTTCGCAGCCGCTTCTCTTTTCTATCAATGATTGCCACTGGTTGCTCCACATAATTGAGCCGTTCATCTACTTCGATATCCTCCAGTGGAACAATCATATCTTCATCGGCTAAAAATTTTCTCAGATGAGATACGTGGAAGGTTGGGTGAATTCCACTCAACTCATCTGGCAATTCCAATCTATAGGCCACCTCTCCCACACGGGCAATGATTCGGAAATGGCCTATATACCGCGGGCTCAGTTTGCCCCGCTTTCGGAACCGAATAATTCCTTTCCAAGGTGAGACCTTTAACATAACCCGGTCACCCACTTGGAATTCGATCGGTCTGCGTCGTTTATCGGCATACGACTTCTGTCTGTGTTTACTGCCTTCATGTAGGCCTTGATCCTTTCAAGCTTTTTAGTCATAGCCTCGATCACCTCGACGCTTCCCAAATCCTTTTGGCCAATATCACCCCAACATACGGGTGTCCTGCATCTCCTACCGTATAGCATCTCATAAGGTGGCATACCAATACTGGCATGATAGCTGTTGTTGTATGAGAATTCAGCTAACGGCAGGTGGTCGTCCCAACTTCCTCCAAAATGGATCACGCATGCCCGAAGCATGTCTTCGAGTGTCTGGATCGTCCTCTCAGACTGACCATCCGTCTGAGGGTGATAAGCCGTGCTGATATGTAGTCTCGTCCCCATCGCATCATGGAATCTCTTCCAGAATTTCGATGTAAAACGGGTGTCACGATCCGACACGATGGATACCGGCACGCCATGACGAGCTACGATTTTTTTGATGAACAGATCCGCAATCTTTCAGATGAATACGTCTCGCGGATCGGTAGGAAGTGGGCGCTTTTCGTCAAACGACCAACTATCACCCATATAGCATCACACCCCTTCGGGGTACGTGGTAGCTTCGTGATGAAATCCATGGTGATGTGCTCCCACTTCCACTCGGGTATATCTAACGGTTGGATCTTCCCGTACGGTTTCTGGTGCTCTACCTTTACTTGTAAACAAGTCAGGCACTTACTCACATATTCCACCACATCACGCTTCATACCCGGCCACCAATAATCTTTCTTCATGTCCTGGTACATCTTGGTAGCATCGGGGTGAATGGAATATCGAGTCTTATGGGCCTCATCCATGATCTTTCCACGTAGATCCCCGTACCGAGGAATCCACATTCGCCCAAATCGGGTCTTAACACCAAGAGTGTTCTCACCCAATTCTGTAACTAGACCTCTCATCCTTTCGGAGTTAAGACGATCTTCTTTCAAAGCCTCGTCTTGGAACTCGTTAACCTGTGTTATCACATCAGAGGTCATAAATAGCTGATAAGCCTTCACCCGAATCGGCTTGGGCCTTTCCTTTCGGCTAAGGGCATCCGCCACCACGTTGGCTTTGCCCGGATGGTAGTGGATCTCACAATCATAGTCTTTTATCAGCTCTAACCATCGCCTTTGCCTCATGTTTAGATCTTTCTGCTCGAAGAAGTACTTCAAGCTCTTGTGGTCCGTGAAGATGGTGCACTTCGTCCCGTAGAGATAGTGCCTCCAAATCTTTAATGCGAAGACCACAGCTGCTAGCTCCAAGTCATGAGTGGGGTAATTACCTTCATGAACTTTCAGCTGTCGGGATGCATAGGCCATAACCTTTCCTCTTTGCATTAACACGCACCCCAACCCCGAGTAGGAAGCATCAGAATAAACCACCAAGTCTTCGCTTCCATCGGTTAATGTCAATACTGGAGCTTGGGTCAACCTCGTCTTCAATTCTTCAAACGCCTTCTCTTGAGCTTGACCCCATACAAACTTTACATCTTTCCGGGTCAACTTGGTCAGTGGAGAAGCAATCTTGGAGAAGTATTGAATGAATCTTCTGTAGTAGCCCGCCAAACCCAAGAAACTATGGATCTTGGATGGCGTCTTTGGAGACTTCCATTGCATTACTGCTTCCACCTTTGCCGGATCGACCATAATCCCCTCTGGATTAACCACGTGACCCAAGAACTGAACCTCACGCAACCAAAATGCGCACTTGGAGAACTTGGCGTACAATTTCTCTCTTCTTAACGTTTCTAGTACTTCTCGAATGTGACCGACATGCTCCGTTTCGCTTCTTGAATAAATCAGGATATCGTCAATAAATACAATCACTGATTTATCCAACATCGGCCGACACACTCGGTTCATCAAATCCATAAAAGCAGCCGGCGCATTGGTCAAACCAAAAGACATGACAAGAAACTCGTAGTGACCATAGCGCGTACGAAAGGCTATTTTAGGAATATCCTGCTCCTTCACCTTCAGTTGATGGTAGCCCGATCTAAGATCTATCCTTGAAAGCCAACTGGCACCCTGAAGTTGATCAAACAAGTCATCGATCCTTGGTAACGGATACCGATTCTTTACCGTTAGCTTGTTCAACACGCGGTAGTCGATACACATTCTCATGCTACCGTCCTTCTTCTTCACAAATAAGACCGGAGCACCCCAAGGAGAGATACTCGGTCTGATAAAACCCTTATCGAGCAACTCTTGTAGTTGCTTCCTCTACTCTTTCATCTTCGTCGGAGCTAATCGATACGGTGCCTTGGCGACAGGTTGAGCACCGGGTATCAAGTCGATCTGGAACTCGATCTCTCGGTCAGTTGGCAATCCCGATAAGTCCTCCGGGAATACGTCTGGAAAATCACGCACAACCGGAACATCAGACAGTTGTGATGTTGGTGTTTCCACATCTTTCACATAACATAAGTAGGCGTTGCATCCGCGCCTCATACACTTTCCCACCACCGCCATCGAGATCACCTTCGGAATCGTCGTATCCCGATCGCCATATATTGTCACCGGACTTCCGTCAGCTGCCGTCAATCTAATCATTTTCTTTCGGCACACGATATTCGCTTCGTAGGTCGCTAACCAATCCATCCCTAGTACTACATCAAATCCTCCTAGAGGCATCACATGTAACTTGGCAGCAAACCTATGGCCTTCTAATTCTACGGCACAGTCCTCTATCACATCCGTAACCCTAGTGGACTTACCAATAGCAGTTTCTACATCAAAGGACTCATCAAGGCATTTACTCCTAACAGGCAGTTTAGCACAGAAAGTAGTAGAAATAAAGCTCCTATTGGCACCCGAATCAAATAATACAGAGGCTAAAAATTGGTTTATCAGGAACCTACCAGACACAACATCAGGGTCCGTCCTAGCCTCTTCTTGCGTCATCGTGAATGCCCTGGCCTTTGCCCTCGGTCTTTATCATCCCGTCTTCTTCACCCCTGAGCCCTCAGCCCTCGGCTTCTTGCAATCTCTGCTCATATGACCACATTCCCCACAGTTAAAACATTTGCCCGTCCGGCAATCGTTGGCCATATGCCCTGTCTTCCCACATTTGAAACAGATGTTAGATCCCCACTTGCACTCCCCTGAGTGCTCTCTCCCACACTGGCCACACTTCCTCGACCCTGCTCCTGACATGACCACACGACGGTCATCCACCCTTGCCTTCTTGTTGCTTGTCGAGGTATCACCTCGACCAAACCTCTTTCCCTGCCAACTTCTCTCACCACCTCCTTTCTTACCACCCTTAGCCTTCACCACCACAGTCCGCTTATCATACAACCTCCCTGCCAAATCCACTGCCGACCTAAAGGTGCTCGGTAGGGCAGTAATCAAATGCTTGCGGATGTCGGCTGGCAGCCCCTGAATATACCGATTGATCTTTCGAGACACCGGCGTCACCTGGTCCAGCACCATTCTCGCCATGTCATTGAATTTGGTGGTGTACTGTTGGTGGGTCATCGTCCCCGCCTCCAACTGCAGGAACTCTCTCTTAACTTTGTCCATTTCCCGACGAGGACTGAACTCCTCGATCACCATCCTTTTCAGTTCGGACCACTTCATCTTCCTAATGGCCCTGCTACCCTCGGCCTAGACTATGTTGTCCCACCAGCATAAAGCCGAACCCGTAAAAGAGTGGGTAGCAAACTTCACCTTCTTGTCCTCCTGGCAATCACTAATATCGAGGACAGCCTCCATTTCTCTCACCCATTGGTGAGCATCAGCAGCGGTACTAGAACCATCAAAAGTAGGGGGCTTGCACCTCATAAATGCCCCGTATACAACCCCGTGTTGACTCATGCACTGGCTCCTCCTCCTCTTCCTCTTCATCATCAGAAAGAACCGTTTCCGGCTCTTGTTTCCGCTGTCTTCCTGAGGATCGATTCCTCCCTCGCCTCTCATCTTCGCGTACAGCCTTTATCACCTCGGTCACTACAGACGATAAGATCGTCTGCATGACCTGGTGCACCTCCTCGACCACTGCCTCTTTTACCGAGGTCCTCAAATCAACACTCTCATCCACTCCCTCCGGAGGAGTAGTCTCAGGTTCTTCAGGAACCTTCTTCTCTACCCTAGGTCTTCCTCTCGTGGCTCGTGGTTCAGCACCACTTCTGCCACCGCCTCCACAACGTGGGGCCTTAGATGATCTACCACCGACCATCTTCTATCACACACTGAAAGGTTCAAATACTAACACGGTCATTCAAGGAAATAACTCAGTTTATGTCAAGTATAGTAAGTCCCTAATTACAGTGGCCAGTTGTGATTAGCCACTTACTTTACTCTTCGCACCCCGAGCATTACCTGTCCTGACTACATTAGTATCTAAGTCTAACAGTACACATAAACCACATTACATGCGCACATAATCCTGGTTAACTTTAAGAAAATACCTGATGACACGCAGCTACTCAGATGGCATTCTTCTTCTTTCTGTCCTATTTTCAGTTTAAGTTTAGGTTTATTTTGAAGATTTACCCGTTTTACTTAAACTTTTGCTCTGATACCAACTTGTAAGGCCCCGTTTCCCGGGCACCTCACAGCTGGTCATTCATCGCACGTTAAAACATATATTCGCATAAACATAATAAAATCATGCAGTGGAATTTCTAAGATAAACTTTTCTTTTACTATAAATACTTTTGCCATTTAATACAATGTACGTCAATTACAAAACATCAAATGTTGCATTACATCACAAAAGTACTATTACAAAAGGGTCATAAACAATGACCTCTAGTAAGAAAATATTAAAATTTTCATCATAAAGAATATTCCTTAAGTAATCCCGTTTATCGGGATACTCAAGGAACACTTGACACTTGTATGCAACATAATGTGTTGCGTGCATTATGGGCCCATAACACATTGTGTTGCAGCATTATCAAAAGGAGAATGCCATCCCAAAAGAGCTGAGTAGCCGCCTCGTGCCATCCCCAGCAACACTACCTGCCAACTGGAAACACATAAAAAGTCAGCGTTGCTGAGTGAGTTCTAGTTTTATAATAAACATACTTCGTTTTCATTAAAACCGTTCTTTTCTTTACACGTGATCATACATCATACGTACACATAGATAATGTTTTTATTATCTTGTTCATTCGTTCATTCATTCGTTATACATCATTATCTTTCACTTCTTATCTAGATCCTGTCAGGCTTTACCCACTTCATGGCACGCAGCCGTGATTACCGTGGTCGAATGACAAGGATCTCGTTACGTTTATTCGTTATACATTTCATTCTTTAACATTCATCATTCATATATACAGATAATTTTCATTATTATCTTCATCATTCATTTGTTACGTCTTTATCATTCAGTTCTCATTTAGATCCTGTCAGGCTTTACCCACTTCATGGCACGTAGCCATGATTACTGTGGTCAAATGACAAGGATCTCGTTACATCTTTTCTTGCACATTGGATATCTTTTGTACCACTACCATATGCTATACCTCAATCAGTCTTAGCTACCGGGCCGAAGTCATTAATGAACAGCAAAGCGTATGCCACGGTACTAGAGGTAAGCGGTAGGGGTACCATACATATGGTCAATCACCAAGGAGGACCCGTTCACCTTATCCAATGCTTGCAAGACATCTTTCGTTCATTCATTCATTAATGTATGTATTCATCATCTTATTACTCATTCATTCATTCATTAATACATGCATTCATCGTCGTGTTCCTCTTTCACTATCTTTCACTTTACATTACATAATACTTCGTTCATTCATTGTCATAATACGTAAAGTCATGGAAAGATATTTATACATCATCATAAGGAACACACATATATCAATCGTACTTCATCGTACATGGCATCATACATACATAGCCTACATCATCAGTCATCTACAGGCACTTACAGAAATTTCCATGTAAGGACTTACCCTCGTATTTTTCCCGAAAGCCGGGACTTGACTATGCATCTTCTCGAGTGCAACAGCCCTACTTGTCTCTCCTAAACCTTGGGGACTCATACTAAGACATCATACAAACTCATACAAGCCATAATCGTACCTCAAGCATACTACCCGTGATTACACCCCAAATGGGTCAAACATACATATTTCAAGAAAACGGGTTTATATGTGTTCCAGCCCCAAAATCATTTAAAACAAGTAAACGATGGGTCCTAGAACTCATCTGGCCTCAATAAGCAGCTTCTCAATCAAGCTTTAATGATGAGGGTCACACTACCCTGCCTGCAGATAAGTTAACACACAAAAGAGTTAATTTCTACCTAAATTCGCTAATAATTTCGCTGCTAGTTTCACCCGTAGTTTCGCTAGGCGAACAGCAGTTTCACTCCTAAATTCGCTGGGCAGCATTTCTACCAGTTTCGCTGGACAGATTCGCTACCTTGAGCGCCCAACTTTCGTTGGAATTTCCTAGTTTCGCAATGTCTAAGGGTCAACCTGGGCACCGACGAAGTCATCAACGAAACTATAGTTTCGCCCAGGCGAAACTTTAGTTTCGCTGCTACGAAACTGTAGTTTCGCTGAAACTACTAATTTCGCAGCATAGTTTCGCTGGATGAGTGCCTAATTTCGCAGAACGAGCTGAAAATTACGAATCAGCCCATTTTAACTCAAAACTTCAATCTTTTACACCCAAACCCTTGGGTTATCATCCAGGAAGCTATATCTAAGCTTTTTACATGTTTTCTTGCCTAAAAACGTGCGTTTTTAGGCGATTTTTGCCACTTTTAAAACCCCATAACTTAAATCTGGGGTTTTCACAAAAAGGAGCAATTATACTACATTTCTTACCTTAATTCTTATTGTTTGGGAGTCCACAAACACCAGCCTTTGATCTCTTGAACAACCGAGCTTCGAACCGACACTTTCTCTCTCTACACTCTCTCTCTTGAACTGGGTGTTGAGTGCAAATGAGAGTTGCTTAGCTGATCATCTATATATATATATCAGGCATTCTCGCGACCTTAAACTCGTTAAACTCGAGACCCGAAGGGTTAACTCGGTCTAACGCCCGTAACCATTTTATTTTTATTAAATGGTCTCGTCTGAGCCCATTATTATTACTTGACTTGCTTAGAAAATTTTCCGGGTGTTACACCTAACCACTATTTAAATGTAATGTTGGATTCTAGATTTTAAAATTGTGCAAGACACTTATAAGGGTTTTAATTATTATATGAATGATATCAAAAATACTAAAATTGAACTTTGTTAAAGTTTTGTAGATGGACACCAACAATAATGAAAATAATGATATCCTATCCGCTCACTCACTATCACTAAGGACCATTCTCCAAAAGGAGCGTCTAAACCATAATAACTTTATAGACTCGTTTCGAAACTTGAGAATTGTTCTCAGGCAAGAGAAACGATCGTATATTTTAGACGCTCCGATTCCCGATCAACCTAATGAGGAGGATGAGGAGGCGTTTATGAATTGGGTAAAGTACACCAAGGACTCGGTCCAAGTGTCTTGCCTCATGTTGGCAAGTATGACTCTGGATCTCCAAAAGGAGTATGAATATCATGGAGCGTATGACATGATTACCTAGTTAAAAGAAACCTTCCAACAACAAGCAAGGGTAGAGCGCTTGAAACGGTTCGAGCACTCCATGCATGTCGTATGGATGACACCCAATCAGTTTTATCTCATGTAATTAAGATGAAAAGCCACATTGACCACCTTGAAAGGCTGAATTTTCTCATCTCAAAGGAGTTGGCTACGGATTTGATCCTCAACTCTTTGTCAAAAAGGTTTGACAATTTTGTTATGAATTATAACATGAACGGGTGGGACAAGAACATAAGTGAGCTTCAATCTATGCTCAAAACTGCTGAGGCGGCCATGGGTAAAAAGGTTTTACCCGTTCTCACCATCAATGAAGGTGGGAACAAGAAGAGGCCTCACCCCACACCCAAGGCAAATGTTGCCAAGGGTAAAGGGCAGATTAGGGGAAAGGGAAAGGGAGTAGTTAGAGCGCCACTACCAAAACTAGTGGAGAAGAAGCAAAAGGTTGCTTCGAACGACCCATGCTTTAAGTGTGGGGAGATTGGACATTGGGCAAGAAATTGTCCAGTCCATCTCAAAGAGTTGCAAGCTAAGAGGGATGCCGGGTAAACCTCAGGTACAATTTACATAATTCATATTGATCTAAATTTAATATCCTTTAACAGATGGGTGTTGAATATCGGATGTGGAACTCATATTTGCAACTTGTTGTAGGGGTTCAGAAGAAGTAAGGACTTCAAGAAAGGGGATGTTAGCCTCTACATAGGGAATGGGGCAAAACTTCAAGTTGAAGACCGAGGGGACTACATCTTGATGCTTCCAAATGGTTTGGAAGCAATTTTGAAAAATGTTTTGCATGCTCCTAGTTTGACTACGAACATTATTTCTGTTGCCTAATTAAGACAATATGGTTATGTTTTAACATTTATTGAAAATAAAATTCATGTTATGATGTTTTAACGTTTATTGTATGCCCAAGACACATACAAGATTGATGTGGTCAGTACGTTATGATCCAAGTCGGGTCATACCTAATAACAAGATAAGCAAAGACCAACGAATATTTATTTGTTGATGAGATCATACAAATAAATATTGACACCATCTTAGAAAATATGTTTTCAAAAACTTTGCTTTTGTAAAAGAACAACATTATGTGGATAATTTGTTCATGAGAAATTATTTGTTTCATTATTTAAGTGTGTTAAATAATAACAAATAATGGTGTGTTAATGTTATAAAATTAAACGAGGTTTTAATTTTATAATCTTATGGGTTTAAGAGTGTTAAATTTTATAAAATAAAATGGGAGGGAACCTATTTTAATTTGTAGAATTCGTCGCCCCTTGGGGTCTTGGATTCCCTTTTAGTCTGGTTTAATACAAGACTTTATACTAACTTGCACTCTTCCCCTAATACTCTTTTTCTCTCTCACACATGCAATTGCTCTCTCTTCCTTCTTCTACTTGCTGAAAAATTCGATTTTGGCTGAACTTGAAGCTCACATTGGCTGATTTTTGGGATTAACAAGAAGGACAAGAGACTTGGTGTTATACTACCTAACAAGTTAGGTGTTTGCTAAGTCTTGTGGGTATACAAACTTGAGGTTTTCTACAGGATCGGTGTTGGTCACTCAACAATCGGTTTTTCTCTCAAACTCACCTGGAACAACACTCAGAAAGAGTCTAATAAGAGTTGATCACAATATAACAAGTAACGAATGATAATGAACACAGGAGGTAATTTTCAAAGTACTTTTATATATTGCTTCTCAACTCAAAGGATTACAAGACTCTTACAAGCACAAGCTCTGGCTCAATCTCACTCTTAATGAGTTACAATGAGAATACATATATAATACTACCAACAGCCGGATATACTTTGATACCAGCTGGAAACCTCTAACCAAACATCTATACTACAAGACTATAGGTTAAGGTATCTCAGATATGTTACTTGAGATTTGGTAGTCAGGACATGTCCCTGACTTACCTTTTGTCACCAACTAAAGTTGGTAACATGTACTATCATGAAAAGGTAAACAGTAGAATAAAGTATGGTCAACAACATGGTTCTTTAGGAAGAAGCCATGCTGTATCAGAGGTCTGCAGCGGATTGTCAGAAGCAATGTCTTCCGAAGGATAAATTTCTTCGGAAGAATAACTTCTTCCGAATCCACTTATATTTTGGAAGACTGCTTCTTCCGAGGCTTGTAGTCTTCTTTGTCTTCGGAAGTAGACTTTGTCTTCAGAACTTGATCTTCAGACTTTGTCTTAGGAAGATGTCTTCAGCTGATTTCTTCGGAAGATGTCTTCAGACTTTGTCTTCTGAAGAACTCTTCAGACTTTGTCTTCAGCACTTGTCTTCAGACTTTGTCTTTGGAAGAACTCTTTAGACTTTGTTCTTCAGCTCTTTTCTTCGGAAGATAGTGTTCAGCTGATATCTTCAGCTGATGTCTTCAGCTGTTGACTTCAGCTGTTGTATTCGGAAGAATTCTTCAGACTTCAGAAGTTCTCATACTTAGCTTCGGAAGCCTTTGAATGTAGCACCAAAATTGACTATGTGAAGTGGTTTTGGTTGCACCAGCCTTATAATGACCCAACAAACTCCCCCTAGGCTGATGCTACCAAAACTTCACTTCCCTATACTTCTCAAAACTTTCAGCACCAGGGAAAACAGATAACTATCTGTTTGCTTGTCCTTCCCTGTGATGCTAAGAAGTTTGTACAAATCCTTGGTAGACAGAACATCCAGTCTGTTACCTTGGATTATATGTACCCTTTGTTGTGGCCCTCTAAGAAGAGTTAGTTGTTGGCAATTATAGTCATATTCCCATCCAACTATAGGTTCCAAGTCCGGACCCTCCACCATCTGTAGAAAGGTTGTACCCTTGGTGGTAGGTCTTTCCTCTTCTTCCTTTCTTCTCATCTTCAACTCTTCTTCGAACTTGGCTTTTGCAGTTAGTTCAGCCAAGTGGAGACTACTGATATGATTTCTGATAAGAGCAGCAGTCTCAGAGTTAGAGGGATTGGAGAATGGCTTCTCTACAAGCTCAGCAATATCAAATCTGCTGAGATACAATAGAGAAGTGGCATTGAGTCGGTTGGTTTCACCATTCTCTCTTTCTACAACAAAGTTGTGAGAAGTTTCATCGATCCCCCACTGGATTATACCTTTCCTAGGCACAGGAGACTAACTAGGAATCATGTCTTCCTTCCTTGTATCCAGTAGAGTCGCCAGTTATCTTCTAAGTCTCTTCTCTTCAACATTAAGAGAATCAGAGTTGAGACTCAGAAGTCTTGCAGCCTGGCCCAAGGTTCCTCTAGGCAACCCAAGAAATTGACCTAGGGTGAGGGAGCTTGAAGAGTTATCAACATAGGTGATGTTGATAAAATCTCCCTCACAGGAAATGCTGCTCACAGTTGTGCTGTTGTTGAGCTTTGTCTTGATCTCCTTAATCTCTTCATGACAGAGATGTTGAGAAGGCTGAGGGGATGATCTTGGTTTCTGTTAGGTAGGTTTGGGTTCAGTGGTTCTGGTTTGTGTTTTGGGTTTAAGGATGGGAAGTTTAGGTGGTTGAGGTGATGAAGTGGGTATGGGTAGAGTTATAGGTTCAAGGGTGAAGGTTTCATCTAGTGGCTCGGTTTTGATGGGAAAGGAGAATAGGATTTGTTCTTCAGGTGTAAGTTGTGGTTGAGTGGTTGGTTGTGATTGGGTGGTTGAGGTGAAGATCATTCCCTGTCCCCTTCTATACATCTCCTTCCTCTTTCCTATACGGATGTCAACCTTTATTTCGCTGACTATCTGTTGGAGTGTTCTTTCGGACATGGGTCCCACCTGCCTACAAGAGAAGCCGTGAGCCCATAGATAGTCTTTCATCTAGGCTTTGTCACTGAGCTTCTTGGTGGCAGTGACCCTCTCTACTTCCTCCCTCTGGTTCTTCTCCTTCATCTTCTCCCTTGCAGCCTTCTTCCTTTCTTTCTCCATTTGATCCTGCTCTTTGTTGCGGAGCAAAAGGATCATATCATCATCATGTGGGGAAAGTTCTAGAAGATTGAATCCTCTAGAGAGTAGGAACTTAATCCTAGCTTCCCTCAGCTGTAAGGCAGCTTTCCTTTGTTCTTCTTCTTCCTTTTCCAAGGCCAACCTGGCTTCTTCTTCTTGTATTAGCCTGGTTGTCCCCTCCAAAGTCACCAAATCCTCTAGTGGTAGTAGGGGTACTTCCTCATTGGCAGCTCCTAAGTTGATGAGCTGATCAATGAGTGCTGTCCTTCTCTTGTTGTTGATTTCCTCCTGATTGACTGCAGCTGCCTTTGAACTAGCAGCTAGCAGCTTCTCAGCAGGGAATCTACCTTTCTTCTTTAATTTCTCAATCCTTTCCTCTTCCTGAAGCTCTTCCGAAGTCATTTTTCTTTTACCTTTGTCTTTTGCAGAACTTGACTGTGGTGGTTCTTGGATAGAGGGTTCGGATTGAGAGAGAGGATCAGCTGGTGTTTGGGATGGAGGTAGATCGGAAATGTCCTCCCTGCTCAACTCAGATGCTATTTCAGCAATGACATCTGTGATGATCAGTTCTTCGGACATTTTGAACAATCCTTCTGCAGCTTCCATCTCAGCTTCAGAAGACTTATCTTGTTCTTTCGAGGCTTCAACTTTAGCTTCGGAAGTGTCAGCCTGAGCTTCGGAAGAAGATGCTGATGCAAGTTCTGTCCCAACTGTTTTAGTTGCTGGTCCATCAGTCCTCATTTCCCCTTCGAAGTTAATCTCTGGTTCCATGTGGACCTTAGGTTGACCAACTTCTTCCACAGTGGTAGAAGGTGCAGTCAGCCTTTGAAGCTCTTCAGCCCTAAAGTATATCAGTGTGGTGTCAGGGCTGGGCTGATCTAAGGAGGATCTCAATACATACTTTTGTAAAAAGTCTGTAGAGATCATGAAGCATTTGTGAGTCAATCTTGAGAATTGATTGAGATGACTCAGGTAAGGTAATGATTTGGGAACTAGAGGACAGGATCAGTGGTTCCTTAGGTGTGTTTGTCTCTGATCTTTCTCCCCCTTTTTGGTAGCATCATCTTGAGAGCTTGATGAGCTAGAGGAAGAAGTCAAAGAGACTTGGATGGGTACATGCCTAACAGACCTCTCCGTCTATTTCTCGGCTAGTTTAGCCTTGAGATTGTCAATCTCAAGTTGCTGAGTGGCAGACCTGGTCTCTAAGATCTTAACCTGAGATTCAAGGTTTGAGACCTTAGAGAGCAAGTACTGAATAGTGAGTTGCATACTTCCATCATCTTTAAGTGAAGAATCACGGGGAGATGAGATAACATACCTAGTATGTTTGGTCTCACCACCAAATGTGGCTTCTTGGCACCCTGGATACCTTTGCTCAAATTCATTTCTTTCAGAGTTGTCAATGGGCAAAGTTGTCGTAGACTCAGTCTGATTGATGTTACCACTATCCTGAGAGCTCAATGAGAGACTCTGAGTAGTGGCAGCTGAGCCTACATGAGTCCCCTCCACATCAGTAGGACTCACCTCAGTTGTTGGCTTCTGATGGGGGCTAGAGATAAGGGATCTCTCTTGGCTCTGTTGATCTTTAAGAGGGTGTTGAAGATCAACTTCATGGCATGGAGGGATGTTATCTCTTCATTAGTTCGGAGTAATAGGTCAGTGAAGGATAAAGAGGTTAAACCTACTGACCCGGGACCTAGATCAATGTCTACAGGCATTGAGCCTCTTGTGGGGCTGTCCCTTGTTGGCTGCATAGGGGAGTGTAAAGACTCACCCTGTAGCCTAAAGGCTAGGGTGTCGGGCTCTTGGGTTTGAGACTGAGGAGGATCAAAACCGATATTGAGGTCAATGGTGAAGGATGGTGTGACCTCGGACTGAGCGGGAGCCCATGTTTCTAACTAGTCCTTTTAGATTGAACTGGAGGAGCTTGTTCAATCAGAGTAGATTGAACAAGGGTTTGTTTGGGGTGTCTCTGATATGTGATTTTGATGGGTGGAGAAGGTATTGTTGGCATTGTGGTGGTGGTTGCTGGTGTGGGTTCATCACCTGTGGGGTTAACAGGGATGTCACCAGGAGCTATGCGCTCAATCATCTCTGGTGGTAAAGGAGTGTACTTTCCAGTAAAGTTGATGGACACCTTCTTCAATGTATTGAAGATGGCAGGCCGCACTTGAGGAATAGTTAGAGCAGCTGCACAAACAAGCTCGCTCTGCTTCAACTCGCAGTTGATGATGTGTTGAATGTATCGGGGATACATAAAGAATGTGTCCCTTCTAAGTTTTCCAATTAAGTTGGTCAATACAGACCTTGAGTAGTTGAAGCGCAGACCTCTTACCAACCCGTGAACTAGGCATCCTAGTTCGTATGGGATTTGATCCCATCCCCCAGACTTGTTGGATAGGCAGTGCAGAACGATGTGCAGCAGAAACTTCCAATGATATGAGAAGTTGAATTTGTAGACGGTTGACCTGCTCACATCTCCACTATATCCCATGAGGATGTAGGTGCCATCCAACTCTTCTTTAGGAAACTCAATAGGAGCTCCATCATCATGAAGCTCGAGATGCTCCCTCATGAGTTGTTCACTAATGATCAACTATTGTCCACAAATGCGGGTTCTTAGGACGCGAACCCCATTTAGGATTTCAGCTTGACCGTTTCTCCAAAATTCAGTCATGTGGTTGGAGTAAACGGTGGGGTTAACAGTAACCGCAGTGAGGTAGGTTGATTCAGAAAGAAAGGTGATGATTTGAGTGAAGTCAACATCTCTTGAAGAATCAAGTAATGCGACCTGGTTGTGCTGAGGGTTTAGAGCCATTGTAAGAGAAAGTAAGCTTGAATTTGGGTGAATTTCAGGATTGACAGTGAAGGAAATGTTCAGGGCAGTAAATCGGTAAAAGAAGATGAAATTGAACAGTCTGGATTATTTAAAGGAGATGAATTGTGGTAAAGGCGGTAATGCGGTAACTGTTGGGGGTAACTGTGGGCGGTTATGGCGGTTTTCGGCTGTGAAATGACAATGGCGGTAAGGGATAAGTTTAAATAATTTGACCATCATTAGCAAAATCTTTACCTTTTACAAAGTGGGGACCAAAAAGATATCCGTTACACAGTAAAATCTCTATTTCCGAATGGAAAACATTTCCGAAGGTAATTTGTCGTCCGAAGGCAATCCTTTCTTCCAAAGCAAAACATTGCTTCTGAAGGTAAGAATTGCTTTCTGAATGGAGAGTTTTATAAGCTTCAGAAGTAGATCTGATGTAAAATCAATCGCTTCATCCGAGACTAAAAACTCTTCCGAGAAGAAAATTTCTATTGAGGATTTTAGCTTCGGAAGATATTTAAAAATATCTTCCTAGAGTTAAATCCTCTTCGGAAGGAATTTACACTTGGAATATTTCAAAGAGATCTTTTGTAACAGGGCTTAAATTGTATTGAGACAAGACATTACACATTAAAAAGCTTTCAAAAGAGGTAGTTAATCAATGTTTATCAACCCAATAGCTGATATGAGATACTTAAATCTTTCTTCATCAAAAGATTTTGTGAACAAATCAGCATATTGTTCATTTGAGTCAACTTTGATTAGCTTTATTAGATTTTTCTCATGAATATCTCTAATGAAATGATACCTGATATCGATGTGTTTTGTCTTTGAGTGCTTCACCGGATTTTCAGTAATGGAGATAGCACTGTTGTCGTGAATATGGATAGGAGTAGTCATGAAGTTGAATCCATAGTCCAACATCTGATTTTGAATCCATAGTAGTTGAGCATAGCAGCTAGCAGCAGCAATGTATTCAGCTTTAGCAGTTGATGTAGAGACACAGGATTGTTTCTTGCATTGCCATGAGATAATCCTTCCACCAAGAAATTTACATCCTCCTGATGTTGATTTCTTGTCAATGTTGCAGCCACCATAGTCACTGTCAGAGTATCCATAGAGATTGAAGTCGCTATTTCTTGGATACCAGAGACCTAGTTTAGGTGCTCCTTTGAGGTATCAGAGGATTCTCTTTGCATCGGCTAGGTGAGACACCTTTGGAGCAGCCTGATATCTTGCATAAATGCAAGTAGCAAACATGATATCAGGTCTACTAGCAGTGAGATACATCAGAGAACCAATAATTTCTCTATACTGATGTTGATCAATATCCTCCCCCTCAAGGTCAGGGCAAAGATTATGGTTTCTGGGTATGGGTGTCTTGGCTGGTTTGCAGTTCTTCATCTCAAATCTTTCTAAGATGTCTGAGACATACTTAGATTGATTGATGAAGAACCCTTCCTTCATCTGTTTTACCTGGATTCCAAGGAAAAAGTCCATTTTTCCCATGGAACAAATCTCAAATTTCTGCTTCATAATGCTCTCAAAGTCCTACACATTTGGTCATTTGAGGAACCAAATATGATGTCATCAACATAGACTTGAACGAGCAAAATGTCTTCTCCAGTCTTCCTGATGAAGAGAGTCTTATCAATGGCACCTTTGGTGTAGCCATTCTTTAGGTGAAACTGAGACAAAGTCTCATACCACAACCTAGGTGCTTGGTGCAGCCCATATAGAGCTTTATCCTGTTTGCACACATAGTTGGGGTGCTATGGGTCTTCAAATCCTAGAGGTTGGCATACATAGATTTCCTTATCTATATCCCCATATAGAAAAGCACACTTGACATCAAGTTGGTAGAAAGTGAAGTTCTTGGATGTGGCATAAGCAAGGAAGATCCTAACTGCCTCAAGTCTTGCAACAGGTGTGAAGACATCAGTATAATCGATTCCCTCCTCTTGGGTGTATCCTTGAACTACTAATCTTGCCTTGTTCTTGATAATCAAGCCTCTATCATCTTTCTTGTTACTGAAAACCCATTTAGTGCCTATGGGTACTTGACCAGATGGTAGTGGGCATAGATTCCAGACCTTTTGTCTTTTGAATTGAAGCAGCTCCTCCTGCATCGATTCAAACCAACTACTATCCTTTAAGGCATCTTCCACCTTCTTGGGTTCTATCTGAGATAAGAAGCATGAGTACAAGCAGACATTCCCATGATGAGTTTGCCCTCTTGTTCTCACACCCTCAGAGACATTCCCTATGATGTTCTCAGGTGGATGAGAGTTGTGAATCCTAAGATGAGGAATCACTTCCAGTTGCAGAGATAAGTCCAGATTGGACATATTCTGATCAGGAACTAGATCACTCTGTCCAGCTGCTGTTTCAAAGTCATTTAATGAGGACTGATTGAATGACTGAGAAACATCATCAATGGTTGGCCGTAAAGTAGTATTAACAGTTGTCTGTTCCTTCAGAATACTACTTCCTTCAACCTAGTGTTGTAATGGATCACCTGACGATCTGTGAGGTTCATCAAGTGATTCACTTGTTGAAGCTTCATTATTCCTTGAGATAGTTATACTATCAGATCTGTGAATGGTTGAAGCTTCATTATTCCTTGTTGTCTGGGTAGCTCAAATAGTTGATCAGCATCAGCATTAGCATCACATTAAGTACTTGTTCTAGCTGAAACATTCTCACAAGATGGTTTAAAATAGTTTAGAAACAATTCTAAATCAAAGATATAATCAGGTCCATTCCCCCTAACACAAGGAGTGTGCTCATTAACAACTATATTGGATGACTCCTCAAATTGTTGATTCTTAATGTTGTATACTCTATAAGATTTGGAGCTAGAAGAGTATCCAACAAAGATAGCATCATCTGACTTCTCAACAAACTTTTCTAAGTTGTCTTTTGTGTTAAGTATGGTACACCTGCAGCCAAATGACCTTAGAAAGCCAATGAACGGTGGCCTCTTGTTCCATAACTCATAAGGGGTTTTTCCATGGGTCTTAACTACAAGAACCATGTTCTGCATATAGCATGCAGTGCTAACTGCCTCTGCCCAGAATGTTAGAGGTAGTTTTGAATTAGCTAACATGGTTTGAGCAGCCTCAATAAGTGTCCTGTTCCTCCTCTCAGCAACACCGTTTTGTTGAGGTGTTCTGGGAGCACTATATTGTATGGCAATCCCTTTTGAGTTACAGAATGAGTCAAGAACAAAGTTCTTAAACTCAGCCCCTTGATCACTTCTAATGATCTTAACCTTGTGATCAATTTAATTTTCTATTTTAAGAATAAAAGATTTTAACGTTTCAGCAGTTTCATCTTTACTTCTTAAAAAGAATACCCATGTAAATTTTGTAAAATCATCAACAATCACAAAGCAGTATGATTTCCTTCCAATTCTCATTATACTTGTGGGACCAAAGAGATCCATGTGCAATAAGTGTAATGGAGTAGTGATGGAGTTGACATATTTGGATTTATGAGATGACCTGTGTTGTTTCCCTTTCAGGCATGCAACACAGTTATCTCTGTAGAAAAATTCCTTTTTAGGCAAACCATGTACCAAGTTATTTTTAGCCAATTTATTAATTGTTTTAAAATTCACATGACACATGTGTTTATGCCATAGTGTTGACTCGTCACTATCAGCTTTGGAAAGAAAGCATGATACTTCACTCATAGGAGAAGCATTGTTCATATCCAGCTTGTACATATCCCCTTTCCTGGGAGATCTAAGAAGCACCAATTCCGGAGGAATTGTCATCCCTGGTTTGAGGATAATGCACTCATGTTCTGTGAAAAGCATTTGATGCTTTTGATCACAGAATTGAGAAACACTTAACAGATTGTGTTCAAGCTGTTTGACAACGTGAACTTTGTCAATGTTTATTCTACCATTGGATATACTTCCTCTCCCAGAAATATATCCTCCGGTCTCACCTCCAAATTGGACAGGCCCTCCATCATAGTTCTGGAATTGTTGAAGGAGAGATCTGTTCCCTGTCATATGCCTGGAGCATCCACTATCTATAATCCAGACATTGTTGTTCTTGTCAAATGGATGTCCCTGCACATAAGATGAGATGGTTAGTTTAGTTTGGAAGCCCAAGCCATGCTGGTCTTGGGCTCTTCCAATGATGATGACATAATCGATCCAAAAGATATGCATTGGGGTTCGATAGAGGTCGTTGATGAAGAGGTTTGGGCTGCAGCAATTTCCTTTATCTTCCAATCCATCCCTTGGTTGATCTTTGAGGATGAGCTTGTTGAAGCTTTTGCAGCATGGTCTTCTTCCGAAGCTTCTTTTTTTTCGGAAGAAGCCTTCACCACCTTTTCTTCCGAAGCAGTCTTTTTCTGGGATGGTTTCAAGGGAGCTTTCTTGTTCTTCCGAACTTTAGAAGCTTTGGCTTCCGAAGCCATTTTCCCTTCGGAAGAAGTACTTTCTTCCGAAAGCAACTTGGCTTTCGAGACCAACTTTCCCTTCTTCATCACTTGGGCCTTTGAAATGGTCCAAATGTAAAACCGTACTGACTCCTTCTTTTCTAACATTATTTGCATAATGTGTGCTTGCTGGATTGTAGTAACAATCTTTAGCCATGTGGTTGTGCAGACCACACATTATGCATGCGATGTTAGTCTTTTGGGAATTTGAAGGTTGCTGTTTCTTGTATTTATTCTCTTCATCACCAACTTTCCCTTTCAACTTCTAATCCTTTGATAGGACAGGGGTGATGGTATTACACTCCTTTCCTGAATCAGAGGTACCTACCATTTGAAATCTAGCTAAGATAAAGACACCTTTTTGCTTTGGGTCAATCTTCAGCTTGGACTCTGCAACCTTCTTGGCAGTCTTTTCAGTAGCTTTAGCTCTGCTTCTTCTTGCCTTAGTGGTTAGGATTTGATCTTCACAGGTGGAGATGAGAGTATCTTCATGTTTCTCCCCTGTGGTGGCCACTATTTTTGCCACATCCTTTAGTTCTAATGGAGAAGGGTCAGCAGTTGGAACCTCTTGCTCCTCAGTGCCATATCTAGGTAGTCTAACAGACTCATAAGAGTGTGGTGGAGCTATTTCATTGGTTCCCAACCCTCTTTTGTTTTAATAAAACATTTGGAAATGAGAGGATGATGCAAGAATAGCTTGGAAGTTTTGCTCAACAATAGCTTGCTTCCTGGCGTGAGCCTCAACAGTGACCAACTGGGCTTGAACTTCAGACAACTTGGATATCAGATCTTTGATTTGAGTCTTGTAGTTGGTTTGTTCATGTTTTAAAAGAGACACAGTTTTCTCTAACTCCTCAATTTTCTTTTGATAGTCAGATTCAACTCTTTTAAAATCAGATTTTAAGATATTTAAAGACTCAACATCAGATCTGATTTCCATATTGTAATCCTTATAGAGTTTAACTTTGGCAATACAAGCTGCAGTACAAAGATATTCATATACCTGAGCATCATCTATTCCAGCCATGAGTGCTTGAGCGGGAGTCACATCCCGCATCATGAAGCTCCCGATAACTTCTTGAGCTATTGCAGCTGTTTCAGTTGACTTCTCTTTAGGCTTTGAGGTTGAGGGATGTGTGGAGGCCTGTGGGGTTCCCGGGTTGTTCTTGGGAGCCTTGCATTCCCTAGCAAAGTGACCTAGTTGGTTGCAGTTGTAACACTTTGCTTTTGTCTTGTCAAACCCGAACTTGCTGTTGACTGGGTTTTGAGGAAATTGCCTTCCAGTTCTCTTGAAGAACTTCTTCACTCTGTAAGTTAAAAGAGCCATCTGTTGAACAATGTCAACATACTCTACATCATCTCGACTGAAGCACTCAAGATCATCAAAGCAGTATTAAAAATCACCAGAGTGTCCACTTCCAGAGACAAAGGCACAACTATCCTGAAAGGAGTTGTGTTGAGCCTTTTGAGACCTTGGAGTCTCAAGTAGAGTAATGTAGGGTCCATTATGTGAGTTGTCAGGGTAGCACAACAACTGATGTTGTGGTTCTGTGATTTCCCTTTCAACAACATGAAGGGCTGAACTCAGTTGGTTATTGGAGTTACCAGAGGAGTTCTGCATGTTCATCTCCATCTGGAATGCACTTAGGATACCATACAACTCTATAAGAGAAAGAGTCTTAAGGTCCGAAGTTCTCTTGATTACAACACAATAATGTGTCCATAGCTTAGGAAGGGAAGACATGAACTTCCTAACTATGTCTCTGTTCTCAAGAGGTACTCCAATATCCACCAGAGTATCCACTATCTCAACATACCTGAAGTATTGTTGAGTCAAGGTCTCACCAGCCTTGAAAGTGAAGTTTTCAAACTGCTGCTTTAAGAGATCCTTCTTGTTCTCTTTGGTTTCCTTGGATCCTTCACACATAAGCTTCAATGCATCCCATAGTTCTTTAGCTGTTTTGCACTTCTTGAAGCCTCTGTAGATGGAGTTTGGAAGAACAGTTTGAAGAGAGGTCATAGCCCTTTGATCAAGCTCTATTCTTTTCCTATCTTCTTCTGAGTAATCGTCCACATCTTTTAGAATGATACGATTACCAGTAGCAGAAGTAGTGCTTGGTATGAAAGGACCATTAACAACCGAGTCCCACATCCTTGAGTCTTGACACTTGATGAAGCCTTCCATTCTAGTGCACCATGTGTCAAAGTCTTCAGGGGTGATCAGTGGGGACTTGGTCATGGTACCGGTTTCCATATCAGCTTTAGTGAGAGCGGCCATTTGAGTGAGTAGGTTATAGGGAGGAGTGAAAAACAAGTTGATTTGGATCGTAAGATCTCACAATCAAGAGCCTGGAAGCTGTGATACCAATTTCAGGATCGGTGTTGGTCACTCAACAATCAGTTTTTCTCTCAAACTCACCTGGAACAACACTCAGAAAGAGTCTAACAAGAGTTGATCACAATATAACAAGTAACGAATAATAATGAACACAGGAGGTAATTTTCAAGGTACTTTTATATATTGCTTCTCAACTCAAAGGATTACAAGACTCTTACAAGCACAAGCTCTGGCTCAATCTCACTCCTAATGAGTTACAATGAGAATACATATATAACACTACCTACAGCCGGATATACTTTGATACCAGCTAGAAACCTCTAACCAAACATCTATACTACAAGACTATATGTTAAGGTATCTCAGATATGTTACCTGAGATTTGATAGTCAGGACATGTCCCTGACTTACCTTTTGTCACCAACTAAAGTTGGTAACATGTACTATCATAAACAGGTAAACAGTAGAATAAAGTATGGTCAACAACATGGTTCTTTAGGAAGAAGCCATACTGTATCAGAGGTCTGCAGCGGATTGTCAGAGACCATACTTATGTCTACTGGTTATAGCAATGTCTTCCAAATGATAAATTTCTTCAGAAGAATATCTTCTTCCGAATCCACTTATATTTCAGAAGACTGCTTCTTTCGAGGCTTGGAGTCTTCTTTGTCTTTGGAAGTAGACTTTGTCTTCAGAAGTTGATCTTCAGACTTTGTCTTAGGAAGATGTCTTCAGCTGATGTCTTCGGAAGATGTCTTCAGACTTTGTCTTCTGAAGAACTCTTCAGACTTTGTCTTCAGTACTTGTCTTCAGACTTTGTCTTTGAAATAACTCTTCAGACATTGTTCTTTAGCTCTTTTCTTCGGAAGATAGTCTTCAGCTGATATCTTCGGCTGATGTCTTCAACTGTTGACTTCAGCTATTGTCTTCGGAAGAATTCTTCAGACTTTGGAAGTTCTCATACTTAGCTTCGGAAGCCTTTGAATGTAGCACCAAAATTGACTATGTGAAGTGGTTTTGGTTACACCAGCCTTATAATGACCCAACATTTTCTCTCTTAGAGGCTTGACATTCAAGAGCATTATCATCTTCATCTCATCCATACTTCATCATCTTGTTCTTGAAAGTTAGTTTCAAGAACACCCTATGGTTGTTTTTTTTGTTTTGATAGCATGTCATTTCACATATATTAATAATCCTTGTTTATGGGTTTTGTTTTTGGTTAAAATGCTTAAAGTTTTCAGATTGTTAAACACACTTTAACCACTAATATCCGCTACGTTTTTGAAGTTTAAATGGTTAAACTTGTTTTCGTAAACATGTAACAAAACCCCAACAATTTATAACTTCCCATTCAAATGTAGGTGCTACCCATCGAAATTTTTCCCAAGACCACCATAACATTAACACAATATAAATCGCACCATTAGTTCATCACAAATTACATAAGTTTCATCCAGTTAGGATGATAACGAGAGTAATGAGATTAAACATAACAACACACAACATAGAAGATAGATATGAATTCATTAGGGAAATGGAACAATCAAATCAGTGATCCACAATAGATGATGTTTAGACAATCCCGAGCTTCTTCCAAGTGTTGTTTGCACCTCCCGAGCCTCCAAATGGTCTTCAAGACTTGATTCTCGAGAGAATTCTAGAAAGTAACACCCCACCAAAAGCATTCCAAAATGATGAACTTAGCCCTATATTTATAGGCCTTCTAGAGTGTTTAAGCACGGCCCCGTGCCTAAAAGGCATGGCACCGTATTAGAACACTGCTTACGAAATTTGGTCGGCTCGTATGTGCAAAGCTTGTCGGGCATGGACCCGTGACAAATGGGGCACGACCTCGTGTTTGAGGTGGGGCACAACCCCGTGCCTCTAGGGGCATGACCCCGTGTCTACTTTTAGGGGACAGACTTTTTGTCCTGTCAGATGTTCAAACACGGGGGTGTGCCAAATTTAGCACGTGGTGTGTCTCAGGCAAGCAATAGGGGTGTGCTTAATGAGGCACGACCCTATGCTTGGAATAAAAAACTTGGATTTCTTCAATTTCTTGTTAAATATGCTTCTTTTGTCCATCTTGCCATTTACAACACCTGAAAACACAATTAAATGATTTTAAGTACATAATCATCATTTTAAGGAAAATATTAAGTAACAATTGATGTGCTTTTGATAGTGTTTTTATGTATAATTTGGAGCACAGGAGGCAACTACTTAGATATTTTACTTGCATAAATAATTAGGTCTTTGATGGGTTCTTACTTGGCTCGGGCTCGGGTATGGAATATTTGGAAAAAGTGGCTAAATGATAAAGATGGTGATCTTGGCTTATTTTTCTAACATAAACTATAAGGAAAGCAATAAAAGGCTCACTATATAATACTTCAAGCTAGAAGTGATATGCTAACTTGAGGACTCGTTTAAGGTCAGATTGTCAAGACCGTATTTTGCTTTCAAAAACCTCACTTCATCCTTCACCCGAAGATACACAAAACTCTCCTTTCGTAAGGATCATTCGGCTTGAAGCCTAATAGCACCCAATCGGATCAGCTCTGTGTATTCGTATTGAGACTCTGTTTGGTTCTTTTTACATTTTTCATTATGGGACCAATTTTCACAGTTCGGGCATCTTTCGTATCTTTTTGCCCGCCTCTTTATAGCGCTTTTTGAAATTGCATAAAATGGCAGAACTTGTTCTTTTTTTCATCATTTCTTTCTTTCGTTGAATGTGAGATTGAAATTTGTTGACGGATTTCCAGGGGAAGTCTCGGTTTTGCGTGATGAAGGCAACAAAGCAAATTAAAACCAAAAGAATGCATTCCAGTTCTTTTAGGTTTGCCGGTAAAAGACCAAATTTTTCTTTTTCTTTTTCTTCTTTTTTTATATAAGCAAAAAGCATGTCTTTAACGAGAAACGGGTTGTGTTGAAGGCTTTTTGGTTAAGTGCTTGTTGGTTCGGGTGATGAAAAATAAAAACGTTTAAGCTCAAGGGGGCTAACTAGGGTTGACGTTCGGGGTAAAGAAAGTTAAACGAAAATGGTTGGGGCTTGAATGGTTAAGGTTTCCTAATGCCCAACTCATTTTTATGCAAAAAATACTAATTAAGGTCTCGAAATGTATACCCAAAGCAAGTTCTAATCACACGTATCGTAAGGCACCCTCAATTAAATCCAGAATGAAAGTAAAATTACAAAATCTGTTTAAGGCTAAAAAATAAACTCACATACGGATGGAATTGGGTAAAAGTGTTTCATTTTACATGATTGAATATTTTTACTAGATTATTGCTTTTAAGGATATCACAAAAAAACAATTCTAATTTTTATTTGGACGTCATTTATTTACTTATTTATTTCACGAAAACGTATAGTTATAACTTGCTTTATTAAATTTTTTTAAAAATTTTTGGTTTCGTGTCACAAAAATTAATGGTTAAGTGATTTTTTTATCAAAATTTTCAATTTGGTCCGGTTTTTTGCAAAGTATCAAATTTGTATTCAATTAACCCCATCCCCACACTTAAAATTCACATTGTCCCCAATGTGATCAATAATAATATAAAATGAGAATGGTAACGAGATACTCCCCTAAAAATGATGAAGTCGACTCATGCGTTAAATTGTGAGACTCCTTGGGATTACCTGAAATATCATCCATTTATTGAAAACATAAAAATCCTAGTCACACAAAATAAAAATAAAATGACATAAATTAAAGATAGATTGGCACAAAACAACTGTGCTCGGGCCCCGAAAGAGATATGGTTTTTTCAGCGCTTTGTGGTGGGATATCCCCTAACTCATGATACATTCAGTTTCTGATGTATGTGACATCATTGCTCAGGTCATCCATTCAGGAGTGCAGAGTTTCGACTCGGTTGAAGGCTTGTGCGCGTATTCGAATGATTGCATGGTCGATGGTGGTTTGCATTGCTTCATAAAGGTCTAACATGGTCGGGAATTCTCCAGCGTGTGAGCTGGAAGCCCTGAATTCTTCATGCTGTGCTGGTATATCAAGGTCCATGATGATTTCCTCGGGATCGGCCGGATCCCAGATTTGTCTCTTCCTATCCATAAACCTCGGCTGTTCATTTGGTAAGGTTGTTATCATGTACATGCTCGTGCAAATGGTTAAGTCCAACAACCATAGCATTACACCTTCGGTCCCCTCCATGTTACATACATAGCTCTCGTACAAGTTCAAAATCCAGCTACCTCCAAACATGAGTGTCGGAGCACCTGCAGTTGTGTTCCTTGAAAAAAGATTACAAAACAAATACCCAATATCGCATGGCAATTTATTTGTCATACAATACCAAATAAACAAGTCCCTCAAGCTAACAACTCCCTCGCTTTGACCACGAGCTGTTATCGAATGGCTAAGCAATCGATGTATGTAACAAGCAGCGGCTCTCGAATCTGACTGATTTTGGTTTTACTCGACTTGAACACCCCTGTTCCAATTCTTTCTCAAAATGTTTTTCTCATGGCACCACTTTTCGCGTCCCTACTCTCCTCGTCTAGAAATGTGTGGTAAACTGGCATTCCTGATATTGCTTCCTCCTCCATTTCCTGTTCTGTATATATTCCAAGATAGAGACCAAACAAGGTGATGGATGTTTTTCGCCAACGCCCACCTAGTCTGAATGTAACTGCTTCATCATCCCAAGGTTCCGAGGCTTTCATGCTAAATCTGGAAGATACTAAAATTCAAGAGTTAGTTCATAAATAGAAGGTTTGTTTTATGAAAACAAAAGTTTCCACTGAATACTCAATAACTTGTTATATCTTTCGAGCTGTCGAACAACCGCCAACGTTTCCTTACTGGCTTGCAAATGTGACTTTTCAGCCCTTTGCAAGAGTCTTTGCAACCGGTCACGACACCATCTTTCACTGTTTCCTCCAAATTGTAAATATGGATGGTTCATGATCCTAAAATTTTGACAAGTCAGTTAAATTTACAAAACATATTTTTGGAATAGTTTACCTATTTTAGGGACAAAAATGGTTTTCAAGAGACATGACACTCTTTTTATAAAAGTCATGTTTAAAAACAGTTAACACGTTTGATTTTCAAGAAAAATTTGTTAAACATGGGGTGTGTCTTTTGAAACGTGGGGGTGCGGTTAACATTTTGAGGTATGAAATTTCAACTTGAGCACGTGTGGTTTTGATTGTAAAACTGTGATTAAGCATGGGCTTGAAAAACCAAAGATTACACATGTATCATTTTAATCATGTTAATAATTCAAGATACTCATATATATATATATACACATATATATATATGTATATATATGTATATATATGTATATATATGTATATATGTATATATATGCATGTGTATATATATATATGTATATATATATATGTACATATATACATATATGTATACATATATATGTATATACATATATATGTATACATATATGTATAGATATATATGTATAGATATATATGTATGTAGATATATATATATATATATGTGTATATATATATATGTATATATATATACATATACATATATATTATATGTATATATATATGTATTTATATATATATATATACATATAGACATATACATATATATACATATATATATACACAAATACATATATATACATACATATATACATACATATATATATACATATATATACATGCATATATAAATACATACATACATACATACATACATACATACATACGTACATACATACATACATACATACATACATACATACATACATACATACATACATACATATACATATAATATATATATAATATATATATATATATATATATTTATATATATATATATATACGTACTTGGAGATTTACTACTTCATGGGATTACCCTTGTGAGATGATATAACCTAAACTACTCATTTGTATGTAAATAAGGTATTGTTTGAACCACTACATGAAACCCAAGACACAACGTGCTCCTTTCCAGGGGCGCCATTGTCAATGGAACAGAATCAAGGGATTCCCAATCATATAAATGGTGTATTAAAGTTGCAATGTTACGGTAAAAAAAAATGAATCATCAGAAATGCTTGAGTAACCAATGAATCAATGATGAACCAATATCTATCTAACCACTCCATCAATATGCCTATAAAAGTATTATAAGCAATAGACAACATCACCAGTTCAAATAACAAATAACATGGAGGCAACCAAAATCATTTTGAACTCCTATCCGTGCATGATAAAGTAACAAATGGAACATAGTGCATATATAGCGAGACTTGCATAATACACTGGTACATAGTGCATAAAGATAATTAGAAGTAGTGAGAGATATATATGTAGCCATTGTATCATATTTTAATGCAACAGGTACACTTTTATTTCAATTGGTGGAGATGCATGGCGAACCAACTAATCCAGAGAGAAATAAAAAAAGACAATGGGAAAACATTAGCATTTTGTTTTTATAACCGAACTAACAGATAAAGGAGAACAAATACTACAAACCTGGTCTGTTTCACTTTGCCAACCAAGCCGACGGGTTTCATCAAATCCTTTGGCCAGTCTACAGTGAGACTAAGAACATTTAGCTAAATAATAAAATAAGAACATTTGTGTTACCTTTGGCCAGATACTTAAACTTGCATAATCAAGCAATATCTAAAATGATGTAGCAAAAATTGATTGTGTTATCATTAACTAAACATTAAAACAATACCATTTGAAGTTAAATATAAAATACAAAACTGGCGTATATCCAAATTTTAAAAATGGTGCAAGTTGTAGCAAAATTAACCAATCTTCAAACAAATCATACTTTATAAGTCCAATTCAAAAAGAGTTAACTTTCCTTTGACCTAAGAAGCAAAACATTTTCAGTTAGAAAGAAATGTATTTACTATTTAGATTAGAGATAATTTTGTACCTCCATGGACCTACCATATAATATTAGGGAATGAGTATGAGATTGTGTGTATTTTATGCCACATTTAGGCCATGAGGACCAGATGCAAAACAGAAACGATCACTCACATGTTTATGGGGTAAAATAAGGTACATACATAGAATGGTTGAATATTCTAGAACAAACATAATGTAAAGCCACGTAATGAAAAATGCACAAACAGAAGAATCATGTTGAATGATAAAAAAACAATCAGCCTAGAACCAACCTTATAAAAAGGCATGCTACTAATCCACTGAAAACATCCCAAGCTTAAAGCAAAAAAACTACCCTGCAGAATATAAGTGAAACATTGGTGAACAAAGATAAACTCTTTTTTGACATTTTAATAGAGGTATGCATATCATATATTCATCGATTTATAGTTAAACTCAACCAAAAACAAATCTAGTTAAAGTTGTTTCTTTATAATGTATGTAACTTAATTTACTTGATTGCGAACAAACAACAAAAATTAAATTTTACTTTAAATCTTATATTACACAAAGATTGAATTTTACTTTCAGACATATTATAAGGCCAAGGAAATATCTATAAAAGGTTTGTGGCCATGTAAACGCAATAACCCATGGCAGTATTATATAATTAATGAAATTATCACTACCCAAAACAATGTTGAAAACCAAAAACAGCATATTCTTGAAAGCCTTAATGGTTGGAGTAACACCAAGCATAAAAACTCCATCTTTTGCCAAGAAACAAATTTACAAAAGCATAGCCTTAACCATTAATCTCCATAACTGAAGCATCCATACTATACGAACAATAGAACAAATTGAAAAACTGAAGGTTTACCAGCGTTAAAAGACCCTAAAACAAAACGTACCATACAAAATGAAATAAACAAGATATCTTACGTTAGGCTGTAGTTATAAAAGAAAACCAAAACAAACCGAGTTGTGAATTTGTAAAAGAAATAAACAAAGTATGGATGTTATACAAATACAACAGAACAATGATTACAACAAATACAACATAGTTAATGGAGCTTGTAAATAGAAACGAAATAAGCATTATTCTCACTATGCATAAATGCAAGAACCAATTTGTAGTTCCATAGAGAAGATAAAGTTGTGCACAATAACGACATAAACCTAGGAGAAGAAAGCAAGATGTTATACCTCTCAGTGAACAATTTTGACATTGGGAAATTCATTGATGTCACGGATTGAATGACACCGCCGACTAAAAAACGACCACCACCATTGCCGCCACCGTCTCCGGATTTATGAGAGCTATAAGCAAAGAACATAGAAATTAATGAAAACCCATCAAGAAAACTCCACCCGATTCAAACCTTCGACATCAACCCAGACCTCGACTTTGACACTTCAATTTCTTCCAGTCCCTGGTTCCAACCCCTAAAGAGTGGAGTCATTGATTTTGACAAAGTTAGAAATTCACAAACAAAAAAACCTCAACAAATTTCTTACCTACCAGTGGTGATGATACCGTCAACATCTTTATCTTCTTTGTAAGAATAAACTAATAATCGTTGCTGCTTTTCACCATAGATATATAAAGAATGATTGAGATCCTCTAAGTCACTATTCATTTCCCTTTGTAATTTATTTTTTTTGCAGATCCACTTCGAGATGTCAGATCTGGTTTTTAAGATGTGGTTTTGTAAGCTGATGAACCCTAACTGTTCATCGGATGATTCACAAAGAAGGTTGCTAGCAAGAGGGAGCTGCTGCTCCACGTGAAATGAGTGAGGTTGAGGAGTGGAGCGGGAATTTGAATTTTGTAGAATGGGGATTTCAGAAAAGGGATCTCAAAGCTTAAAAGCTTGTACATTGTGTTTCACGAGTTGTAAAACTCTTAATTTAAGAGTTTTTGGTGAAATGACCATCTTGCCCTCCCCAAATGCTTATTAATATAGTATAGATATACATACATATATATATATATATATACATATATACATATATACATATGTACATACATATATATATATATACATATATATATATATATATCTATGTATGTATGTACATATGTATATATGTATATATGTACATATATATGTATATATGTACATATATCTAATATATATATACATATATATGTACATATATATATATATAGACATATATACACACACACACACACATATATATATATGGTGTTTAATCACTATATGTTTGGCAATTGAATTCTTGTAACTTGAATATGCTTAACAATGATTTAACCACGAATTATGAAGATGGTCTTGTTAACAATGAAAGGAAAAAGACACTTACAACTAACGAAACATGGTAATTAACTACTAATCAACAACAAGGATGAACAAGAAGGGTTAAAGTATTCATCATTCCATGAAATTTAAATTACAAGGCTTACACATAACTTGTTAGGATTTCGGTAGTTTAGAGACCTAATCACCTAACTACATGTAAATGAACATCATTATGATAGGAATTAGTAACACTAACCTCGATGAACAATTACACCTTGAAGGATTAGAAGAGTTCCTAAAAATATGAAATAAAAATGAAGAAAATGATGGAAAATGGAGTGAATACGGGTTGTTACAGAATTTCTTTCGACATTTATCAATGGGAATTGATGGGGAACAAGACAAAGGGTTGCAACTAGTCAGATGGTGTAAGTTTTTGTCAAGCACGGGGGCGTGCCTCTGTAGACATGTAGGCATGCTCCCCTTGTGCAGTTCAGTTTTAGTCTTTTGTTGTTTTGTTTTTTTAGTTTCGCGCGGTACGCAATTTACCCGGTTAAGTTTTATCACATCCAAATCATCAGAAAAGCTACGCAATTTGTCCTAGAATTCATTAAAACAAGCCAAATGACAATTACATTTTTCTAGTCCCAACGGTTATATAATATGTTAAAAGCCAAGAATCTGAAACTGCAAAACTAGACTCCTTAACGCGCACTAGCGCACATAACACATTGCGGAATGCTTTTAGAAGAAGCCTCCACACATTTCATGGGGAGGTTCGGGATGGGATAGTGTGAAGTGCAGTTATTAAGCTCCGCGAGCTGACGATTGATAGAGACGAGTTCCTCGCCCATTTCCTAAACTTTTTGAATAAGTTCAGCTAGGCGTTGAGATGTGATGAGGTTCATCTCAGTCAATTGTTTGATCAGTTCATGAAGCTTGAACGAGTATTCTTGCTTCGTAGGTTCTTGACAGGATCTCAGCCTCTCGTGTTGATCAATTAGATTATGTTTGCAGAGGATTTAGCACATTAATTAGCAATTAAAGCAAGAACATAAAAGATATTGCAATTAAAGCATTAACATAGAGAGAGAAGAGTTCTGCGAAGCAATAAATGTTCAATTGGTCGCACGTTTCGGCAATTAAAACTGTATGGCTTGCCATCCTTATATAGGCGGCAAGAGCATGGTGGTGATGTCCTTTTCTGACATCACTGAATATTCAAATTACAGTTGTCAAAACATAAAACTACTGAAGATGTCAACAACTGACATCTTCTTACAAAAGTTCCTAAGTGCTGACAAAAGTAAACTACTGAAATCCTACAACGACTGAAGAATAAACTCTTCAGTCGTTTATAACTACTGATACTATAACAACTGAAGAACATGCTCTTCAGTTGTTGTACAACTACTGAAACAAAATAAACTACTGAAAAAGAAAAACCACTACAACAACTGAAGAAGACTTCTTCAGTTGTTGTGACAAACTCTGAGTCTTCAGTACTTGGTCTTCAGACTTGGCTTCAGATGATATAACAACTGATGACTTCAGTAGATATCATCAGTTGTTGTCTTCAGTCTTTGTCTTCAGACTTTGTGCTTCAGTAGAAGGTCTTCAGTTCTTTAGTTCTTCAGCTTTTGATTCTTCAGTACTTGTCTTCAGTACTTGAAGTCTTCAGTACTTGTAAGATCAGTACTTCAGACTTCAGTACTTGGTCTTCAGTACTTTGGAGTCTTCAGCTGATATTCTTCAGTTCTTTGATCTTCATACTTTGTTCTTCAGACTTTGTCATAACAGCCGAAGGCTGGAGCTAAGATGCTCTCGAGTTTGACATTCAAGCAAGAGAACACAATAGCTGATGAGAGTCTTCAGATGTTCTCGAGTCTGACATTCAAGCAAGAGAACATTGTAACTGATGGGAGTCTTCAGCAGTTGTAGCAGTGGCATGTGGGACTTAGAGGTTTTCCTGATCTTGGCTCATTAGTTCTTTTGGTCCAACAAACTCCCCCTGAACCAATGCAGCCAAAACCTCTAATTATTGGATGTCCCACTTATTGGTGGCATAATGATTGGTCTATTTCCTTCTAGATCAGATTAGAAGTTGACCCAGATAAGCACTGGCCAGAGAGGTAGTCTCAAGTGTTTGTTTGGCTAAGTATGGATGGGAGCTCTGTCTTGGGGAATTGGACACAGAGCTGTTGCCCCATCCATGAGATCTACCTCCCACGTACAAGCCGGTAGGATTCTCTACAGTAAGCCTGAAGAAAGATCATTTGTTCTTCTTTGGACAGGTCTTCAGACTCACCTTCGAATAACCCCTCCCGACCGTACAGCTCTGAGAGGTACTTGACCTGTCTTCCATTTTTGAGCTCAAGTGTTGTGATTTGCCTATATGCAAACTCATCAGGGTGTTTACCCTCTAACAACAAAGTGAGCTCATTCCTATGAAAATTCTCAAGCTTCTTATAGACCAGACCCTTCCTAACCACCCTATTATCTAGCATTGAAAAGGGTGATTGGCCGGCTCTATAAGCTTTCTCGAATTCATCTACTATTTCCCAGGGTGTTATTACAATAGCCACAGAGATCTCTTCATCTACGATTCTCTTTAGTTGGCTTTTGTATCTCACAGGCATCTCCTTCTTGACTATCCTGTGAGCCACCCGTGGGTCAGGCCAAGTTCTCACCCTCTCCCTTTCATATTGAAAGGTTTGTCTGAGGGTGAATAACCTCAGAGCTTCTCTCTGCATGTTTATTATAGAGGTGGTAGCAGTATAACATTTGTCAATGCTTTTCAGCATTTCCTCATCATGTCTTTTCTGCTGCTCCTCCTCTTCTAACTTAACCTTCATAGTGTCCTGCTGTGAGGTGGGATTGATGGTTTGTGGTTTGGCTTTGGGTAGAGGTATAACTGCTGAGAGTGGCAGGCTATCCTCCTCATCATCCTCTTCTTCATCTTGCAGCCTCAGCACCCTTCTCTTCTTCTTCAAGGGTGGATCATTGGCTGCGGGTTTTGGTGGTAAAGGAGTTGGTTTTGTGGGTTGTGGTTGGGTTGTTGGTGTGGGAGTGTTGGCAGGCACTGCTAGTAGCCTAGAGATAAGGGCCGGTTTGGTTAGCTTGACTAGCAGTGTCCAGTTCCCAGCACCGGCTTCAGATAAGGCCTCTGCGACCAGTCCCTTTGTAAAATCACCAGCCGAACAAATCTTGGTGGTTATAGCCAAGAGTTTGTCCCTGGTCCATGCCTTAACATCAAGGACTAGTCTGCCCAGGTACTTCGAAGTGAACCTACTCATAGCCTCAAGTTTTTGTCTTTCCTCTTGGCTATGAGTAGTCCATCGGTACCAATCTCTCTCCTCTCCATATTCCTGATCTCTTGATCTAGCAAGGCAGTGTCCTTGTCAAAGCCTTGCCTGAACAGCTGTTCAATGACTTTGTTCATTGAACGGTTATGTTCAGCATCAGCCTCCTTGACAAGGGCTGCTAGATCAGGATCAGCCACCTTCTTTCCCTCTCCCTTATTCTTATTAGTGATACTGAAATCCTTTTGGATTTCAGCCACTTCTATATGCTCTACCTCCCTCACTTTCCTCTTCCCCTTCTCCCTCACCCTACTACTCTCCTCAGCCAACTCCCTCTCTACCACCACCACTTTCTCTGCCTCTTTCTCCTCCTCTCCCCTCTTCCTCTTGTCTTGCACTGATGTCTCCCCCTTTTTGGTTGCATTGGTTGGGGTTTGACTATCAGCAAGAGCCTTAGATATGGCAACCTCCACCATGGGTTGTATATATGTGGGAAGCCTCTCATCAAGGGTTTGAATAATTATATCTTTAAGGATTGGTGTGATGAGAGGCAGGGATTTCTGGAGGATAGCATCCAGCTGCTCAGGGGGGTTCTGTCCCTGAGAGCTAGTGCCAGAAGCAGGGGCTGGTGGCTGAGTTTGTGGGAGTGGCTCAGTGTTTGTGAGACCTTCGGGTGAAGGTGCCATCTGTGGGGTAGTGGTGGCAGATGGACATCTATCCTGAGTCATTTGAGCAAGCAGCTCTTTGAGTCTGCTTATCTCATCCTCAAGGATAGTGTTTTGAGCTACTACATCGTAGAAGAAGCTCAGGTCATCATCAGCATGAGCTGAATCACCTGACCTCCTGACATTGTTAGGATGAACATGTCCTGAGTGTGGCTCAGTAATGACATGTGCCCCTTGTTCATGGTACTGGGGACTTCTGGCCTCAGGATTGGATCCATCATCGGCCATTGCCTCTGGTGAGGTCTTAGTGATGTTACCATCTTCACCCTTCTCAGATGTTGATGCAGGGGAAGGGGCAGCCTCACCAGATTGTTCTATCTCCCTAGCCACACTGGGAGAGTGAACTGATTCTCTGTGCTGTGGGCTCGGATCAGCACTTGTGCCCACCCCCTCTTCGGTTGGAGTCTCCCCAGTGGTAATAGGTTTCTGGGGAGAGGGTGGAGTGCTCAGATCAGTCAGCACCTTGGCTATAACCAATGTTGGGCTTAGTGGGGCGGTCTCCTCTGTATGTGGGCTAGAAGCAGTATGCACATGGGGAGGACTGTGCTCTTCAATGGCAGCCTCCTTAAGTGAGGAAGACCCCAGTAATGTGGTTGCCCCAAAATTGGTTGCATCAGGCTCCTGTTGAGAGGAAGCCTGTGCGGTTGTGGTGGGTGGAGTCGTGGTACCTGCTGGGAGAATCGAACCAGCAGGCACATCCTGCCTTTGTGTGGCAGGGGCATCCTCAGGGGACTCATCTCCCTGAGTAGCCTTTGTGGGCTTCTTTTTGGCTTTTGGCTTGGTGAGGACTTTGGATTTGGAGGTGGAGGCTGTGGGTTCCAGCTGCGTGGGTTTTCGCAGCCGGCCAGCCTGTTTGAGTGTGGGGTCAGTGTTGTGCCTGGAGTATACCTCAGCTTGAACAGCCATGGCAGGGACCCCAGTGCCAACTAGTCCCTCAGCCTGAAGCTGGTATTCGATCATGGCCATTATGAACCGTGGATACAAGTTCCAACGGTTAGAAAAAGGTTTTGTGGCCATGTCCTTGAGTTCCAAAAATAAAAGATCAGTAAAATTTAAAGGTTGTTTCTCAAGGATAGAATACAATACCTGCTGCCACCTTATGGACATCTGGTCCCATGAAGAGGTCTTGGGAGCCAGACAGACATTCACCATATGGAAGATCAAGCGTTGAGGGTCAGGGAAATGTTTCTTCAACAAGGTGGAGGCGGAGAGGTTACCCTGATAGTCATGGGATGTGAATGAAAGATCCAGGGTACCTTTGGGGTAGGAAGTTGGGTGAGTGGCATCCTCCAGTTCTAGGGTTTGTCGTATGGTGGCTGGAGTGATAACCACGGGTTTTCCATTGACGGAGGACTGGAGGGAGACCTCGGCATTCTGCTCTCCGGTTTGGACGGTCACATTTGTCCAAAACTCCGTCAAGGAGTCGGTGTATAGAGTGGGGTTCAAGAGAAAAGCCGTTTTGTATGGTGAGTCATGCATAAGATCAACGGCTTGGTGAAATTTGGGCCATAATGGCGATTTTGTAAGGTGGGCGACACAGTTGTGTCGAGATTTCAGTTGCATGTTCGCCATTAATGGTGTATGGGAATTTCAGAGGTTTGTAAGGATTAGGTCAAGTGAGGAGTAAATGCTCTGAAGGTGGGGTATTTGTAGGGTAGGGCAAAGGTTGAAAGAAAACTACTGAAGGTTTTGGTGTTAGTGATCAGTTGTTGTAACAGCTGATGACGTGGTTTTAACCTTCAGTGGTTGTAACATCTGAGGACTTGGTGTTAGCCTTCAGTAGTTGAAACTACTGAGACCTTGGTTTTGTCCTTCAGATGTTGTGAACGTCTGAAGAGTTACTGTCAATCTTCAGTAGTTATGAACTACTGATGACCTAGTATTCTTCTTCAGACGTTGTAACAACTGAAGACTTGGTTTTAGCCTTCAGTAGTTGTGAACTACTGAGATCAGTAGTTGTGAACTACTGAAGACATGGTATTGCTTCAGTTGTAAACAACTGAGGACTTGGTGTTAGCCTTCAGTAGTTGTGAACTACTGAAGACATGGTTTTGTCCTTCAGTTGTTTGTGTATGAAACATCAGCTGTTGTTATCAGCTGATGAGAAATTACTCATCAGCTGTTTCCGTCAAATCAGTTGTTTCATACTAGCCTCCACACTTACGCATCAGCTCTTTGGCTGACTTTCAGATGATTCATCGACCCTTCAGCTCTTGGGAATATGCCTTCAGCTCTTGTGATCAGATGTTCACAAGTGCTGATGAAATTCTTCAGAGCTGGTGAACAAATTGTCTTCAGTATGTGTAAGATTACACATCAATACTTGTGAGCAAAATTTGTTCTTCAGTACTTATTTATTGAAAATCATACATCAGTAGTTGTAATCCACTTCACTACATCAGTTGTTTTTCAATAAATAATGTACATCAGTACTTTGAGTCAGTTTAGTCTTCAGTAGTTGTGAAAGAGCTGAAGACTAAATTACTCATCAGTACTTATATTTGACCTTTGCTCTTCAGTAGTTGTGAACTAAGAGTACCAGCATAGGTCAAATCATTCAAGCTGCAGCATACCAAGCCTTAGTACCAAATTTTGGAATGTGGCACTATCTAAAGGCTTAGTAAAAATGTCTTCAAGCTCATCAGCACTAGGCACAAACTTAGGATCAATCAGACCTTTCTCATAGCAATCTCTGATAAAATGATGTCTGATCTCAATATGCTTGGTCCTAGAGTGCTGGACAGGATTCTTAACAATACAAAGAGCTGAAGCACTATCCATTAATAATGGAGTCTTAGTCTCAGTAATGCCATAATCCAGAAGTTGGTTCTGAAGCCAGAGTATTTGAGAGGTACAGCTTGCAGCAGCAATATACTCAGCTTCAGCAGTGGATGTAGCAATTGATGTTTGTTTCTTACTCTGCCAAGAAACTAAACAATTGCCTAGGAATTGGCAACCACCAGAAGTGGATTTTCTGGTGACTTTGCATCCTGCATAGTCACTATCAGAGAAAGCAACTAATTTGCATGAATGCCCAGCTGAATACCAAAGTCCTAGTGATTGGGTACCTTGCAGATATCTAAAGATCCTTTTGACTGCAATCAAATGGGATTCTTTAGGTGCAGCCTGAAATCTAGCACAAGCACATGTTGAAAACATGATGTCTGGTCTAGAAGCTGTAAGGTACATCAAGGACCCAATCATACATCTGTAAAGGGTTTCATCAACCGCTTTACCTTTCTGATCAACATCTAGTTGTGTGATGCTGCTCATTGGAGTAGAACAGGGCTTACGGGTTTGTAAATCAAACTTATTCAACAAGTCTTTGGAATACTTGGACTGATGGATGAAGATTCCATCATCCAGTTGTTTGATTTGCAAACCCAGAAAGAACTGTAATTCTCCCATAGCACTCATTTCAAATCTTAGCTTCATAAGCTTTGTAAAATCATCACACAACTTTGGATCAGAGGATGCAAAGATGATATCATCAACATAAATCTGAACAAGGAGCTTATGTTGTCCCACAGTCTTGATGAATAAGGTTTTATCAATGGTGCCTCTAGTGAACTTATTCTCTAGAAGAAAGGTTGAGAGTGTCTCATACCAGGCTCTAGGTGCTTGCTTCAGCCCATAGAGAGCCTTATCAAGCTTGTACACCCAATCAGGATGTTTATTGTCCTCAAATCCTGGTGGTTGACACACATAAACCTCTTCTTTTATTTTTCCATATAGGAAGGCACTTTTGACATCCATTTGATAAACCTTAAGACTGTGAAAGGCAGCATAAGCTAAGAACAGTCTAATTGCTTCTAGTCTGGCCACAGGTGCAAAGGTCTCATCATAATCGATTCCTTCCTCCTGTGCAAACCCTTGAACAACCAGTCTGGCCTTGTTCTTGACAATTTGGCCCTTCTCATCTGTTTTGTTCCTGAATACCCACTTGGTGCCTATAGCACACTTACCTTTGGGTAATGGAACATGCTCCCACACTTGCTGTTTCTTGAATTGAAGTAGCTCAAGCTGCATAGCTTCCACCCATCCATTGTCTCTTAAAGCAATATGATAGTTCTTAGGTTCTTGCTGACTGATGAAGAGAGCATAGAAGCAAAAGTTGGACAATTGATTCCTGGTTGAAACTCCAGCATGAATATCACCAATGATTTGTGAAGTGGGGTGATTCTTGAGCTCTTGATAAACTATGATATCTGTGCAAGTGTTTGTAGACCCATCAGCAGCACCAGATGGTGATGGAGATTCCTGAAACCATGTAGAGGATGGCAGCTCAAATGAAGTAGAGCAAGCAGAAATCTCATCAGCATTTGTAGTGGATGGAGCTGCTGAGGCTACAGGAGCATCAGGTTTAGTGGAATTAGGCAGGTTGTCACTAAACCTGAAGAGGTGAGTACTGACTTCATCATCTTCAGTACCACCAGGTGGAGATCTGTTGACAGGCTCAACAGATGGAGGTTGATAAGGAACATATTGCAGTATGTCCAGATCAAACATCTCCACAGGGTTTTGTGGAATCTTGTCCTTTGGAGATTCATTGAACTTAACATGCAAAGTTTCTTCAACCCCTTTGGTTCTACAGTTGAAGACTCTGTATGCTTTGCAAGTTGATGAATAACCAACAAAGTACCCTGCATCCACCTTACTAGCAAACTTATGCAGTGGGTTGCTAGTGTTGAGAATGAAACAAGGACACCCAAAGGCTCTAAAGAATGAAATAAGAGGGGCCAAATGATGAAGAACTTCATAGGGAGTCTTCATCAACCTCTTATTTACTAAGGCTCTATTTTGTACATAGCAAGCTGTGTTGACAGCTTCAGCCCAAAAGGTCAGTGGCAGCCCTAAGTCAGCCAACATTGACCTTGCTGCTTCAATGAGGGTCCTGTTCTTTCTCTCCACCACTCCATTCTGTTCAGGAGTTCTTGGAATGCTAAACTGCCTTCTAATTCCCTTGGACAGGTAGAAGTCATCAAGTGTGTGGTTTCTAAATTCTGTTCCATTGTCACTCCTCACACACTTGACCTGTAGGGAATACTGCTTTTCTACTTGTAACACAAAGTTCATTATTGTCTTTGCTGCTTCATCCTTGGAGTGCAAGAAGAAAGTCCATACAAACCTGGAGTAATCATCCACAATTACCAGGCAGTATTTCTTCTTTGCCATGCTCATTACTCTGACAGGACCAAAGAGATCCATGTGCAGAAGTTGTAAGCAGGCAGTGGACTTTGGTTCTTCTATTGAAGGGAATGAAACTCTGTGTTGTTTTCCTTTCAAGCAAGCAGTGCAGTCATCTTCACACTTGAACTCCTTCAGAGGCAATCCTCTTACTAAACCATGGCTTATAAGCTGATTCATGTTCTTGAAATTAACATGACCCGGCCTTCTATGCCATAGTGTAGACTCTTGAGGAGATGCCTTGGAGAATAGGCAAGGATGGCCTTTTAGATCCATCTTTTTGGAAAGATCTAAGGCATACACTCTTCCTGTCCTGTTGGCCTTCAGGAGAGTGTGTTCATCCAATGCCTTGTCAATCAAACTCAGAACTTTGGATGACAGAATCCTACAGTTCTGGCTTGTGAAAAGGGCAACATGGCCTTTGTCACACATTTGACTGACACTCAAGAGGTTGTACTTGAGATTCTCCACATTGTTAACATCATCAAACCTTATTTCCCCGTTGGAAACAAAGCCTTCTCCGACGATGTAACCCTTTGCATCATTGCCAAAAGAAACAAATCCCTTCTTTCCTTGAGAGTAGTCATTAAGAAGGGAGCTGCTTCCAGTCATATGCATGGATCCTCCACTGTCTACATACCAGATGCTTCTATGGCATGTTGAAGAACCCTGCAAACACAACCATGTGTTAGTTAGTCTTGGAGACCCAAACCTGCTTGGCTTTGGGTCTGTTCTCAGCTACAGGTGTAGCACTAACAGGTGTGTTGTGAGTGACAGCTTGAGGTGAAGAAGATGGTACAGAAGAGGAACCCTTTGGCTTGGACTTCCTTTTCTGTGGTTTCAACACAGGAGCATCTAAGTGGTTGACTCTTCCCACTAGCTGCTGAACCATCATCACCAATTGTGTCTGATTCTGTGATAGGGCTTTCAGCTCTTCAGACATATTAGAGTTTGCTGATGATGAGTTCCTATGTTGTACCATCTTTTTCTGAGCAACCTCAGCTGTTGCCTGAGTAATCCCTACCTTCTTGGATTTAACTTTGGCCCTAGGGATTTCAGGCTTGGATGTTGCCAGTACAAACTTGGTTTCAAACTCATTCTTCATTTTATTGATGCTCTCAGTAATTTGCTCCTTCTGTTTGAGTTTGGAACCCCTTTTGTACCAGCAATCATCAGTAAGATGATTGAACAAGCCACATATCTCACATGGCTTTTTCTTCATCTTATGCTGATCATCAGCTGAAGAGGATTTAACTGCTGAAGACTTGTTCTTCAGCTGTTTGTCATCAGTACTAGCAGTTTTCTTCCTAGTGACTGCTTTCCTGGTATCCTCTCTAGCTGTTTTCAAACCTTTCCTACTGTTAGTTTTCTTCTCTTTAGTGCTAACAGTATTTGAGGTTTGAACTTCAGATGTTGTCACTTGCTCTCCAGTACCTTCAGTACTTCTAGTGACAACTCCTGAGTTGATTAGCCTTTTGGTCATGTGATAGTCTATCTCTGATGATGCTGATTCAGAAGATAGTAAGTCACATGATGAGAAGGATTGGTTATTGCTCTCCCCATCAGATTCAACTTCTGCTCTTGAAATGAAGTCTGTGGGAGGAGTAGTGTGATTATAACCAATGCCAAACATCACATTGGAAGCTGTTTGCTTGCTAAGAAGCATTTCAAAACCCTTGCAAGATTGCACCCATCGATCACACTCAACTTGGGTGGTTGCAAGAGTTTCCTTGAGGTCCTTGTACTTTACTAGAAGTACATCTTCCCTAGCTTTAATATCTTTGATTTGGCAGTTGAGCTTGTAAATCTCATCATTTTTATCTTTTAGAACAACCTCAAAATCAGCTTTTCTTTTGGAAATAGTGTGCTCAAGCTCAAGATTTTTATCTATTAAAGCTACATTTGCTTCTCTAATAGAAGCAAATGCTGCTATGCATGACTCTGAACAAAGCTTGGCTTTTGCCTCAGTGGATACCTGAGATGAGGCATTGGATGATGACCCTTCAGCAGAGTCAAGGGCCATCAGAGCAAGATTTCCAAAAGGTTGATCACCGCCATGTTGACCAGCATCTTGGAGTAGTGGTTCCTGACCAGATAGCTCTTCTGGTAGACTACTCCAGTCAACAGCAGTTGGGGTGAAAAAGCTTTGTTGTTGAGGTTGTGTGTGGTGATGAGATTGGGAAGAATGAGGCTCTGGAAGAGCATGAGGTGGTTGAGCCGGGGGTGCTTGAGGTTGACCAGGCTGAGGCATGTAGTAACAGGGGTAAGGATAAGGCATATGACCCTGTGGCACAAAATAAGCAGGTGGTGCTTGTGCTTGAGATGGATGGGGAGAACTGTAGGAAGGTTGCCCTTTGTGCTGTGAGCTATTGCTGGGAAAAGTCACAAAGGGTGCAGATGAGTTAGATCCAGATGATCTACACTCTCTTGCAAAGTGTCCAAGCCTTTGGCACTTGTGACACCTCAACTTGCTCTTGTCAAAACCAACTTTGGTTTTGCCAGAGAGTCCTGGGAATTTCCTACCAGTTCTTTTGTAGAACTTCTGAGATCGGATATTTATCATTGCCATTTGGTTCAAAATATCCATCTCTTCCAGATCATCATCTGGAATGCCCTTCAAATCCTCCATCAGAAAACACAAGTTGTCACCACCTCCTCCTGAACTACTAACACCAACAAAAGCTTGTTCTGAGTTTGTAGAGAAATCAATATGCTCATCATAAGAACTTTCTGATGAAGCATATTCTGACTCATGACTTATCAAGGCAGCATTCCTTGGACAAAGTCATCAGCAAGTTTGCCAGAAGATGACAACTTCCTCTTTTGCTCTACCTCTCTCTCAAAAGTGAGTAGTTTCCCATGAAGTTGGGTGAGAGATAGAGTGTCAAGGTCAGCACTAGAGCGTAGGACAATGGTATATGTGTCCCATCTCTCAGGCAATGACCTGAGGAACCTGTTGTTCATCTGGCTTTTGGAGTACTCTTGTTTAACCATCTTCAGCTCAGAGATTAAACAAGAGAACCGCTCAAACTGCTGGGTCAGAGTCTCACCCTTTCTATATGAGAAAGTCTCATATTGTTGGGCAAGGATTTCCCTATTGTTTGCTAAGACCGAATCAGTTCCTCCAAATTGTTCCTTTAGAGCAACCCATAGGTCATGAGCAGACTCATGATGCAAGAGCCCTGAATATATCTCGTTTGGAATGGCCATGGCTAAAATTCCATGGGCTCTAGCATCAATTTCAAACAGCTTTAGATCTTCGTCCGAATACTGTTCAGGTTTCTTCGCAACCTGTTCATTAGATTCCGGGACGTTCACCATAGGCTTGTATGGCCCATGCACCACTAACTTCCAACAACCAGCACTGTTGACAGCCAAGTGGTGCAGCATACGTCTTTGCCATATGTTATACTCGTTCCTAACCAGCATCGGAGGCTTGGTTGCAGAACCAGTATTGTGAGGATCATTGGTTGGTGTTGTCATCTCAGGGTTTGGTCAAGAACAAGTTTAAACACGACAATCATAACTCAAAACCACCAAAAGACCTCAATATTTTGGCCGGAAACGGCAGAAACTCACTCTCTATGACTAACTCTTGCAAATTGCTAATTCGATCAAACTGAGAGATCAAAAGAGCAGTTTCAAATGATCATTGGTAAGATCGATCAATGATTAACCTGCTCTGATACCATTTGACAGGATCTCAGCCTCTCGTGTTGATCAATTAGATTATGTTTGCAGAGGATTTAGCACATTAATTAGCAATTAAAGCAAGAACATAAAAGATATTGCAATTAAAGCATTAACATAGAGAGAGAAGAGTTCTGCGAAGCAATAAATGTTCAATTGGTCGCACGTTTCGGCAATTAAAACTGTATGGCTTGCCATCCTTATATAGGCGGCAAGAGCATGGTGGTGATGTCCTTTTCTGACATCACTGAATATTCAAATTACAGTTGTCAAAACATAAAACTACTGAAGATGTCAACAACTGACATCTTCTTACAAAAGTTCCTAAGTGCTGACAAAAGTAAACTACTGAAATCCTACAACGACTGAAGAATAAACTCTTCAGTCGTTTATAACTACTGATACTATAACAACTGAAGAACATGCTCTTCAGTTGTTGTACAACTACTGAAACAAAATAAACTACTGAAAAAGAAAAACCACTACAACAACTGAAGAAGACTTCTTCAGTTGTTGTGACAAACTCTGAGTCTTCAGTACTTGGTCTTCAGACTTGGCTTCAGATGATATAACAACTGATGACTTCAGTAGATATCATCAGTTGTTGTCTTCAGTCTTTGTCTTCAGACTTTATGCTTCAGTAGAAGGTCTTCAGTTCTTTAGTTCTTCAGCTTTTGATTCTTCAGTACTTGTCTTCAGTACTTGAAGTCTTCAGTACTTGTAAGATCAGTACTTCAGACTTCAGTACTTGGTCTTCAGTACTTTGGAGTCTTCAGCTGATATTCTTCAGTTCTTTGATCTTCATACTTTGTTCTTCAGACTTTGTCATAACAGCAGAAGGCTGGAGCTAAGATGCTCTCGAGTTTGACATTCAAGCAAGAGAACACAATAGCTGATGAGAGTCTTCAGATGTTCTCGAGTCTGACATTCAAGCAAGAGAAAATTGTAACTGATGGGAGTCTTCAGCAGTTGTAGCAGTGGCATGTGGGACTTAGAGGTTTTCCTGATCTTGGCTCATTGGTTCTTTTGGTCCAACAGTTCTCGTGTTTCAGAACGCGGTTTTTTCGCCGGATTCCAGTTGGAGCTTCCGTGACATGATTCTTTCATCTTTTCAGGAGGTTTTAAGCAGAAATGAGCGTGATGAAAGCTTGAAAAAAGTGTGGTATTTATACACAGGTTGTGAAACTTGGTAATGGGAGCATGCTTGGCTAGGCACGACCCCATGTTTGTTAGAAATCGTCTTAAATTCGACCTGCAACGTTTTAGAGTCGTCAGCGGAGATCGTGGAAATTTTTTGTTAGGGCACGGCCCTGTGTTTGTGCCTATGAGCCCTATAAAAAGTTAAAATTTTTAATAAAATCTATGTACATGTATCGTGTTTCAGTTTCGGGTCTTTGGCGCGACCCTTCCCCACACTTAGTTTCCGTCGGGGCGGAGGTGTAATTCCTCCGAGAAAATCTTGGTTTGTCCATCGTTATATGGTTTTAAATGATGACTATTCACATTGAAACTTAAATCATCGTGGTTGTCTATTTCAAGGGCATCATTCGGAAACACGTTTTTAATCGTGTAATGTCTAGACTAACGTGATTTCAGCTTTCCGGGAAACAGACATAGATGAGAGTTATACAGTAAGACAAGTTCTCCCACATGAAATCGTTTAGTGTTCTTTAATCGAGAGTGATCCTTCCTTGTGGCGTCATTGAGATTGCGATAGTCGATGCAAACTCTACATCCTGTAATACTACGAGTTGGAATAAGCTTAATCTTCTCATTAGTTAAACAGTCATTTGTCCTTTCTTTAGAACAACTTGGACGGGACTAAACCATGGTGAATTAGAAATAGGGTAAATCAAAACGGCATCTAGTAGTTTGATTACTTCTTTCTTCCCCACCTCTTGCATGCTTGGATTTAAACGTCTTTGAGGTTGAATGACAGATTTGAAGTTTTCCTCCATCAATATTTTGTGAGGGCAAAAGGATGGATTGATTTCCTTGATGTCCATGATTTTTCATGCAATTGCTCATTTATGTGCCTTAAGCACATTGAGCAACTTGTTCTTCTCATCATTTGATAAGGCGGATGAGATTATGACAGGAAGTTGAGATGTGTTTTCAAGAAAGGCGTATTCGAGATATGACGGGAGTTCTTTGAGCTCTAAAGCCGGAGGATCTTCGATAGAAGGTTTGGCATTAGGTTCTGGTTCTTGTTCGATGATCTCAAATGCTTCCTGATAAGACGATGTTTCATCAACTTCTAGTTCTGGAATGATTTGGTTCTCACAGATGGGTTTGGTGGTTTGGACTTCTATTATTTGAGTGTTGCAAGCTTCAATTTGACGAGTGTTCTTCAGATGACAGCTTATGATTGAGTCGCAAACATCAATATAATAGAGTGAGTCATCATGATGTTGAGGATGTTTTATGGATTGTACTATGTCAAATGTCACCTCTTCCTCATCCACTCGGAGCGTGAGTTTGCCGGTGTAAACATCAATGAGGGCTCGAGCGGTTGCTAAGAAAGGTCGACCTAGGATGAGAGTAACATTCTTATCCTCATCCATGTCGAGGATCACAAAATCAACGGGAAATACGAATTTTTCGATCTTAACTAAGAGATTTTCAAGGATGCCCCTCGGATATTTAACAGAACGGTCAGCTAATTGGATGCTCATACGGGTAGGTCTAGGTTCACCTAAGTTTAGCTTTTAAAAAACTGCATAAGGCATAAGGTTAATGCTGGCACCTAAGTCGGCTAATGCATTGCTGACAGAAAGATTTCCTATTAGGAAGGTATGGTGAAACTCCCTGGATCAGTCATCTTTTGAGAGAGTTTGTTTTGAAGAACAACTAAGCATTCCTCATTTAAAACTACGTGTGATAACTAGTCCAATTTCTTCTTGTTTGACAGTACACCCTTTGGAAACTTAGCATAATTTTGCATTTGGGCTAATGCTTCCACCAATGGCAGATTGATGTGGAGTTGCTTGAATAATTCCAGGAATTTGCCATATTGTGCCTCCATTCGTTGTTGTCTCAAACGACCAGGATATGGAGGTGGTGGAACATAGGGTGGCGGTGGTACGTATCTCTTGGCTGGTTCTTCAACAACAACAAGTTGCTTTTGCTTGTCACTTGCATTACTTGGAGTTTCGAGTTCCGTTTCTTCAAGGATGGGTTGTAATGCAGGTGCATCACTTTAAGTGGTTTTTCCACTCCTTGTGGTGCTGGATTTGACTTGAGCATTAGGGTTTGTCATAGTGTTGCTAGGCGAGTTGTTATGCTATCTGACCTACTTGGTTTTCAATGGTTTGCAATGATGCTTTGTTTCTTTTGGTGTCAGCCTTGTTTCTTTGGAACCTCTCCTCATTTCTTTGATAAGATTTCCGGATGTATTCATCTGTGGCTTGTGTGGTTAACAACAATTGCGGCAATAAGTCCTCCATTAAGGATGCTCCACGGTCTTGGTTACTACAACTTAGACCTTGGTATGCTGGTTTCTATTGTTAGTAAGGTGGCCTTCGGTTAAATCCAGATGATGATTGGTTGTTACCAGCTTCTTTGTAATTCGAGTTACTCCTCCAATTTGAGTTATTGTCAAATGAGTTGTTTGGGCCTCCTACGTGGTCAACATCTTCAACCATCATAATGCCTTGTGGGCATTCATTGGTCTTGTGTGAATTTCCACATGTGTTACATCGTGTTGGAGTCTTGCAATTATTCGAATCGTTTGGTTAGGGCTTCTAACTGGGCTATGAGCGTTTCAGAGTCTACTTGATGAATTCCTTTAGAACTGATTTTGTTTCTCTAGGGATTATAAGCAAAGCTATTCTTAGCTGCTTTTTCTAGGGCTTGGTATGCCTCAGTTGGCATGACACTTCCGAAATCTCCTGCTGCACTTTGGTCTACAACTTGTTTGTGTGCTCTGCTGATTGCAATATAAGAAGTTTGACACTGCAGCCACAGATCAAGTCCATGATGTGGTATGACATTCGTCACCTCAAGGTCCGTCATTTAACGTGAAATGGCGTTAACTATCCTTAGAACATTCATTCCTCACCTTAAACACATCATTATAATTAGTATAACGCGCCTTTTTACGTCGTCTTTCTACCTAAATGAAATTGGGGACACGGGGCTTAAGTGCGAGGACTAAACTTGACAATGGCCAAACTGGGGCTGGGTATAAATACCCATCCACCAGCCTAACACTTCACCATCTTCACCATCTACTCTCTTCTTCCTCTTCCACGCTTCTTCTCCTTCTTCTTCAACCTAGCACCAAAATTGCCCCGATTTGTCTCGTTTTCGCCGGCTAGACTTCGGTTACAGCTTAAACAACACGTTTCAAGCAGGAAGACGACCTCGGTTGTCCGTTTATTACTCGATTTCACACCTGTGTTTTCTAGGGTTTCTGGTGCTCGGGTTCATCCGAGCACAAGAGGTCGTGTGGGCTTGTGTGTTTCGTTTTTGAGTGTGCATCTTGTTTAGACATGCTAGAATAGGTATTCTGGAGGTTCTTGATGTGTGAAACCCGTGCCCGGAGTAGCTGGATGCTGCTCTGCCCATCAGCAGTCGCGAACTTACTGTTCAGGCGACCGGGGCTTCTAGCCGACTGAGTCGTGCGATGAGTAAGTCGTGCGACTGAGTCCATGCGTCTGAGTCTATCGTGCAACTGAGTGGTGCGACTGGGGTGAGTCGTGCGACTGAGTCCATGCGTATGTGCGTGTCATGCGAATGAATGCATATGATTGAGAGTGCGCGCGATTGAGTCAATGCGGATGAATGTGTGTGACTGTGTGTATCGCGTGACTGAAGGTCCAGTCGCACGAATGAGTGTTCAGTCGTACGAATGAATCCTATTCATATGAATGAAGGCTGAATCGTGCGAATGGAAGGTTGAGTCATGGGATTGTGTGCTGTGTGGTACGACTGAGTGCTTAGTCGCATGAATGAGGGTTCAATCATGCGAATGAAGCTGATTCGCACGAATGAGGGTTGATTCATGCGAATGAAGTGTCCAGTTGTGCGTCTAGTCCTGTCATGCAAATGGAATCATTGTGTGTGTGAATCCCCTTTTTGGAGGTCTTATGATGATAAGGTAACATCAATAAGAGTGTCATAGCTTGACCACAAATATTAAAGTCAACGCTATCAACAGGCACAAACTATTTCCATACCAAATAACCTAACCTTTTACAACTACCGACAATCCATTTGGGACTAATCTTAGTACTCGGATCTACATAAGGTCTGATATGTGTATGCTTGCTTGTGTGTGCTACCCAGGACCAAACCGAAACTGCCCGAACCTGGTGGACATCATCTTATGCTTTATGCTCATTATTAATGCTTGTCAGTAACTCTCAATAGGTGTTTGACTGTTCATAGCATCCTACCGTGGGAACATTCATCATACGTGCCTATCATCTGTTCAGTGAGTTTCGTGGCCCCTTTTTACTCTTATCAAACCTTTTTAAATATTTTCAACTTGGGGGAAAAGAATGCTCACCTACTTAACTTGTTTTCAAGCACCTTCCTTGGTGGAAGTGGCTACTACTTCTATGAGTATCTTACCTTGTTGGTCTTGTTGATTGATGCTATATGAACTTGAACTACATGCTATGTTACCACTATGTATGTCACTTAGTGGTATCATAATACTATGTGCGACTATTTGATATTATGTGTTGATTGACCCTACCTGTGAATGCTATTGTCGTTGGATGCCTCGGTTGTGTGGGACTTCTGTGTGGGACTTCTATGTGGGACTTTTGTGTGGGACTTCTGTGTGGATCTTCTGTGTGGATCTTTCAGTACAACCATTAATTCCAGAATGGGACCTATGGATTGGTTTGGTTGTAACCTATACGTATGCGCTGTGTGGATCTTGCTACGTATTGTGAAACTCATGGGATGCTTACTACTTGTTGGATGCTTTACTACTTGTTGGATGATACTACTTGTTTGGCGATACTATTTGGCTGTGTGGGACTTCTGTGTGGGACTTCTGTGTGCATCTTCTGTGTGGATCTTTCAGTATAACTATTAATCCCGGTAATGGGACCTAAGGATTGGTTTCGTTATAAACTATACGTATGCGCTGTGTGGATCTTGCTACGTCTTATTAAACTATTTACTTTTGGGAATGCTCTCTTTACAGCCATCAATTCCCGTGTGGAACCGATGATTAGGTTTGGCTGTAGTCATTTATAACTGGTAAAACCGCCTACGCATAAGTGTAGTTACGGTAGTTTTATTAAACCTACTTACTGTTTTCATCTTAACATCTTTTATTACTTAAAACCTGCGAAGCTCACCAACAATTATGTTGACCATTTTGAGCATCTCTTTTCAGGTGATCAAGGTAATTGAAGTTCTAGGAATGCTGCCTTTTAGAGGAGACCCTAGGATACATTTCTGGAGGACTAAGCATTTTGTTAAACATTCATTTTTGGAACATTTAACAAAATGCTTACTAAGCATTTTTGGAACATTTTGTTAAACATTCATTTTTGGAACATGGAAACTTAATCAAACGGAATCTCTCTTTCAACGTGCTCTCTCTCTCTCTCTCTTCCAACGTTCAACAAAGCTTCACCGGCGACCTCCGCCGACCCACACCTCGCCGGCGACCTCCACCGGCGACCACACTGACCGCGGACCAAACCCCAACGACCGCGGACCACACCGATCGGCGACCGACCCCACTCTTTGTCTCTCGCCCAGCTAAGTAACTGCCGACCACCGCCCTCACCGCCGGAAGCTTCATCTCCGGCTAACCACAAGTTCTACTCACCACCGCCTAGCGCCACCTTCGCCTAGCCCCACCTTCGCCTAGCCCCACCTTTGCCTAGCCCCACCTTCGCCTTGCCCCACCTTCGCCGGAAGCTCCATCTCCGCCTAGCCCCACCTTCGCCTAGCCCCACCTTCGCTAGTCACCACCGCCTAGCCCCACCTTCGCCTACCCGACATCTACCCACAGCCGAACACCCCTCCAACGCCTACCCGAACACCTCAGCTAGCATCCACCACCCTCACACTACCCCACCGCCCTACCCGCACCAGCCACCCCCACCCCACCGCACCCACCTACCACAACCATCACAGCCACCAGCAACGCCCAATCCATCGCCCCTCCCACAGCAGCAGCCTCCACAAACTGGTCATCGGGGCCTAATCGAAGAACCTTAACCTGGGTGTACTTTTGGTGAGATCTTTTCATCTCGGCTTCTGATATTTGCTTTTACTCTTGTTTATTTTATCTTCTCGTTTAGACTGCTTGCCTGGGTTTGGGGTACCAGCATCTGCTTGTAACAGGGAGAGTCATCCCCTATTTCTGTGTGAATTCTGCGTGCTTGTTATTTGTTGTTTTTCTGTGTTGTCCGTGTTTTTTATTTCTTGGTGGTTTTAGTAGACTCTGTCTGGTATAATAGATAGTAGGAGCCATTATGCTGCCCCGAGATCATGTTCGGTAAGGAGAGGTGCGAGGACAGGGAATAAGGTTTGTAGATTAAGAGTGGCATCGTGGAATGTAGGAACCTTAACTAGTAAGTTACTAGAGTTAATTGATGTACTGAAGAAACGTAGGGTCCACATAGCATGCCTGCAGGAGACTAGATGGTGAGGTGGGAGAGCAAAAGAGTGCAATAGTTATAAACTATGGTATTCAGGGTCTGATGGAGCTAAAAACGGAGTAGGTTTTCTAGTTGCTAAGGAACTCCAAGATAATGTAGTAGAGGTGAGAAGATACAATGATAGAATTATGCTATTAAGAATAGTAATAGGAGATGAGGTAGTGATGGTAGTTAATACGTATGCATCACATGTTGGACTAGGGGAAACGGAAAGAAAAACATTCTGGGAGAGTTTAGACCACGTTATAGCTGACATACCTAGAGAAGAAAAGTTAATAGACATATCGGAAGGGATAATGAGCATTTCCAACTGGTGCATGGAGGATACGGGTATGGTCTTAGGAATGATGGCGGCAGGGAGCTTCTTGAATTTGCTGTAGCGCATGACTTAGGCATCGTAAATTCATTCTTTAAGAAAAGAGACTCGCATCTAGTCACGTTTAGCAGCGGCGGGAGACACATGCAGATAGATTATTTATTGATGAGGAAAGAAGATCATGGCTCGTGGAAAGACTGTAAAGCAATCCCGGGAGAGACGGTTGTGACGCAACACCATATGTTGGTTGCGGATATACGCGTCAAGAGGCCAATTGCCCAACGGATCAGGAGAATTACACACAAGATCAGATGGGGTCAGCTCAAAGACGAAAAGATTACCATTTTTAGAGATAAAGTCATACCAATGGACCAAACTGGGCCACAGGAAGATGCAAACCAAAAGTGGGAGGCTATGGCAACTACGCTCATACAAGCAGCTAAAGAAACGCTTGGAGTTACAAAAAAAAGGACAGTTGGTCATTAGGAAGCATGGTGGTGGAACGAAATTGTACAGGAGGAGATACGTATCAAACAAAAAAGTCTTAGAGAGCTCATACGATGTAACAGTGAGGAAGAACACGCAGAGCTAAAACAAAAGTACAAGGAGGCTAAGAGACTAGCGAAAAAATCGGTGTCAGAGGCAAAGAACACGGCATATGAAATGATGTATAAGCGACTAGAGATGAAAGAAGGAGAGCATGACATGTTTAAGATAGCCAAGGCAAGAGAAAGAAGAAGACAGGACCTAAGAATGGTCAAGTTCATAAAGGCTACGGATGGAAAGGTTTTGGTGAACGAGAAAGATATCAAGGTACGATGGAAAACCTACTTCGATAACCTATTTAACATAAGGAATCCAAATCAACAAACTAAGATAGATAGAACAACCCAAACAACGCAACAAAACCAATGCTATTGTAGAAGCATCACAGTTGACGAAGATAAAAGAGCTATGAAGAAAATGGGAAGGGCTAAAGCGGTGGGGCCAGACAACATACCGATTGAGGTGTGGAAATGCCTGGGTGATGAGGGTCTCCAATGGCTAACAGATCTATTTAACACTATCTTTAAGACAGGGAAGATGCCAGACCAGTGGAGAACCAGTGTCATAGTCCCCATATATAAGAAAAAAGGAGATATCCAAGGATGCGAAAACTACAGGGGAATAAAGCTACTGAGTCACACGATGAAACTATGGGAAAGAGTTATTAACACGAGAATTAGACGGGAAACCCAGATAGCAATAAACCAATTTGGATTTATGCCAGGACGCTCTGCAACAGAAGCCATACACGTCATAAGACGTTAATGGAGAAATATAGAGAAAAGAAAAGGGACCTCCATATGGTATTCATCGACCTAGAAAAGGCCTATGACAGTGTACTGAGACAACTAATTTGGGAAAGTCTACGACATAGAGGGGTACCAGAGAGGTATATCAAATTAATTAAGGATATGTATGACGGGGCAAAAACATGTTTGCGAGCACCAGTAGGAGACACAGACTCATTCTCAGTGGAAGTGGGACTCCACCAAGGATCGGCATTGAGCCCATTTCTCTTCACACTAGTGTTGGATGAGATGACTAAGTCAATACAACAGTCAGTCCCGTGGTGCATGCTCTTCGCAGATGATATTGTCTTAATATCAGAATCTAAAATGATGCTTAACGACAAGCTAGAGCAGTGGAGAGCAGCGCTAGAGAGCAGAGGATTAACGATAAGTTGCTCTAAGACGGAATACATGCATTGTAACTTTGGTGGCGACGACGGAGAGGACACCCAAATCAGTATCCAGGGCATGCCGGTCCCACGGACATCTAGGTTCAAATACCTGGGCTCGTACCTGCAGGAGGATGGAGAGATACACAGCGTTGTAGCTCACCGTGTCCAAGCAGGATGGTGCAAGTGGAGAGCAGCATCAGGGATCCTATGTGATAAGAGGTTTCCAGCAAAACTTAAGGGAAAACTATACAGAGTGGCGGTACGCCCAGCTATGCTATATGGAACAGACTGCTGGGCCATGAAGAAATCGCACGAGAAACAAATAGAGGTTGCGGAAATACGAATGCTAAGGTGGATGTGTGGCCATACAAGACTGGATCGGATATGAAACGAAGTGTTTCGACAGAAGTTAGAAGTGGCTTCTATTGCAGATAAAATACGAGAGGGAAGATTAAGATGGTATGGACATGTCAAGAGGAGACCAATGGCAGCACCGGTCAGAGCAGTGGAGAACATTATCATAGAGGGTAGGAAGAGTAGAGGACGACCTAGGTTGACTTGGGAAGAGAGAATTAGGAGAGATATGGAACACTTGCACCTCTCTGAGCACATGATCAAGGATAGGAGTGAGTGGAGACGTAGAATTAAAAGTAAGGACTTTTAGTGGTTTCTGTAGCTAGGAAAAGACTTTGTTTACTTGTTACGGGGCCTGATATGTATGTAGTATGCTTGGACCTTTTTAGGGGAAACTTGCTGCTTTCCTGATGCATGCTTGTTTATTCTATACTTCCTTTTGGGGATATTCTAATGTTTGTTGTATGATGTGTGATGTACCCTATACCATATATCATATATCGTACGTGTGATTATATGTTGATGCGCTTGCGTTATAGCTTTTGTATCGAGCCAGGGGTCTCTTTGGAAGCGGTCTCTCTACCTATCTGGGTAGAGGAAAGACTTGCCACCACCTACCCCTCCCAGACCCTGCTCTTGAGTGGGATATACTGGGTTTGTTTGTTTGTTTGTTTGTTTGTTCATTTTTGGAACATCTTGGTTGCTCAAACTTGTACATCGTACACTTGTTCCCGGGTTGTGGGAATTCACATTACAAGTTATTATCAATGTTTATGTGATCATCTTATGTTTATGTTTATGGCTATACTGTTGTGAACATTGATTATACACGACACAAGTCTCCATTTATGTCAGGTGTCGTCATGACACGCTATGTCATCAATTTCATATATATTGCATCTCTATTATTAACCATGTGTTATGACGATCACGTCTAGCTCGCATCCCCGTGTTTCCGCTATCAGCGGGGGTGTGACAGACTGGTATCAGAGCCATTGGTTATAGAGAATTAGGCAATTACACTTGACCTAGACTATAACCTAGGAACCTTCATGTAGAATGCATGCTAGGACTGGCTTGCATCTAATATTACATGTATGTTCCTCTACGCTTGTTTCTTGTCACTATACCTGATGCTATGCATATGTGCTTGCTATCTGATCATCCTGAGAAAGACACTATTACTCTTAGTCTTTCTCCATGGGATACCCTTATACTGGAACCTTACGTTGTATGCGCACAACATCATATCATTAGGTCGATATACCTAAACAGAAGGGAAATTCGTTGATCACGCGTAGCGTCGATCTCCGATGCTAAATCCGACCCTAACATGGTTATGCCTGAAATCCTAAAAGTATGAAGGATAGGCAGCTATCATCAGACATATTGTGCTTATGTGCTTAGAGTTACTTGCTATTACACACTACTATTGGAATACTATTGGCTCACGGACATAAGGACATTACCTGATTTGTGCTTGATGAATGTGGATAATACTATGATGTTAACTTGGAGTAAGTGAAGCTAAGGGTGACCATGCAAGGCAAATTACCATTACGGGTGCACACGTAATTGCAATTCGCCGTGCATGAGAAGTCTGGCTAATCTTACCATGAGGTAACGATCATGAGTATTACTAGTTTTCTATTCTATACCCTAAGGTGCTAGGATCATAATCCTAGTAAGACCTTATTAAGGGTAACATAACATTACTAACACCTACAATTACTTAAGTCATGTCCTATTTAGAGCCTTCATGGTATTTCTAATCATGACATTGATCTTATTCTTTACGAGACATTCCTCCACTTAGCATCTCAGTAACTAAGGAACTGATTGAATGCTTAAAATGAAAGTGGACTACAGGAAATATAGAGGAGTGATGACACGCTCTACACATACACTGCGTTATTTTATGGGATGATGCTAAGGAAAATTAGGATGTCGTGTAACCGGTTTAAGTGTCATTCAAGGTGTATCGTGGATGTGGTGGGAACGCTTCGGGGAACCCTATATATAAGCATCACCGGTATACTAAGAATGTGCTTAAACTGGGCTACGTGATGATCTTGATGGACCGAAGCATGGGTTATTGGAACTTGATGAGTGGAATCATAGTTGTATCTTAGAAGTGACTAAAGTTTACATGTTTGCACCTTTCTATGATTAGAAGATGCCGCGTCGAAGAGTCACACGTAGTACCAACCAAGATGGTGAGACCCCACAAGGCAGAGGTAGGGGTAGATCACCAAGAACAGGTGGCGCCCCAGCTGGCGACAACCAGGGAACTGAAAACCCTGATATAGCTGCTATGATCGCTCAGCAGCTAGCCGCACTGATTCCAACTATAGTGACTCAGGTGAGCGACACTCTTCTGAATCATGAATTCCAATGGAGTAATGATACTAATGATCAGTATAACCAAGGAATAGAGAAGAGAAAGGAGGCTGGGGAAACGAGCCGGTCTAACGCTGGAAGGTTTGATAAAAAGGCCAAGACGACCCAAAATTTTGGGGTTGTGACTCAGGGAATGAAAGAATATGCTGGCCCGCACCCCAAATGTGACAGGTACAACCTTCATCATCCCCCAGCAATGTCGTGTCGGGCGTGTGCGAACTGTAGGCGCCCGGGGCACCTAGCGAGAGATTGTAGAGTTGCGCCAAACCTGGTGACACCTGTCAACGCGGTCAACCCCGTCGGGAATGCCAGGGCTTGTTATGAGTGTGGAGGTCTTGGTCACTACCGGAACATGTGCCCCAGACTAAATAGGGCACCGGGTCAACAAGGGAATAACCAGCAGCAAGTGATGGCCATAGCTGGCAACCCAGGCCAAAGGAATCAAAGAAGTGCTGCCGGAGGACGTGCATTCGTTATCAGAGCAAATGACGCCTGTCAGGACCCGTATGTTGATACAGGTATGTATTTGCTCAACCACCCCTTCGACTTCAAATTGATTGGTACTGGAGCAGACAATAGTTTCATATCTTCTGATTTTGTACACATGCTTGCCTTGAACCCTAGTAGACTAGAGACTAGCTTCTCTGTAGAAATGGCCAACGGTAGAGTATGCAAGCAGATGAGACTTTTGGAGAGTGCTCCAGGATATTGGAGAACCATGCCTTCGACATAGACATAATACCTTTTGAGTTGGGGAGCTTCGATGTGATTGTGGGAATGGATTGGTTGTCGAAACACGAAGCTGAGATTGTTTGTCGAGAGAAAGTAGTACAAATCCCCATGCCGAACGGGGAGGTACTCAAGATACAAGGAGAACGACCGGGAAGAACTCTAAAGCTTATCACTTGTATGAAGACGCGACGATGTTTACGAAAGCAGTGTTACGCATTTCGGGCCCGTGTAATGGAAAAGAAAGAAGAAGGCAACAAGTTGGTAGATATTCCTATAGTACGAGAACTTCCAGGAGTATTCCCTGATGACTTGTCGGGATTGCCTCCTCCATGACAGGTGGAATTTCGTATCGAGTTGGTTCCTGGAGCTACGCTGGTAGCAAAAGCACCGTATCGGTTAGCGCCGTCTGAAATGCAAGAATTATCTAGCCAATTACAGGAACTACTGGAGAAGGGATTCATTTGACCGAGTCGTTCGCCATGGGGAGCACCGGTCCTATTTGTCAAAAAGAAAGACGGGTCGTTCCGCATGTGCATCGATCATCGCGAGTTGAACAAGTTGACTGTGAAGAATAGGTATCCTTTACCAAGAATCGATGATTTATTTGATCAGTTACAAGGAGCTTCGCACTTCTCCCAGATTGATCTTCGTTCTGGATATCATCAACTGAGAGTTTTTGAGGATGACATACTGAAAACAGTATCAGGATTCGTTATAGGCATTATGAGTTCTTAGTCATGCTGTTCGGACTGACTAATGAATCAGCTGTGTTCATGGACCTGACGAATCGAGTATGCAAACCTTATTTGGATAAGTTCGTGATCGTATTTATAGACGATATACCTATCTACTCTCAATTGAAAGAAGACCCCGAGGAACGTCTTCGGGCCATACTGAGCCTATTGCAAGAAGAGAAGCTTTACGCCAAGTACTCGAAGTGTGAGTTTTGGCTTCGAAAGTGAGGTTTTTGGGTCAGGTGGTTAACGAAAGTGGGATTCATGTAGATCCCGTAAAGATTGAAGCAGTGAAGAAATGGGATGCACCCCAGACACCTTCAAAGATACGACAATTCTTAGGATTGGCCGGATACTATCTTCGCTTCATTGCGAATTTCTCAAAGATTGCCCAACCGTTAGCCTTGATGACTCAGAAAGACAAGAAGTTTGATTGGGGGAAAGCAAATGTGGTGGTTGACGCACTAAGTCGTAAAGAGTGCGTGAAACCACTACGTGCTCGAGCTTTGGGATTGACTATTCAGACGAACTTGAAAGCTCAGATCCAACTTGCACAAAGGGAAGCATTGAAGGAGAAAACCTTGCGGGAGAAGAGTTTCGAGGGTTAGACAAACAGATGATTTGAAAGGATGATGGCATAGTGTACTTCATGGATCGTATATGGGTACCCAAATGGGGAGACGTTCGTACCCTGATCATGGAGAAAGTGCACAAGACACGATATTCGTTCATCCTGGTGCAGACAAGATGTATCACGATCTTAAGGATCTATACTGGTGGCCAGGCATGAAAAGAGACATTGCTATGTATGTACGCCGATGCTTGACGTGCTCGAAAGTTAAGGCTGAACATCATAAACCATCGGGATTATTACAGAAACCTGAAATTCCCGAGTAGAAATGGGAGAACATAACCATGGATTTTAATACCAAACTCCCGAGGACGCCTAGCGGACACGACTCGATATGGGTCGTAGTGGATCGAGTGACAAAATCCGTTCACTTCTTGCCTATCCGAGAAGACTACAAAATGGATAAGTTGGCAAGGTTATACATCAAGGAGGTCGTGACACGGCACGGGGTGCCGGTGTCAATCATATCCGACCGAGACAGCTGATTTACTTCACGATTTTGGCAAACACTATAGAAAACGATGGGCACTCGCTTAGATATGAGTACCGCCTATCACCCACAAACAGATGGCCAAAGGGAACGAACCATACAAACGTTGGAAGATATGCTCAGAGCTTGTGTCATCGATTTTGGTGGTAGCTGGGACACTCATCTACCATTGATTGAGTTTGCATGGGAAGGAATGTAGATCCCTAGTTTATTGGGCTGAAGTTGCTGAGAGCCAGCTTATGGGCACAAAGATCATTCAAGAGACAACTGACTAGATTTTTCCAAATCAAAGACAGACTAAAAGCTGCAAGAGATCGCCAAAAGAGCTATGCCGACAACCGTCGGAAGCCTCTAGAATTCAATGTTGGAGATCATGTACTACTCAAAGTCTCTCCCCGGAAGGGAATTGTATGATTTGGAAGGAAAAAGGAAGTTAGCCCCTCGAAACGTAGGACCATTCGAGATTACAGAAAGAATCGATCCAGTGGATTACTGATTGAGGTTGCCACAAGAACTCAATGGTGTACATGATACTTTTCACGTGTCGAACCTCAAGAAGTGTTTGGCCGACGAGTCCCTACACGTACCAATTGAGGAAATCAATGTGGACGAAAAGCTTCATTTCATTAAGGAACCTATGGAGGTCACGGACCGAAAGGTCAAACGCTTGAGACGCAGTAAAATACCGATCATTCGCGTGAGATGGAACTCCAAACGAGGACCGGAATTCACGTGGGAATGAGAGGACAGGTGAAGCTCAAGTATCCACATCTATTCGAGATGACGCTCTTGGACCTAGCACCAGTTGAATTTCGGGACGAAATTCTCTCAACTGGGGGATACTGTGACATTCGACACCTCAAGGTCCGTCATTTAACGTGAAATTGAGTTAACTATCCTTAGAACATTCACTCCTCACCTTCATGGACTATTTGTGAGGATGTCATGTTTGGTTCATTATCCGTTTCAGTGATGTTATCAATAATTATATCCATATCATCTAAAACGCTGACGAATATCACAACCGATATCACTAATTATATTATGTTATATAATATAAACAACCTTAAACACATCATTATAATCAGTATAACGCGCGTTTTTACGTCGTCTTTCTACGTAAATGAAATTGGGGACACGGGGCTTAAGTGCGAGGACTAAACTTGACAATGGCCACACTGGGGCTGGGTATAAATGCCCATCCACCAGCCTAACACTTCACCATCTTCACCATCTACTCTCTTCTTCCTCTTCTACGCTTCTTCTCCTTCTTCTTCAACCTAGCACAAAAATTGCCCTGATTTGTCTCGTTTTCGCCGGCTAGACTTCGGTTGTCCGTTTATTACTCGTTTTCACACCTGCGTTTTCTAGGGTTTCGGGTGCTCGGGTTCATCCGAGCACAAGAGGTCGTGTGGGCTTGTGTGTTTCGTTTTTGAGTGTGCATCTTGTTTAGACAGGCTAGAATAGGTATTCTAGAGGTTCTTGATGTGTGAAACCCGTGCCCGGAGTAGCTGGATGCTGCTCTGCCCATCAGCAGTCGCGAACTTACTGTTCAGGCGACTGGGTCTTCCGGCCGATTGAGTCGTGCGACTGAGTAAGTCGTACGACTGAGTCCATGCATCTGAGTCTATCGTGCGACTGAGTGGTGTGACTGGGGTGAGTCGTGCGACTGAGTCCATGCGTATGTGCGTGTCGTGCGAATGAATGCATGCGATTGAGAGTGCGTGCGATTGGCTCAATGCGGATGAATGTGTGCGACTGTGTGTATCGCGCGACTGAAGGTCCAGTCGCACGAATGAGTATTCAATCGTACGAATGAATCCTATTCATATGAATGAAGGTTGAATCATGCGAATGGAAGGTTGAGTCGTGCGATTGGGTGCTGTGTGGTACGACTGAGTGCTTAGTCGCACGAATAAGGGTTCAATCGTGCGAATGAAGCTGATTCGCACGACTGAGGGTTGATTCGTGCGAATGAAGTGTCCAGTTGTGCGTCTAGTCCTGTCATGCAAATGGAATCATTGTGTGTGTGAATCCCCTTTTTGGAGGTCTTATGATGATAAGGTGACATCAATAAGAGTGTCATAGCTTGACCACAAAGATTAAAGTCAACGCTATCAACAGGCACAAACTATTTCCATACCAAATAACCTAACCTTTTACAACTACAGACAATCCATTTAGGACTAATCTTAGTACTCGGATCTACATAAGGTCTGATATGTGCATGCTTGCTTGTGTGTGTGCTACCCACGACCGAACCAAAACTGCCCGAACCTAGTGGACATCATCTTATGCTATATGCTCATTATTAATGCTTGTCAGTAACGTCATAGGTGTCTGACTGTTCATAGCATCCTACCATGGGAACATTCATCATACGTGCCTATCATCTGTTCAGTGAGTTTCACGGCCCCTTTTTACTCTTATCAAACCTTTTTAAATATTTTCAACTTTGGGGAAAAGAATGCTCACCTACTTAACTTGTTTTCAAGCACCTTCCTTGGTGGAAGTGGCTGCTACTTCTATGAGTATCTTACCTTGTTTGTCTTGTTGATTGATGCTATATGAACTTGAACTACATGCTATGTTACCACTATGTATGTCACTTAGTGGTATCATAATACTATGTGCGACTATTTGATATTATGTGTTGATTGACCCTACCCGTGAATGCTATTGTTGTTGGATGCCTCGGCTGTGTGGGACTTCTGTGTGGGACTTCTGTGTGGGACTTCTGTGTGGATCTTCTGTGTGGATCTTTCAGTACAACCATTAATTCCAGAAATAGGACCTAAGGATTGGTTTGGTTGTAACCTATACGTATGCGCTGTGTGGATCTTGCTACGTCATGTGAAACTCATGGGATGCTTACTACTTGTTGGATGCTTTACTACTTGTTGGATGATACTACTTTTTGGTGATACTATTTGGCTGTGTGGGACTTCTGTGTGGATCTTTCAGTATAACCATTAATCCCGGTAATGGGACCTAAGGATTGGTTTCGTTATAAACTATACGTATGCGCTGTGTGGATCTTGCTACGTATTATTAAACTATTTACTTTTGGGAATGCTCTCTTGACAGCCATCAATTCCCGTGTGGAACCAATGATTAGGTTTGGCTGTAGTCATTTATAACTGGTAAAACCGCCTACGCATAAGTGTAGTTACGGTAGTTTTTATTAAACCTACATACTATTTTCATCTTAACATCTTTGATTACTTAAAACCTGCGAAGCTCACCAACAATTATGTTGACCGTTTTGAGCATCTCTTTTCAGGTGATCAAGGTAATTGAAGTTCTAGGAGTGCTGCCTTTTAGAGGAGACCCTAGGATACATTTCTGGAGGACTAAGCATTTTGTTAAACATTCATTTTTGGAACATCTTGGTTGCTCAAACTTGTACATCGTACACTTGTTCCCGGGTTGTGGGAATTTACATTACAAGTTATTATCAATGTTTATGTGATCATCTTATGTTTATGTTTATGGCTATGCTGTCGTGAACATTGATTATACACGACGCAAGTCTCCATTTGTGCTGGGTGTCGTCATGACACGCTATGTCATCAATTTCATATATATTGCATCTCTATTATTAACCATGTGTTATGACGATCCCGTCTAGCTCGCATCCCCGTGTTTCCACTATCAGCGGGGGTGTGACATGTGGGCATCTTCGAAGGAGACCTTTGTATCTCTGCCATGCTGCGTGTAATGATTCATCATCGTCTTGGTGAAAGCTTGTGATGCTGCTTCTCATTTTGGCAGTGCGATCAGGTGAAAAGTATTTCAACAGGAATTGTTCACCCATTTCCGCCCATGGGGGTGATAGAACTATGCGGAAGTGAATCAAGCCAGTCAATGGCTCGACCGTGAAGTGAAAATGGAAAAAGTCTTAGTCTAATAGCATCGTCTGAACAGTTATTGATTTTGAAAGTTGCACAAATATGAAAGAATCGTGAGATGTAAGCGTTAGAGTCTTCGTCTTGCAATCCGTGAAACTAAACAAAGTTTCCTATGAGTTGGATAATATTAGACTTAATCTCGAAATTGTTGGCCGCTATTGCTAGTTGGACAACATGAGACTCATAACCATCGATTGACGATGTGGCATAGTGTGTCATCTTCATTTCCTCGTCTTGGTTAGCCATGCCTCCTTGGGATGGTGTATCTTCCGAGATGTCTTCTTTGATGATTTTTGCTTTTTGTTATGGTCTTTCACGTAACCATTGTCGGAAAAGTCGTTCAGGTTCCGAAAGAGGCGAAACAAGTTTAGGACTAGATGAGTCGGACATACACTAACTTAAAGAAGCATAAACTAACTAAGGCTTAGAATGAATCAGGCAACTGTAACTAAACTAACTAAAGCAAACTATTCTACAAAATTAAAATAAATTTGAACAAAAATTTATTAACAAGATATAGACAAGATAGTCAAAAATTTAGATTGTCTTTCAAACTTGCCGTGTGTCCCCGGCAACGGCGCTAAAAACTTGATGTGGTGTGAAAGTATATATATATTGAAAAATGTTTTTCGCACAGATTCAGTTTGAAATAGTTATTACTTATACTAAACTACACACACAAAAGGCAAGTGTACCTATCGTCAGGTAATATAGTGATGGTAAGAATCGAGTATCAATCCATGGACACACCTAGCCTACTCAACAACCTTAATGATTGACTACCAGATTTGATTTTTGTTTAGGAGAATGATAAGTTGCATTGATGTAAATTAGGGTTTTTAGGGTTTTAGAATTAGTAAGAAAAATAAAGTAAAACAAGGTTGAAACTTTTGGATTTAAAATCAGGGGATAAAGGCTATCATCCTAATTAGATTACACTTATATAACTGTGATGAAGTGGTGGTGTGATTAAAGATATTTAATAAAGTAATTGCATTAATGTTTATAAAGATGAGCTGGTGTGATTTCTCATCTGTCCGCTCCGTTGTGACTAGGACCACGTCAGGTTGAGATTTACTGCTTAGGTCAAAGCCCTAGTAATGTAGGTAAATCTTTTGTGTTTTTTTCGACATATGATTTCTGAAAACATAACATAATGTAGGAAGAGAGTTGATCAAGTTCCTTTCCAGCATACCATTAATTATAGAAAACCATAACAATTACTGTAGATTTCTCAGACTAATAAAGGGGAACCCGTAAATGATCAGAAAGTTAAGGTGATATTTTTTTAATAACTATATCTAGTTAATTAGCCATAGATTTGTTATGAATAAAAGTTGATCATACGTTTTTCAACCATGTATAACAATCATAATTACAAATCATAAGTTTATAACTTCCCATTCAAATGTAGGTGCTACCCATCAAAAGTTTTCCCAAGACCACCATAACATTAACACAATATAAATCACACCATTAGTTCATCACAAATTACATAAGTTTCATCCAATTAGGATGATAATAAGAGTTTAGCTCATAATGAGCTTAAACATAACAACACACAACATAGAAGATAGATATGAATTCATTGGGGGAATTAGAACAATCAAACTAGTGATCACAATGGATGATGTTTAGACAATCCCGAGCTTCTTCCAAGTGTTGTTTGCACCTCCCAAGCCTCTAAATAGTCTTCAAGACTTGATTCCCCAGAAAATTTTGTAAAGTAACACCCCACCAAAAAGCTTGCCAAAATGACGAACTTAGCCCTCTATTTTTAGGCCTTCTGGAGTGTTTAAGCACGACCCAGTGTTAGTATAATGTTTACGAAAGTTGGACGGCTCGTACGTGCAGCGGTTGTTGGGCATGACCCCGTGACAAATGGGGCACGACCCCGTGTTTGAGGTGGGACACGACCCCGTGCCTCCTGGGCACGATCACGTGTCTACTTTTAGGGGACAATACTTTTTGTCCTGTCAGATGTCCAAACATGGGGGTGTGCCAAATTTAGCACGGGGGTGTGTTTCAGGCAAGGCATGGGGCGTGCTTAATGAGGCACGAACCCATGCTTGGAATAGAAAGCTCGGATTTCTTCAATTTCTTGTTAAATATACTTCTTTTGTCCATCTTACCCTTTATAACACCTTAAAACACAATTAAAAGATATTAAGTACATAATCATCATTTTAAGGAAGATATTAAGGAACAATTGATGTGCTTTTGATAGTGTTTTTATGTATAATTTGGAGCACATCCTATAGCATACCTGTCAATCTAATATGCATACAAAAAGTCAGCGACACTGAGTGAGCTCTAGGTTTACTTTAACGAAACTTTATCATACACGTATATTTTATCATACTTTAGCCTTGTTTAAACTTTAGCTTTCTTTATCATACTTTAACATCTCATAAACTTTAACTTCTCGCTTACATTAGAGTAAGATTACTTTATCAATTATAGAACTTGTTCTATTACTATACTTTAGCCCTTTACTTTATCGTCACTTTACCCATACTTTATCGTTACTTTATCTGTACTTTTGCTTTAATTTTTTACTTTATCGCTGAATGTAGGACCAAGCTTAGTTCCTTTAAGGGCATGGGCATACCAAAAGTAGACTCCTATGTGAGAACACAAATGTGTAACTCCTATGTGAGACTTCGCCAAGCATATCTCCTTTAATGGCATGGGCATACCCAAAGTATACCCTTATGTGAGTACACCAATGTGTAACTCCTATGTGAGTCTGCACCAAGCAGATCTCCTTTAACGGCACGCGCATACCCAAAGTATACCCCTATGTAAGTACACCTATGTGTAACTCCTATATGAGACTGCGCCAAGCATATCTCCTTTAACGGCACGGGCATACCCAAAGTAGACCCCTTTGTGAGTACAACGATGTGTAACTCCTATGCGAGAATGTAACGAATACAATCCTCCTTTAGCAATACTTGCAAGACTTTCTTAGCACGCTTTAACGTTTTCACAGCCGTGCTTTATCGGGTAACTATTTTGGAATATTGTTCAAGTTATTTAACGTACACATGTGACTTTATCATTGTTCTTTAACCACTTTAACTGTAATCATTTATATTATATATATACATACTTTATGCCTTTAGCATTAAGTTCATTGTCTGTTTAGCTTGGTCGTTTGTTATACAGGTTAACGTTGCACATAAACCATCAAGTTTTCACGCGAGAACATCTATTCACGGAAGAACTCCACCTTTCGCACGAGAACTCCTCAATCGCTTGAGCATAATCTCCTTCACGCGAGAACATCATCATTCACGCGAGAACCTCCCCTAATGCGACAACTTGCTGGACAAGTTTCCTCACTTGTGCGAGAACTTTTGAAAAGTAACAGTTAGGCGCGAAAAATCTACTTTTCTCGCGAGAACTCTCTCCCCGCGCGACAACTTTTCTTTTCCATCAAACTTTATTTACAATTTATCGATCCTTTAACTACGTTAACGTATAATACGTACTATAACAGTTTATAAAATCATACTTCATCAGAACATTCATTTAGGTATGCATATTAGCCTTAAAACATGAAAAACACAAAAAGTAGGGTCTAGTAACTCACCTCGTAAAGTATTCATACTAACACGACCTCCCCGAAGCCTTATCAAACAAAAAACTACATAACCACATGTTATATTTATCAAGAATTGTTCCTTAGTGCATAATACAAGTTACTACATGAGTTACATATCTTAACGCCTCGTTACTTCACTTTCTTTCTCTCTAAACAACCGTCTTCTCTCTCTAGCAGCAAGACTTTTCGCATGAGTGAGTGCCAGGCATGGGTGTTCACATCTTTTTATACCCAGTTGTAGTTTTCGCAAACTTCTCACGCGACAACTCTCTTCAAGCGCGAGAACTAACTTTCGCGTGAAAACACCCCTTTCACGTGAGAGCTTTTCTACTCTCCTTTTTCTCGAAATTTCTAGGTGTTACATACATTAACCTATAAAATAATAGATTAAAATACAATAATAAATATATATGAAGTTACCACGATAAAAATTATAATTTAATAAAAAAGTCACATGTTACAAAGTAATTGTTTAATATACATGCACATGGAAGACCACAACTGGTGAAAAGATGACAGCCGCACGATACTTTGGATGTCATTAGATGCTGAATTCTATTGATCTCACCTATTAAAAGATCCAAAGCTGGAATAGAAACTTTACCTCGTAGCAATTGAAGCACCTTATGATTGTGTTGTACCATAAGCATTATTTTGCTTTTGGTAAAACTTTCTTTTATAGCAATTTCATGGGCAACTAAAATGTTGGTGCACATGTCCCAAGTTCTAGTCTAGTGAGCTTAAATGTAATAGAACTTCTTCTTGTAAAACATATGTAACGTTTGATCAATATAATGAGAATCTCTTCTATTTATGTTTATTGGTTGTTTACATGTTATATCTATTCATTTTAATTATTAGTACACGTATATATGACAATGTTATATAGGTTTACAGTTGTTAGACATAGTTCTAAACAATTAAAGATTCAAGAATGTGTTTAACTAAGTATCCTAATTCAGTCGCACGACTGGAGCATACGAATGGGCCAATCGCACGACTGAACCAGGTGATTGAGTCAATCGCACGATTGAGTCATAAGACTGACTCACTCGTACGAATGAACCAATCATATGACTCAGTCGTACGGCTGAGCCAGTCGCTTGGCTCAGTCATACGAATGAGAGCTGTAACCGAGAAATACCACTTAATTCGTGGAAAAACGCGACACTTCAAATATTGGCAACCCTAGTCAACCCAGAGAGCCATGTTTGTCCATTCCAAGTTCATAAAACGTTTCAGATCATTCCTAGTTCGTTCTTAACGTTTTCTAATCGTTAGGTTTGATCTTGATAACGTTTCCCTGATTGGATAACCAATCAAATAGGATTCCGCACTATTTGATTTGGCTTCACATTTGAATCAGTTAGTACTCCGTCCGTACACGGTCCTAACAAGTGGTATCGGAGCTTTGGCTCTTGATTCTTCGTGGATTCAATCTTGTTCTTGAAAAAGTCAAAGTTTTTAAGCGAAGATATCCATTGTTTCTGCTCAGAATCAAGTTTTTAGGTGTGCATGTTCTGAAAATTCAATCTTTTTCGAGTTTCGACCGTCTAGGGTGTAAAAACGTGCATTTTAGGTCAAAGTGTGTGAAAAACTTCGTTTTCAGCCGTCTTAGTCGCACGATTATCTCAATCGTACGACTGAAGTCCAGTCGCTTAGTTCAATCGCCTGATTGAGTCATTCGGTTGTTCAATCGCCAGGTTGAGTCAGTCGGTCTGTCCAGTCGCTCAAGTGTCATAATCGCTTGTCCAGTCGCCCGATTGAGTTCAATCGCACACTGTTTGTGTCAGTCGCCTGCACAGTCGTACGACTAAGTTCAATCGCACGATTGAATCTCAGTCGTTCCCCAGTCGTCCTTCCAGTCGCATACTCAGTCTATGTTTTTCAAGTTTAAGTTAAATTCATCATGGACTCCGAAAATTTCACGTTCTCAGCAGGGAAAGACTCAAGGATCCAGAACTTACTGCTACTGGAGAATGAGATTGGTAACCACAATAAGCCACCTAAGCTTCTGTCAATTGATGAGTTCCCGTAGTGGAAGCAGAGGTTTGAGATTCATCTCAATGGTGTGGACACTAATCTGTGGAATGCTGTTGAGACTGGTTACACCATTCCAGTTGGTGCTGATGGTATACCATTAACATTGAGTGGATTGACTGATGCTCAAAAGATTGCCTACAATGCTGAAAAGAAAGCTTACGCGATGTTAACCAAGTCTATTTCTAAAGAGATCTTCCATCAGTATTCTGAGCATAAACAAAGTAAGAAATTCTGGAAAGCTCTTGAGAAAAGGTATGAAGGGAGCTCAACTCTTAAGTCCTTGAAGGCCAAAGCACTTAAGATAGAGTTTGACAATTTTTCTGCTATTGGGAATGAGAGTTTGGACGACATCATTGACCACTTCTATCATCTGATGAGTGAACTTCACACTCATGAGGTAACCACGTCTAAAGAAGAAAAGGTCTCCAGTTTGGCTGATGGACTTCTAGAAAAGTGGGATTCGTTTATTTCCACCTTGAGATACAACTCAGTTCTTGAGACATTGGATATAAATGACTTTATCCTGAAACTGCGAGAGGAAGAAGTCAGACACAAGTACAAGGCAAAGAAAGGTTCTTATGCTCAGGATCCATTGCTATACAATGTTACTCCTACTTTACGTCTACTTCCAAAACCTACAGTGCTCCTCTGCAAACTGCTTTTGTGTCAAATACATCACCATCTTCTGATCAAGGCTCATCATCTGTTAGTGTGTCACGTGGTGCATCTGGAGCTCTACAAAGTCCTATAGTTACTCAATCGACGAAGTTAATGACTGAAAATTTGGGAAAAGTAACTGTAGAAGTTGCAAAGGAACACATGGATCTACTTGTTGTGGTAGTTCATTCCTATGATGGTTTAGTGGCTGGGAAGATTGGAAATTACCACCTGGCTGATGAAGACTACGAGCAGGTGGATGAGAATGAATTGGAACGGATGGATATAATGTGGGCTCTCGCGAGTGCTGTGCGAAGAGCTAAGAAGTTTGTGAAAAAGACGGGACAGAATTTAGTGGCTACCAAAGATACTACATTTGGGTTTGACAAGTCCAAAGTCACTTGCTTCAACTATGGAGAAAAAGGCCACTTCAAGAGGGAATGTGTCAAACCAAAGAAGACTGGGAACAGGAATCCATTCTCATCTTTCCACAAACAAGATAAGTAGAAAAAGGCAGCTACAACAAGCAGTGACTCCAAAGCTATGGTTGCGCAAGGTGATGAAGGACAGGATTGGTCCTTCCGTTTCTTATCTGACAGTGAAGCCAACATAGCATCTGTGGATGATCTTAATGAAGACTCAGCGAGTGAGAGGGAGAGCTCAGCTGAGATGATACTGCTGAAATGGATGAGACTTTAGTTGTTGTTAACCAAATTGTTGAGAATGAGATGAATGCCGAATCTGAAGCACAACCACAGCCTCAAGATGCTTTCATGGCCGGAACGTCTACATCTGCACAGGTAGAATCAAAAGATGAACTGTTTGCTAAACATGCTTGTGTTGAATGTGGAAAATTTAGGGAAAGCATTAACCTGAAATTTGCTAGGTTATTAGATCATAATGATAACTTAGTAAATGACCTTAAATTGTGCACTGAGGCAAACAGGATCTTAAAACAAAATGAAAACAGTTATAAAGAAAAGGTTGAAGCATTAAAGAAACAGTTAAAAGAAACTGAAGTTGTTGCCTTTAACCAAGAAAATGATATCAAGTTTTACTTAAAGACAATAGAAGAAACTAAGAAGGAACGAGTGGTTTTACAAGTTGAAAACTAGTCTTTGAAACAAAAACTCCACAGTCTAGCCAGTTCCTCACATATTTTGAAAAACTTGGTTAAAGAACGCAACAACGGGGAGGGTATGGGATACAAAGTAGTGCCTCCACCACATGAGATCCTTTGAACACCAAACAATATCCAATCAATAATAACCCTATAAAGGATCATGTGGTGACAACACCTCTTGTCAGCGATTCGGACACAGCAGTTAACTCTGCCCCTTCGGCTGCTGACCAGAAAGCATCTACATCAGGCACAATTGGCACACAAATCACTGGAAACCAGGTGGAAGAGAATGTTCAAGCATCTCACGGGTTGGGTAAAAAACGACTACCACACAACCTAAGATTTCCAAAACCACTCAAGTAAAATCAGTGAAGCAAGATAACACTCATCTTCAAAGGCAGATAAACCATAATGTTAAACAAGTTAATTTTGTCAAGGAAGGTGAAAGTTTTAAAAGTGAGAACAAAAAGGAAGTACCTGAAGTCTATTCACCGCCCCACAAGAGATCTCCTAGTCCTGATGAATGGAGATCCTGCTATACATGTGGACAGCGCGGTCACATTTCTACAAATTGTCCTCGCTATCAGACTCCAAAAATTAAGATTGAGCTAAACAACAAAGTTAAAGAAGTTTCAAAACAAATATCTAAGACTCCCATTAGATCAAAAACTCCCATTAGGTCTAAAACAACTTCTAGGTCGTTTCTATCTCCTCCATGGCAAAGGCAACCCAGACAAGTCACTGACAAGTCTATGATGCCTGAGGTAAAATCTGTTTTTGAAACTAAACCAAAAGTTCAAACTGTCAGTCAGTCTATGGTTTACCACAAACAATCCTTTCACAAGAATGGTTTGTGGAAAGCCAAAACAACTGATGGGTCTGAATGCTAGGATAAGTTGAAAGTTGATATTCCATCCACTGATAAATGACAGTGGGTCGAGTTCATGATGGTTGATGCCTCTAGGAAACCCAAGCCAGTCAAGGCTTGGGTCCCCCTCCTTAACTGATTATTTTCAATTATGTGCAGGGTGTCCGCTATAGTGCGTCTACAAATACATGGATAGTAGATAGCGGAGCTTCCAGGCACATGACAGGAATTAAGTCTTTCCTTTTCAATGTCAAACAAATTAAAGGGGGACACGTTTCTTTGCTAGTAACAAAGGAGGATACATTACCGCTCAAGGCAAAGTAGGTAATGCAAAGGTAAGATTCGACAAAGTCAATTTTGTTCAACAATTAGAAAACAATCTGCTTTCATTGTCTCAAATATGTGACAAGGGCTTCAAAGTGATGTTTGATAATCGCAAGTGTTACATACTGAAGAAAGAGATGGAGACTCCAGAGGAGCAGGTCTTAATGTCAGCATCCAGGTATAATGATTTATATGTATTGGATATGTCTAATGCTTCTACCTCTGAGTCTACATTTCAGTGTTTCTTATCCAAAGCAACAGAGAAGGAATCCATCCCATGGCACAGAAGAATGGGACACATTAATCATAGGAAGATGAATCATCTGATTCATAACAACTTAGTTGATGGGGTTCATGTAAAGAAGTTCAAACTTCCTGATTTTTGTGTCTCATGCAAGAAAGGAAAGCAGACCTGGAAATCTCACACAACCAAGCATGTCAATTCTATCGAGATGCCCCTGGAGCTACTGCACATGGATCTATTCGGTCCCGTCAGCACTAAGAGTATCGCTGGAGACTGGTACTGCTTCGTAGTCACTGATGACTACTTGATGTTTCTGAAAGCAAAGTCAGAAACTTTTGAGTCATTCAAAGTGCTGGTCACCACACTAGAGTCGCTTTACAAGCTGAAGGTTAGGAAGATTCGCTCAGACAATGGAACAGAGTTTAAGAATCAGTGGATGGATGCTTTCTGCAAAGAAAAGGGGATTGTTCATCAATTCACCTCTGCATACACACCACAGATGAATGGAGTTACTGAGCGAAAGAATAGGAGCTTGATCGAGACCGCCAGGACTATGTTGGCAGACTCAAAACTGCCAGTGCAGTTCTGGAACGAAGCTGTTACCAATGCATGCTACACACTCAATCGTGTGTCAGTTGTGAAAAGGCATGGGAAGACTTGATATGAGTTACTACAGAAGCGTAAGCCTAACCTGGAGTATCTGGAACCTTTCGGTGCTCCTTGTATGTTACTGAAGAAAACTCAAGAGGGCAAGTTTGATGAAAAGGCTGATCATGGGATCTTTCTGGGATACAGCATACCTGACAAACGAGTTTACAACAACTCTACTGGTCAGGTAGAAGTATGGTGCAATGTTGACGTTTAACGGTTCACCATCCCCCCTGCTGGAAAAGGTCCATCGTCATTCTTTGACTACGATGGCTTTTTCAAATCATTCAATCTTCCTCAGACTGATTCAGATGATGATATTGCTACTCAGATTATGCATGATGTTCTAAACACACCGAATCTGGATGCTAGCAATATAACACCTGCAAGTGATTCATCAGGATCTACCACAGCTAATCAGGATGAAAGTGAGGATTCATCAGAGGATGAAGAAGCAACTGAACCAGACCAGACACAAAATGTTGATCAAGAAGGAAGCTCTTCGACTGCTGAACCTGCATCTGGACATACAGATACTGAACCCAAACACGTAAGCGATGCCCTTAAGGATGAAGCCTGGGTCAATGCTATGCAAGAGGAGTTGCTACAGTTCAAGAAACTTAGAGTGTGGAGACTTGTTGATCGACCCAGAGGAGTCAAAGTGATTGGTACAAAATGGGTTCTAAAGTGCAAGAAGGATGACCAGGGTGTTGTTATCAGAAACAAGCACGGTTGGTTGTTCAGGGCTTCAGACAAGTCGAGGGAGTCGACTACAATGAAGTCTTTGCTCCAGTAGCCAGAATGGAAGCTATCCGCATCTTTCTAGCCTACGCCTCTAACATGAAGATCAAAGTTTATCAACTAGATGTTAAGAGTGCATTCTTGCGCGGGGAAATCCGTGAAGAGGTATATGTCAGTCAACCCGAAGGATTCGAAGATCCTTATCATCAGGACAGAGTCTACAAGTTAGACAAGGATCTGTATGGGCTACATCAGGCTCCTCGAACTTGGTATGAAAAGCTCTCCACCCATCTGCTGAAACACGGATTTCGCAGGGGTGTGATTGACTGTACGTTGTTCATTAAAGAAAAGGACGGTGATTTGCTTCTGGTGCAGATCTATGTGGATGACATCATCTTCGATTCCAGAAATGAAGAGTTGTGCAAAGACTTTGAATCTGTGATGAAGGCAGAGTTTGAAATGAGCGCAATGGGAGAAATGAAGTTCTTCCTAGGATTATAGGTGGATCAAACCCCAACCGGTATTTTCCTGCACCAGACTAAGTATGTCAGTGACATTCTGAGTAGGTTTGACATGGAAAATGTCGCGACTGCCGGTACCCCTCTCGCTACAAATCATGACGTGGCTCCTGATGAGAATGGGGATTTGGTGGATGCCACTATGTATCGTGGGATGATCGGATCTCTCATGTACCTCACTGCCTCGCGTCCAGAAATCATGTATGCCACATGTTTGTGTTCCCGATATCAAGCGAAACCCAAAGTAAATCATCTGATTGGGGTGAAGCGTATTTTTCGTTATCTGAAAGGTACTCCAACACTGGGGTTGTGGTATCCTCATGATGATGACTTTAAGCTAACGGCGTATAGTGACTCGGATTATGGAGGCTGCAAAATGAATTACAAGTCTACGTCAGCAGAATGTCAATTTTTTGGGAGGAGATTGGTGACTTGGCAGTGCAAGAAGCAGACATCAGTTGCTCTGTCTACCTGTGAAGCCGAATATGTTGCTGCCGCCAGCTGCTGCTCTCAAATCATATGGATACAACAGCAAATGCGGGACTACGGTTTGCATTTCTCTTCTACGCCTATATTTTTTGATAATTTTGCTGCAATTACAGTAACTAAAAATCCGGTCCAAAATCCTAAGACCAAACACATCGGAATAAAGTATCATTTCATACGCGACTGCTATGAAAAACATTTAATTGATGTGGTGAAAATAAACACGGATTTTTAACGCGCTGACCTCTACACCAAACTGTTTGATAAACCCAGATTCTTCTATCTGTTAGAGGTCAACGGTGTTAAAAAGAAAAGTGAAAATATCTCAGAAGAAACAGATGCATAGTCCGACGGTAGTTCTGTCTTTAGTTTATTTTTTATTTTATTTTATTTTATTTTTAATTTCCTTGTTTCTAAAAATTCAAAAACAGAAAAAGATTTTCTGTTTAAGAATTTTAAGGGGAGATTAGGTTAAATTCAGTATTTATTTACTCAAAAAAAAGGGGGGGGGGAAGGGCAGATAATCAAAAAGGGAAAAACAACATAGACAAGATTGTAATTCTATACAATGGAAGATGATAGTACACAGGCGTCTAGTTACTTGGAACACCAAAAAGATTTTATTTTTTAATTTTAGCTTCATTAAATCACAGGAAATTGTAAATCTGGAGATTCTAAGTCTAACAAGATTGTGAAAATGATAGCACGCTTGTTTGTTACGGAAATTACATGGAGAAAGTTGATCTAGGGAGGTGCTAGTTCACTATACGATGTGTCGGTAGATTCAACACAATAGACAAGTAGATGTTATTGGTGAACTTAATCTAAACTAAGTGGTTCAACCAACTGTGGGTTCCCATCTTATCACTGGTTAACACAATCACCTATTTCCAATTAGTGATAATGAGCAAATAAACGCCACCAAAGGTGTGCGAATGACCACAAAAAATGCAAAGCATGAAAAAATGAATACAAACGCAATCAAGCTGATAACAAAATGTTGTTGGTGCGTTATGTGAAAAAAATTTATATGAAATGCTCTAACAAGGAGATAGGTTGTGTGCCTCTCTGCTATGCGATGGCACTGACCTAAGGATAAGCATAACCCACATTCTAGAATTCATTGTTGTTTGCCGCCTCTCTGCTGTGCGATGGCACTGACCTGAGGCTTGGATTCTCTTTGAAAGGTCTAAGAATAGTCTCTTCTTGTCAAAATCCCTATAGACCGCTCGAAAATTCTCAAAGGAAGGTTGATTACCATATAAGCTTTGGATCCACAAATGTTGTTTGAAATAATATAACGTAATTCATCACCAATGAGTGTCAAAAGTCTCTGTATGGATTTAAGTGCACAAGTATACCGACAATCGTCGTGAATGCACTGACTGAAGTTGACAATCAAAGTGAGTTATGTATCAAATCAAGCATGATTCCCAGTTAGAACTTAGAAGTCTCCGATGAACGAAAAACTGTGATATGTAAATATGTCGATTCCTTTTCAATAAATATAAAAGGTTCCAAGTAATTTAGTTTATGCCTGTATGATTCCATTTGAATCGGCCTTGAAAATGATGTAAATTCTAATAGGATTGTCTACCCGACCCTGACAAAATCACAAAAAGAATTTTGTTTTTGTTATTTTGTTTAGTATTTTACTTTAAGTGTCAAGTGTGTCAGCGTCGGACTGTGCTATACTATTCATTGCAGATAATGTCACAAAATGAACATAACATTTAATCTATAATAAATTGAATCTGAAAAGATAAAAGGATCATGTCTGAGATGATCAGGTGGATAAATGGATCATGTCTGAGATGATCATGTGGATAAATGGATCATGTCTGAGAGGATCAGGTGGATAAATGGATCATGTCTGAGATGATTAGGTGGTTAAATGGATCACATCTGAGGTGATCAAACTGTTTGTTAAAATGGTCATGTCTGAGATGATCAATTTGCTTATAATGTTTAATCTACTGTTAAATGGAACTAAGTGTCGTATGGTAAGATGGTTAAAATGTCACAAGTATGGCCATTCGCACGACTGAATCATAAGTATGATCCAGTCGTCCAATTGGAACATACGATTGAGTCAAGTCGTACGAATGTACTATGCGAATGAATCCAATCGTACGATTGGAGATGACCGACTACGACAGTCGTTTGGATGAACCTCAATCGTACGATTGGAGATGAACGATTGGGTAAATCGCACCACTGAGACTCAGTCGCACGACTAAACTATGCGACTAGGCTCAGTCGCGCGACTGACCTATGCGACTAGGCTCAGTCGCCCGAATAGGATTTGCCCTAGTATAAATACAGATCGCATAGGCATCAGTCGCACATTCACCCAAATCGCCCCCTTATTTGCACGACCTAGACGAACCGCTGCCAAAATTTTGTTTGATCCATATCTACCATCTATTTGCGTGTTCTAACATTCAATCGTACTTATACAGGTAATGTTCGAGGTGTTTCATCAATAAAACCGTTCAATGCAATCCAGAATCACTCGAATTTTAACCCAACAGTAACCGAGAACCAAATGGACAAATAGACCATCCAAACTAAGCTAAAAGTTCAAACAAAACGTAAAATATGCTTAATCGGTTGTTTCTGAGTGTAATGAGCCTTAGTTCGACGTTTAACATCAACTATAGCTCAAAACAAGAATGTGAATGGACAAACTGTCGAAGAGGCGACTGGACACACTGATGAACTTCAATCGCCTGACTAAGATGGACAAATGGTTCAGTCGCACGACTGAACCATACGACTAAGTTCAGCCGCACGACTAAGTCAAATCGCTTGACTTAGTCGCACGTATGAACTCATTCGCACGTATAAAGCCCAGTCGTACAACTTAGTCACACGACTAAATTCATTCGTGTGCTCAGTCGCTCGTCTAAACCAAAGTGTAAAGTCCACTCACTTCTATTAGCTATCTTCAACATGTACTAACGTTTACTTACATTGTTTGATAGATGGCAAGTCACTGGGTCATGAGCACAAAGCACAACATCTGTGCTCATTTTGACCTGACATCCAGGAATGCAGCGGAGTTCGCGGGCATAATTTCATTCTTACGGAGATCGAGTAACTTCAGGGCTATATCTACTCCCTGCACTCCGTATCGTTCCTTACAGTAGGCATTCTGGGAGAATGCTGCTGTAGAGAGATTAGTTGAGCCCTATCGTATCAGGAGCTCTATCCATGGCCATGCCATAGAGATCACAGAGGAGGATCTTAGGACAGTCCTCGAGTTTGGGGATGATAGTGACTGTCCAACTCAGCTACACCCGCTGACTGTTAGAGGGTGTTTTCTACGGGCTAAGTATTTTGGGGATATCAACTCATGTATGCTCAACAAGAGCAATCTGTGCCCCCAGTTCAAGTATCTAGCTCACGTGCTGCTCAGATGCATTGCCTCAAGGAAAGGAGGCTTTGATGAACTATCTGAGCAGATTTAGAACGCAGACGTTGCGTTAGTACTGAACCATCCGTTCAGCTTCTTGCGGATGATCTTCACTTACGTAGTGGAGAACATAGAGGCGAAGGGTAGGCAGAGCTTCCGATGATTACTGATCAGAAGCTCCCGATGATGCCTAGGGAAAAGGAAGATGCCGTGGTGCTCGAGGTGATGGATGATACAACCTTGGGCAGGATGAAGGTATACAGGGGGAAGTAGGTAAAACCCCCTGTCAGGCGGTTATTTGGGCATCTGGACCGGGAAAATTATGTGGCACCAGCGAGAAGAAGGTGGCGCCATGAGGACAGTGATTCTGATGTAGAGCAAGTGGCTCTACCCTCCGATGACTCCAATGACGATCACGACTCTGATCAGGGAGGGGATGGTCAGGGAGGACCCGAGCCAGCACCAATACATCCTGATTTCCATATGCAGGAGGAGGAGGAGTCCGATGGAGAACCACTTACCCGGACTGAAGGAAGTCGGGAAGTGGCTACAGAGAAGGGATTAAGGGCGGTTGGTGGACGCCCGGGAGAGTCTGGGAGCTCTTCAGCCGATCCATCTTACACCCCAGCCTCTCCCAGCAACCGATGGGGAGCCTCTGTGTCCAGGGGGACACGGAGGAAGCGCATGGCTCAACCTCATGGGCTGAAGCCGAAACGCAGGAGGATCACTCTTATTACTACCTCCTCAGCTACCACCACTACTACTCCTCCGACCACCACTACTACCACCTCAGCTAACACCACTCCACCACCCACTACCACTACACCACCCACTACCACTACACCATCTACTACTACTACACCACCCACCACCACCATTCCACCTTTCACAACCACTACTCAAACACCACCACCAATCTTCACCACTACACCAACCATCACTGCTACCTAAGCCGGACCATCCTACGCTTCAACAGGATCATCTCTCCCTCAATTTGGAGTAGAGGAACAGCTGGCAACACTAAACAAAATGGTGTTGAAGCTGTGGGCTACCGGTGATGAGAAGAGTGCTCAGATTCGTCATCTAGTAGATCTTACTGCTGCACAATCTGAGCAGATATCTCAGCAGGTACAGCTGATTGAGAAGCAGGCATAATAGATTGCTGCTCAGAGATCTGAGATGTCCCAACTCCAGGAGCAGAACGTCATATCTTCTAAGAAGATTGAGGAGTTGAAGGAGGCCAAGAAGACCATCATGCTCAAACTGAAGGGCACTAAGGATGAGTCGTTGAAGATAAAAGAAGGAGATGGTGATGACGGTGATGATGATGATGATGAGGAGGATGACAAGGATGATGATAGTGATGATGATGATGAGGGAGGTGATGATGAAGATAGAGGAAAAGATGATGATGAAGATAAAGGAGATGCTTCTGCCTCCGCCCCTGGTCACGAGCAACGCACCAAAAGAAGACAGGACCAGGGAGCATCAGCTACTGCCCTACCAACCTCCCCATCTACAGAAGACACAGCTAGAATCCAGGACAAAAGTATTGATTAAATGTTTTATTATTCTTAAACTTTTGTACTAGATTCTTCTTTTGATGTATTCGAAACTTGTGTAAAAGTTCAATGATTAATGTTTATTTAACTTGAGTTTATATTGATGTTTGCTATTTTTCATGATGATATTAAACAGACAAGGGATTTCAGCAATATGAGCTTAATGTTGCTCCCCTCCAACAGATCAAGTCTCAACTCACAGTGATTCTTGATCTGCAGGGGACCGTTAGAAGGTCAGTGAGTTATACTCCTGAAGAAGGAGAAATAAATCATGACCTTACTGATGAGCAGCTTGCTAAAATATTTCGTCTGAATCCAGACGAAATTGTTAAAGATGCTTCAGTTTTTGATGATGCTGATGATGACGAACTCAACGACGTTGAAGAAATCGAAACTGAAGACATCACATATCAGCACTACCCAGAATACACTGACCGAGAGGGAAACATGTTTCCAGATTTGGTAAACACTCTCGACAGTGATATTCTAGGTAAACTCAGTGAGAAGGAGAAGGGAGTAGAAGCTTCCACAAGCCAAGCCCAAGCCTCGGACGCTGATGTTGATATCCGAAAGGCTGAATGGGCGGCTTGCTTCGCCGAGGTTCGATCCCAACGTGATGCAGCAACACAAAGTACCTACACCAAACTTTATAAAGTCAAGAAGAACATGAAGGTGTCAGGGAAAATCATTGCTTGGGCGTATTTTGAAGACCTTGAAGTGTATGCGGTTAAGAGGGAGAAGGGAATAGAGTACTTTAGATTCCCTCATGATCTGAAGACTCTCCCTGGTTTTGAGCTCAACCAGCTGGCACGCCTGAAGTTATTATACGCCGATCCGAAGAAAATGTCAGGATGGTTTGAGGCTGCCCAGAGGAGGGAATACCGGACCAGATGGGTCAACTTCAGACCACAGCAGGCCACACGTTACATCCGAAGGTCTGAAGTGAGTCCCATTACTGGTTGACCTAAGATTGTCCTGAAATGGCACCCTCCGCGTACTATGTCCAGAATTCCTCTGAGAGAGATGCCACAGGACATTACCCCACATTTTAAGTGGTGGTATTATGACTGGCGCTCGGGAGAGGCAGTCATCGTTTTGGAAAGGGATGGCTCGATGGACACAATAAGGGCGTTTGACCCCGTGTGGCTAATAAACTTGTCAGCTTCAGATGTCTATGTGCTTTACAAGTGGCCACTATTCTTTGACACACAGGATATAGTGCAAGCACTACAGTTTTAGCATATCATACGTCTATGCTTTGCACTTAATATCCATGCCGGGGTTTCCAAAGAAGAGAGACTAAAGAGATTTTAAGAGTTCAAGAAAGAAGTCAAAATCTAGATAGAACTAGGTCCAAGGGGGAGTTTGTTGGTGCACATGTCCCCAGTTCTAGTCTAGTGAGCTTAAATGTAATAGAACTTCTTGTAACACATATGTAACGTTTGATCAATATAATGAGAATCTCTTCTATTTATGTTTATTGGTTGTTTACATGTTATATCTATTCATATTAATTATTAGTACACACATATATGACAATGTTATATAGGTTTATAGTTGTTAGACATAGTTCTGAACCATTAAAGATTCAAGAATGTGTTTAACTAAGTATCCTGATTCAGTCGCACGACTGGACCATAAGAATGGGCCAATCGTACGACTGAACCAGATGATTGAGTCAATCGCACGATTGAGTCATAAGACTGACTCACTCGTACGAATGAACCAATCGTATGACTCAGTCGCACGGCTGAGCCAGTCACTTGGCTCAGTCATAAAATGAGAGTTGTAACCTATAAATACCACTTAATTCGTGGAAAAACGCGACACTTCGAATATTGGCAACCCTAGTCGACCCAGAGCGCCCTGTTCGTCCATTCCAAGTTCATAAAACATTTTAGATCATTCCTAGTTCGTTCTTAACGTTTTCTAATCGTTAGGTTTGATCTTGTTAACGTTTTCCCTGATTGGATAACCAATCAAATAGGATTCCGCACTATTTGATTCGGCTTCACGTTTGAATCAGTTAGTACTCCGTCCGTACACGGTCCTAACATAAAATAATATTGATAAATGGAATAAATCTATCTAGGGTACTATTGGTTGCTTTGAGGTAACTTTTAAGCAAAGAATGCTGGCTCTGCACTCGGTTCGTTGTGTGCTGAGTAAAGTTACGGTCACTATTTATCCGTGCAGACACAAATCTCTCTTTATAAGGGTCCAACTAGTTATTTTTTAGGCACATCAGAACTCCTGATTAAAATAAAAAAATTGTTATTTTAATGTAAAAACAATATAATTAAGAATAAACACTAGAAAACTTACTTGAATGCTTGGGCACCAATCTCCGATAAAGGTGGTCGTAATTATACACATATATGTCAGGCGTGACAGAGTTAATAAGTATCGTAATTATACACGTATATGTCAGGCGTGATAGAGCTAATAAGTACCGACCACAGATGATCAAAAACACCCCAATCTTTATTTGAAAAGCTCGCCTTGCAATGTTTAATGATATTCTCTAAAATATGCCATCTGCAAAGTAGTCGAACAACATTTGGAAGACTTCTTCACACGCTTTCATCAGAGCAAGGTCTCGGTCGGTTAGCATCACACGGGGTTCCATACACTTCTCCTCAAACGTCTCTTTTAGTCTCTTTAACATCCATCAGAAATTGATCTCATGCTCAAGTTCAATAAATGCATGAGCAATAGAAAATGATTTCAGAGTGGATGTCACACCAACCATTTGAACAAACGGCATTTTGTACATGTTAGTCTTGTGTGTAGTGTCTATCATCAACAGATGTGGGTAGGCACGCCATAAAGTGTAAGATGTTAGATGTGTAAAAAAACTCCATCTATGCTATTTGTGGGTTCATCTATGTTCGGGGTGTAAATATATTTATATTGTTGTATCATAGAACAAAAACCCTACAATGGGGTTTCCCTGATTTTGGTAGACTTTTGGATTTTTTCTTGAGCATTATATATGGTTCTTAGGCCTGCCACGTTGTTGGGATTTTGTTTCCTCAGTGTGCCTAAAATGTTTCGAGGCTCAATATTTTGCTCAGTCAATTGCTTTACTATACAAAGCTCTTTTTTGGTGAGCCTTATTGCGTATGCATACCCTTCTAGGTGTTCATCAGGTTCATGGTTATGAGTATCATCCCTAACAACTATTATCCTCCCAATTTTCTTTAACTCGTACTTACCTTGTAATTCAAACTGACAATTTGTTTTTTTTGGCAGTCTTTCTAGGAGTAGGTTCACCTTTTTATACTCCACCCGATCACATTTCAACCATATTTTAACCAACAAACCACTTGAGTTTCTTTTTGAACATTTGGAGATAATGACATACCCATTTTCTCAACCTATGTTACTTGCCCAATTAACTAATTCCTCACGAGATGAGAAAGTCTAATAGTTTTAAATATTATAATTAGTTATTAGTAAATAAATTAAAGTTGAAAATAATATGATATAACTTGATTAGTGTCGTATAACCCTCTATTTCCGGAACCAACACCATCGTTATCCTCGCTGCTATCGCCACCTTCATCACCCCCGTCATCGCCGCCGTCATTCCCGCAGTAATTCGCCGCCTACTGTTCTGAATAGTTATAACCGCCCTCACCGTAATAACCATAACCCTCTTCAGGGTAGTAGTTAGATTCTGAGTAAATAGTTGCTATCCCAGATAGATATCATTAACGCAAAATTTTTATAATAATAGGGTTTAAATTGTAGTTGATATACTTTATCTCGATAATTTGAGTTTAGAAATAACGGTTTATATAGTTTTTGATAAAGAATATTACATTGAATCAAATAATTAACGGGAATATTATATCATATCAAATAATGTAATAAATACAAAATTACACGAAACACGAGGAACAATATATCATCTCAAATTATTTGTACAAAACACACGGGCCGTAAAGAGTGTAACGACCCGTATAGGTAGTAATATATGACCCGTATATGTAATAATATACGGCCCGTAAAGGGCCTAACGGCCGGTTACTTCGCTTGGCTGTACAACCTTTCATGGTCCGTGAACTGTGTGAATGACTGATTTGATTGGCAAAGTTGTCTACAACAAGCATACGATCCGTGAAAGCCCTTACGACCGTATGCTGGGTGTTTGGATATCCAAGAGGGTGTATCTATATCAGGCTTCTTTATTTAAATGATCTCGATGACCACGAAAAAAAGATTCTACAAGTTCATAAGTTGTTTTTAAGTGATTGTGTTAATTTTTTATTTAGCTTATGTCAGTAAAATGATTAAAAGAGGCATGGTTACATATTATCACATAACTTATATTTTATATGTATCTATTTTGTTTTTATAAGTTATACCATCATTTTTGGATAAATTTATATCGAGAATCATGTAAAACTTCTACAAAAATATATTAATATTCAATAAACATTCATCTTGGTTTGGTTAGATCTTCTGCGATCATATATCTAACTGCACTCATGTATAAATCATCTAATCTACGTTGTATACTTGTGTCTTTATCTGTTTCATTAATGTCACTAGATCGTTGACTATCAATATCATTATTTCGAGTGTAAGATTCCTGTTGCATCTTGTTAAATCCTTCATCACATGTATTTTTTCTTCTGATATAATTATGAATTGCCAAATATGCTATCATGATCTTCACTTGTGTCTGGTAGGTGTAATTGACATGAATATGTTGTATTATCTCCCATCTAGTCTTCCATACTCCAAAAGTTCATTCAGTGACACTTCTCAACTATGAATGATGTAGTTAAATATCTCTTTAGGTCCTCTAGGAGCACGGTTGGCAACTGTTTTTCCACGAGAAAGTCTGGTATGTGATAAGGAATGTTGGCTCCTTTATATGGAGCAAGATAACCTCTAGTATTTGGCTAGCAACCATTTTTCCACGACGAAAATATGGTATATGATAACGAATGTTGGTTCCTTTATATGGAGCATGATAAACTCTAGCATTTGGATATCCAGCATCAACAACGTAATATTTATCTATAATGAATAAAATAAAGAGTATTACTTATATAAAAAGTTAAGCAAAATATAAGGTTTAAGCAAACATGGAATGAACTGACCACTTATTGGATGTGGAAAATTAACTTCGGGCCTACGCAATTCTTCTTTGTTAAAGTAATAAGTTAATTCAATAATTATTAATCCACCATCATTTAAGAGCAAATGAGTAACTTACACCCTTACATAAATAATTTTTTTTCAAATAAGCTAAAACTCATCTTCAAATAAGCTTATTCAAATTAGCTTATATAAGCTAATAAGCATAAGCTTAAAAAGATTAATCAAACACCAACTTGTTTTGTAAAAAGAGTTATAAGCTTTTTTAAAAAAGCTAGGACAAGCACCTCTATAGTCAACAACAGGAGCTTTTCTTGTTCGAATTTAAAAATATGGGTATCCTTATCCGTGTTTAGTAAGGGTGAGATCCTTTTTGCTTTATCTTCTTCCTAAAACTCATCCCAGACGTGAACAAGTTCTCAAAAACTTATAATTTTGTCAAATGTAATTAACACAATAACTATATCTCAAAACTCTTCTTATTATTTTACGAAAGATAGTATATAAATTTGGAATTACCGTTGATATAAATTCGAAAGAAATCTGTCTTCAATGGTTGGCTTGAGAAGACTTTGTCCTTGAAGCTTCGGAAGACTTCATCTTTTGGCTTCGGAAGATATTGGTCTTGGCTTTAGAAGATTTCACACTTAGAATAATTTCTAAGTCAATGTGAAACTTCCGAAGCATTCCACTTCAGTATACATGTGCATGCATGCAGGAAAGACTTTGAGTGGTTTGGGTTGCATCAGCCTTACTAATAACCTTACAATAACACTTTGAATTCTATCATACCCTAGCCGTCCACAGAGTTCTATCTCGTCCATCCAAGTTCATAGTTCGTCCTTGATCGTTTTCTAATCATTCATAACGTTGTTCTATCGTTAGATTGATCCGGGTTTTCATTCTCACTAATTGGATCGCCAATCAAATAAGATTCCGTACTATTTGATCAGGTTAGATGTTGAATCTATTAGTACTCCGTTCGTACATGCTCCTAACAAGTGGTATCAGAGCAATTGGCTCTTGATTCTTCATGGATTCGATCGGCATTTTCATTAAAGTTAACGTTTCTTTATTCAACAATCCTTGTTTTTGATACAAAACGAGTTTGTGGACATGTGCATGATTCAAAAGTTTTAAACTTTTTGACATACAACAATTTAGGGTTTGTGCAAAATCGTTCCAAGTATAAACGGGTTCAAAATCTTGCATTTTTCAAATTCAGAAGTCTTAGTCGCACGATTCACTCAATCGCACGACTGAATCCCAATCGCACAACTCAATCGCTCAGTCGCATCCTCAATCGCACGATTGACTTGAGTAGTACGATTGCATCCATTCGCACTCTACATTCGTACGATTGACCTCATTCCTATCCCTCAATTGCATGATTAATACAGTCATATAAGCTTTTTTAATTTTGAGCAATTGATTTTGGGTATCCTTAAGTGTTGATAACATGGACGATCAGAACACCACGTTTACAGCTGGGAAGGACTCAAAAATCCAAAGTCTCTTACTACTGGAGAATGAAATTAGAAATCACAACAAGCCTCCAAAATTGTTTACTTTGGATGAATACCCATAATGGAAACAACGGTTTGAGATTTACGTTAATGGAGTAGACCCAAACTTATGGAGTGCTATTGAAACTGGTTATTCTACACCAGTTAAGGCAAATGGAGTTAAGCTGACTTTGAGTGGGATGAATGATGTGCAAAAGGTTGCACACAACACTGAGAAGAAAGCATACACTTTACTAACACAGTTGATTCCTAAGGATATTTTCCATCAATTTTCAGAACATACATAGTCAAAGAAGTTGTGGTCAGTGTTGGAAAAGCGATATGATGGTAATACCACTCTAAAGGCATTGAAGGCTAAAGCTCTCAAGAAGGAATTTGACAACTTCCCATTCATTGAAAATGAATGCTTGGATGAAATTATAGACAGATTTTATCATCTGATGAGTGAGTTACACACACATGGGGTAACTATATCAGTGGAGGATAAAGTTGCAAGCTTTGCTGATGGATTGCATGATAAATGGGATCCCATTGTTTCTAATCTGAGATAGAATGATACTCTAGCTACTCTAGACATGAATGATTTTATCTTAAAACTGAGGGAGGAGGAGCTGAGGCAAAAATACAAGTCAAAGAAGGTGTCATATACTCAGAATCCATGATTGTACAATGTTGTTCCCACACCCACTTCATCAGGAGCACCTCTTCAAACAGTGTTTGTATCCAACACGTATAGAAATTCTCTGAATGGGTTATCTTGAAGTGAAGTGCCAGGATCATCTGGAGCTCAATACAATATCACAGAAGCAAATACCATAAAGCTAAAGACAGATAATCTTGGAAATGTTATTGTTGAAGTAGCCAAGGAACACATGGATCTTCTTGCTGCTGTTGTGCACCCTTATGATGGATTAGTGGCTGGAAAGATTGGAAACTGTCACCTTGCTGATGAATACTATGAACAGGTTGAAGGGGCTGAATTGGAAAGAATGGACATAATATGGGCTTTGGCTAGTGCAGTTATAAGAGAGAAGAAGTTTGTGAAAAATACTAGTCAAAACGTGATTTCTACTAAAGACACAGCCTTTGGGTTTGATAAAAAAAAGTCACATGCTTTAACTATGATGAAAAGGGACACTTCAAATGAGAGTGTGTGAAGCCAAAGAAGACTGGAAATGGTAACCCTTTCATATCAAACAACAGTCAGGACAAGGAAAGGAATGTGACTTCAACCAGTCATGATTCCAAAGCTATGGTTGCTCAAATAGATGAAGGAAAGGACTGGACATTTTGGTTCATTTCTAGTGGTGAAGCTAATGTGGCGTTGGTGGAAGTTCTTAACGACGATTCAGCAAGTGAAGGAGATAACTTAGCTGATAATGCCAATTCAGACACCAAGGAAGCTATAGTTGCAGTTGAAAACTTGGTTGAAGACGAACTAGCTGCTGTGTGCACATAATCTTGAACTAACGAGGAATCTCAGGTTGCTTTCATGGCTGAAACCTCCGGCAAGTCACAGGTAAGTACAAAAGATGAACTCGTTAATAAACATGCTTGTGAAAAATGAAATAAATTTTGTGAAAGCATAGACTTAAAATTTACTAGATTGTTAGATCACAATGACAGTTTAGTAAATGATTTAAAACTATGCACTGAAGCTAGCAGGGTGTTAAAGCAAAATGAGAGCTGTTTTAAAGAAAAGATTGAACTATTAGAAAGCTACTTAGGGAAACCGAGGTTGTTGCATTTAATCAAGCAAATGATATTAAGTTCTATCTAACTGTAATAGAGGAAACAAGATTCTTCAAGTTGAAATTAAGTCTTTAAATCATAAACTTCACAGTCTTGGTAGTTCCTCTCATATTGTTAAGAACTTCGTTAAAGAAAGAAATGGGGGGAAGGGATTGGTTATCAAGTTGTGCCACCACCACACGTGATCCTTTTAAACACAAAATGTCGACCGCTAAATAATAACCCAATAAAGGATCATGTGGTAACAACACCTCTAGTCAGTAATCCGAACACCACAGTTAAATCTATGCCACCGGTTACTGACCAGAAAGCAACAACATCTAGCATAAAAGATGAGGTTGTCATTCAAAATTGGGATGAAGAGAATAGTAATGCTACTCTTGGGTTGGGTTTAAAAGTTTGTGTTTCAAAACCTAATATTTCAGAATAGACTCAGTCTAAAACTATTCATCATCAAAATCTCAACAAAATGAAAAGAAATAGTGATCAAAATGTGAAACCAATTAAGTTTGTCAAAGAAGGTGAGAGACCTAAATTTGAGAAGAAAGAGACCAATCCTAGCCCTTACTCCCCACCACACAAAAGATCTCCCAGCCCTGTAGAATGGAGATCCTGTTATAAATGTGGAGAACGAGGACATATATCTCCAAATTGTCCCTACTATCAGACACCAAGACGAAGGATTGATCTTGTTGAAGATAATCAACCAAGATTTACTAAAACAAGATCAAATACCCCTCCCAAACACCACAGCCAACACAGACAAGCCACTGGCAAAGCTTTGATGGCTGAGGTAAACAAGTTGATGAAAGCAAACCATGGGCTCAAACAATCAACCAGTCATCTGTTTATCATAAACAGTCCTTACACAAAAGTGGTTTCTGGAAAGCCAAATCATCAGTGGTGTCTGAGAGTGAGGATAAGAAGAAGGATGTTGTCACTTTAACTTCATAAGAACAGTGGGTAGAATTTGTTATGTGTGATCCCTCTGGGATCCCCAAGCCAGTAAGAAATGCTACATTTTGAAGAAGGAATATGCAATCCTTGAGAAGCAAATCTTAATGTCAGCTTCAAGATATAATGATGTGTATGTTTTGGACAAGTCAAGAGATTCTACAACTGAGTCAGCTGCACAATGTTTCTTGTCAAAAGCCACAGAGAAAGAGCCCATCTCTTGGCATAGGAGAATGAGACATATCAATCCATGGAAGATGAATCACTTGAATCAAAATAATCTGGTTGAAGGAGTTACAGTTAAAAAATTTTAGCTTCTAGATTTCTGCATATCATGTAATAAAGGGAAACAGACCAAAAAATCTCATAAATCAAAGAAAGTTCATTCAATTGAGATACCACGGGAGCTCCTGCACATGGACCTATTTGGAACGGTCAATACTAAAAGCATAGCTGGGGACTAGCACTGTTTTGTGGTCACAGATGATTATTTAAGATTTTCATGTGTAATGTTTCTTAACTCTAAGAGACATTTTAGTCATTCAAGGTTTTAGTCACTACACTAGAGTCTCTTTATAAATTGAAAGTGAGGAAGATTCGTTCGAAAAATAACACCGAATTCAAGAATCAGTGGATGGATGCCTTTTGCAAGGAGAAGGGGATTGTTCATCAATTCTTTTCTGCTTACACTCCACAAATGGATGTTATTGCTGAATGCAAGAATCGAAGCTTGATTGAAACTGCAAGGATGATGTTGGTAGATTCAAAAGTGTCTGTTCAGTTCTAGAATGAAGCGGTTGCTAATGCGTGCTACACTTTCAATCAAGTTTTTGTGGTCAAGCGTCATGGAAAAACCTGCTATGAGTTACTTCAAAAACATAAACCGAATCTGGATTATCTCAAACCGTTTGGATCTCCTTGCATGTTGCTGAAGAAAACTCAGACTAGAATGTTTAATGAAAAAGCAGACGAAGGCATCTCTCTTGGATACAATATACCTGACAAACGAGTGTATAACAACTAGACAGGTCACTTTGAAGTCTAGTGCAATGTAGACGTTCAACGATACACCACCCCCTTGCTGGGAAAGGTCCATCATCATTCTTTGATTATGACAGATTTTTCAAATCATTCAATCTTCCTCCTGAATATTGTAATGATGAGATAGCTGCTCAAATGATGTATGACTTTCTGAACACTCCAACTCTAGACTCTAGCACTACCCCTCCAATAAATGGTCCCTCTGGGTCTTCTAGGACAGATCAAGAAGTAAGTGATCACTCCTCAAATAATGATGAAGCTGTAAATGAAGATACAAGCAATGAGGAGCACGTCAGCTCGGGTGAAAGCCCAACTGTAGTTGAAAATGCTTCGGCTGAACCCCCTGGGGCAAGTCAACAAACTGTTAAAGATGCTGAACTAGCGACCACAAATTTGGAAAATGAAGTGATTGTTCCCACAACTCCGGTGACAAGGATTAGTGTGAATCATCCCCAGGAAAACATCATCGGGGATCTTATATCTAGGGTACAGACATGAAATCAACTGTGCAATGCTGACTACGCACCTGTGATGGAAAAGGGATATGTGCATGATGGGGCATACAAAAATTTTGTTTTTCAAGTTGAGCCCAGGTATGTTAGTGATGCCTTGAAAGATGAGGCATGGGTTAATGAGATGCAAGAAGAACTGCTACAGTTTAAGAAGGTAACAAGCCGAAGGGTGCCAAGGTTATTGGAACGAAATGGGTTCTTCGCTGCAAGAAAGATGACCAAGTATTCATTATCAGAAAAAAGCATGATTAGTGGTTGAAGGATTTAGACAAGTCGAAGGTGTGGACAACAATGAAGTTTTTGCACCAGTAGCTAGGATGGAAGCAATTAGAATCTTCCTAGCTTATGCATCCTACATGAAAAACAAGGTCTATCAACTGGATGTGATAAGTGCTTTCCTTCATGGTCACATCCGTGAAATAGTAGACGCCAGCCAACTAGAGGGCTTTGAAGGTCCTTATCATCGAGACAGGGTATATAAATTAGACAAAGCTTTGTATGGCTTACACCAAGCCCCGCAAGCCTGGTATGAGAAGCTCTCCACACATTTATTAAAACATGGTTTTCAAAGGGGAGTAATTGACTGCATGTTGTTTATAAAACAAAAGGATGGTGATTTACTAGTGGTTCAGATATACGTGGACGACATAATTTTCGGTTCCAAAAACGAAGAATTATGTAAAGAATTTGAAGCAGTGATGAAAACTAAATTTGAATTGAGTTCAAAGGGAGAAATGTAGTTCTTTCTGGGATTACAGGTGGATTAGACACCTAACAGCATATTTCAACATCAGACTAAGTACGTTAGACATATTATAAGTCGGTTTGACATGGAGAATGTCACTGCATCAGACAAGTCAAAGGTGTGGACTACAATGAAGTTTTTGCACCAGTGGCTAGGATGCAAGATCAGAATCTTCCTAGCTTAAGCATCCTACATGAAAATCAAGGTCTATCAATTGGATGTGAAAAGTGCTTTCCTTCATGGTCACATCCGTGAAACAGTATATGTCAGTCACCCAAAGGGCTTTGAAGATCCTTATCATCGAGGCAGGGTATATAAATTAGACAAGGCTTTGTATGGCTTACACGTAGCCCCGCGAGCCTGGTATGAGAAGCTCTCCACACATTTGTTAAAACATGGTTTTCGAAGGGGGGTAATTAACTGCATGTTGTTTATAAAAGAAAAGGATGGTGATTTACTGGTGGTTCAGATATACGTGGACGACATAATTTTCGGTTTCAAAAATGAAGAATTATGTAAAGAATTTGAAGCACTGATGAAAACTAAATTTGAAATGAGTTCAATGGGAGAAATGAAGTTCTTTCTAGGATTACAGGTGGATTAGACACCTACCAGCATATTTCTGCATCAAACTAAGTACGCTGGACACATTCTAAGTCGGTTTGACATGGAGAATGTCACTGTTGCCGGTACCCCTCTTGCCACGAACCACGATGTGGAACCTGATGAAAATGGGGATTTGGTGGACGCCACCATGTATTGTGGGATGATCGGATCTGTTATGTATCTCCCGGCCTCTTGTCTTGATATCATGTACACCACGTGTCTCTGCTCAAGATATATCAGTCAAAACCAAAAGTAAGTCATGTCAATAGGGTGAAACGGATTTTTTGTTATCTGAAGGGTACACCAACACTAAGGTTGTGGTATCCTCATGATTATGACTTTGAACTTACTATATATAGTGATTTGGATTATGGAGGCTGTAAGATGAACAATAAGTCAACCTTTGCAGGCTGTCGGTTCTTTGGAAGATGATTAGTCACATGACAATGCTAGAAGCAGACTTCGGTTACTCGGTTAACAAGTGAGGCTGAATATGTTGTTGCCGCCAGCTGCTGCTCTCAAATCATTTGGATTCAACAGCAAATGCGGGACTACGGTTTGCGATTTTCTAACACTCCTATTTTTGTTGATAACTTTGCTGCCATAGCTATCACAAAAAATCCGGTACCACATCCCAATACTAAACATATCGGTATAAAGTATCACTTCACACGTGACTGTTTTGAAAAGCAATTAATTGACGTGGTTACAATTAACACGAAATTTCAACGAGCTGACCTCTATAGAAAAGATTTTGATAAACCAAGATTTTACTATCTATTAGAGGTTAACGGCGTCAAAAAGAAAGAAGACGTGATTACGAAGGAGTCGGGTTCGTAGTTCGCCACATCGTCTTCTGTTTTTAGAATTTTTTTTCTTTTATTATTTTATTTCTTTAATCTTAGGTCTAATCTATTTTTTTCATTTGAAACTTTTAAAAACACAAAAAGATTTTCTGTTTTGAAAATTTTAGGAGGAGAAATTTCAAAAAAATGGGGGAAAGGGCAGGTAAGCTGATAGGCAAGGACAACAATTTTAAGAAAGCAATTCAATGCTATGGAAAATGATTGTACACAGGCATCGAATTATTTGAGACACCAAAAAGATTTCCCTTTTTGCAATTTTCTGATAAAATTAAAATCATAGAATATTATAAATCTGAGATGTCAAAGCCCAACATGCTGAAACGTGATAGTAAGCTAGACAGTTATCGTGGTTACATGGAGAAAGTAGTTATAGGGGGTGCAAGTCAATCATTCATTGTGTCGGTAGATTCAATAAAAATAGATCAGTAGACATCATTAGTGATTCACTTAAACTAAATCTATCAACAAGTTCTGGGTTTCCATCTTATCCCTGGTTTGCACAATCACCTAACTTCCAATAAGGGGTGAGGAGCAAATGAATGCCACAAATGTGTGCAAATGACCACAAATCTGAGCAATGAATATAACAAATGTTATAAAACTTCAAAGTAAAAGTTAAACGCAATCAAGTTGATAACAAATGTCATTGTTGTGTTAAATGTCTGCAAATATTGCTCTAAACGAAGATAGGTCTTGTGCTTCTCTACTGTTCGATGGCACTGACTTGAGGACAAGCATAACCTATATATTCTAAGAATTCACTGTTATTTGTGCCTCTCTATTGTGTGATGGCACTGACCTGAGGCTTTACATCACTTTGAAATCTCTTAGAATAGTTCCTTCTTCACAAAACACTCTTCCTTGAGGTGCATAGCACTGATCTGAAGCTTTGTGTTTATTTACCACTAGACCGTTCAAAATCCCCTAAAGAATGTTGATTACCATATAAGCTTGGGATCCACAAATTCTTGTTTGTCTAATACACTTAAAATATCACCGATGGTTGTCAATAATCTGTGTTTGGATTTAAATGGACAAATATACTAACAATCGTCATGGCTGCATTTCCCGATGTTCAAAATCAAAGTGTTCAGCGTAGCCGTTCTAGCATGATTTCTTGTTTGCGCATTTGATTCTTGGATGGTAAAAGTCTGTGAATTGTATATACAAGATCTTTGTGTTACTGATATATTTACAAAATGTCCCAATAACTGTGTTTTTGTCTGTACGATTCCATATGAATTGTTCTCTAAAGGTAGTAAATGCTTAAAGCTGTTCTGTTCAGGGGGAGATAAACTCTAAATGATTAGAATGTTTTTTCAACCATCCCTAAATGAATATTACAAAAAGATATCTTATTTCAGTTTAAAATTTTAATTTTTTCCAGTTCTATTCATGTGTGCAATGCGTCAATGTCGGACTATGTAACAAGATTTAACTCTATGAAAGTCACAAAACTGAACCGAATCTTAGCTGTGAAAAGCTCGTTTCTAAAAGATAAAATGGGATCACGTCTGAGGTGATCAACGGTTTTTAATAAAAAGGATCACGTCTGAGGTGAACGATAAATAAAAGGATCACGTCTGAGGTGATCAATAGATAAAAAGAGCATGTTTGAGATAATCGATAAGCAAGACAGTTACATTTGTAGTAACTACGTGCAAAACTGAGACAAACTAAGTCTAAGCCATGAGTATGGCCCAATCGTAGGACCAATCGCACGACTGGACCATGAGCATGGATCCAATGACATGACTGGACCATGAGCATGGATCTAATGCATAACTGGACAATGAGCATGGACCTAATATCACGACTGGTCAATGAGTATGGACCTAATCACACGATTACACCATCAACATGGCCTAATCGCACGATTGGTAAGATCAAGATGATCCAATCGCATGATTGGTAAGGCGTCTAGGTCATTCGTGCGATTGGACTTCAGTCGCACGTCTGAACCATGCGTATGGGTCCAGTAGCAAGCCTGAAATCCCCTAGGGTATAAATAGAGGCTCAGTCGGTCTTGACCCATTCACCTGTTTTTAAAATCTCTGAAAATACTGGCAAACTAGTAGCACCCTTTTCAAATTTTCTGTGTGATCTAGGATTATTGCGCGTTAACTAACATTTCACTGCTTGATTACATCTAGTTTGAAGATAAATTCATGTTACATTGAGTGCATAATCGGTTACTTACCCTAATTTTGTGATATTTATAAAAACCGAGAATGGACCCATCAAAGCACAAAATGAGTATCTAAGTAAAATTAAACAATACCTAGTGCTTTGTCGGGATTAGAGGCATCTAAGGACATCTAGAACACATGATTTAGATACCTATTTGACCAAAATCAACATTTCTTGGACTTGAACCATCAGTATGCGACTGGACATCCGGAAGAAATTCAATGGTACGATTGAACCCTTCGCATAATTCAATCGCACGATTGAACCAATCGGGAATTCAGTCGCACGAATAGGTCAATCGGATGTCTAAATATGCGGATAAGCTCAGTCGTATGCTCATTCGTACGACTGAGTTCATTCGTATTGTTCAATCATACGATTAAACTAGCTTCATATGATGAGTTTCAAAGTCAAGTAATCTTATATGTTAAACTGATCTAACGTGTTGAATGGGTGTTTGTCTTTTGTGTTACAGTGAAATGGCAGAGCGTTCGACGATAAGCACCAAGCATAACATCTGTGCTTATCTGAACACAATGTCTAGGAATGCCGCCGAGTTTGTAGGAATTATTGAGTTCCTAAAGCAATCCAGGATTCAAAGAGCCATCTCTACGGCATGCACACATACAGATCCCTACAGCAACCATTCAGGGAGAATGTTGTGGTAAACTGCTCTATTGAGCTTATCGAATCCGGAGCTCGATTTTCGGGGAGGCCATTGATATTGGTGAAGACGATATGCATAGAGTATTGTAATTGGAAGACGATGGGGATCATCTGATGAAACTACATCCCTTATTCATGCGTGGATGTTTCCTGAGGATTAAGTACTCAGGTGACAACAATGCCGGAGTACTTAACAAGAGCAACATGTGCCCGCCCTTCAAGGACATAGCTCAAGCGATTCTCAAGTGAATTGCTTCACATCAAGGTGGCTTCGATAAGCTTAGTGATCGGATCCAGAATGCATTCGTGGCACTAGTTCGGAACCATCCGTTCATCTTCTCTAAGAGGTTCTTCAACTACTTGAGGAAGAACATCGAGATGAAAGGGAAGGAAAGCTTCTGCATATATCAAAGATTCCTCCAGATGATGATCGATGAGAAGCTTCCCAACCTAATAAAGTCCAAAGATGACGAGATCATTCTAGAGTTGATGGATGACATGACACTAGGAAGGATGAAAGTCAACAGGGGAAAGCCACAGAAGCCCCCAGTTCAACGATTATTTGGGCATTTGGCGATGGTAGACTATGTTGCCCCAAAGGGAAAGAGATGGCGTCATGAGGATAGTGATTCTGATGTAGAGAATGTAGTGATCCCTGATGATGATCAGGATGATGATGATGATGACCATGATGAAGGTCAAGGAGGTGGTGGCAAAGCATTACACCAATCCTGATCTGTTGAGACACTCTCTACAGAACCACCTCCTTAGCAGGGTGGATCATCGGCTACTAGAGTGTCTGAGCAGACTGCCATCAACCAAGACATCCTTATCATTGAAAATATAGGGAACTTTGATTTGGAAGAGGAGGAAGGAGACTCAGAGGATGAGCCTCTAGTTATGCAGGTAGGAGGTAAATGGGTCGCCACTGACCGAGGAAAGGAGAAGGTGGGGGTATGACAGAGGAAATCACCTGGGATCGATACTGAGGAGGCTGATCCATCCTACACACCTGATCAACCCGCTTCAAAGGGAAAGGAACCTGCAACTCCCTCTTGCTCCAGACTGAAGAGAATAGCCAGGCCTTCCCATAAGAAGGGTAAGCACATAAGACTAGTGCTGATGCTCTCTTCCTTACCCTCACAAACCTCTTCAGCTACGTCTAGTGCTACTACCACAGTTCCACCTACTACCATCATCCCACTCACCACTACACAAACCATACCAGCCTCACCCAAAAGAGCCTCAACCAATATTCCTCAAACCATACACATTCCTACACCTGTATACTCAACCTCTACAACCAAGCCATCCACCTCATAAGCCGGCACCTCAACCCATCAAGTTCCCCTACTTCACAGTTGCCAATTACCCATAGTTGGTCTGGAGGAACCACTGGCCAACCTTAACAGGTTGTTACTCAAGCTGTTAGCTGCTGATGATCTCAAATCCACCCAGATCAACCAGTTGATGTGAGTGAATGCAGCTTAAGAACAGTAGATTGCCAAACTGACTGAGAGAAATGATGCTCATGAGGGTGCCTTGGTTTGAGCACATAAGGCTCTTCAAGTTCATAATCAATTGTTGCTTGCATCTACTAAGAAGATTGATGATTTAGAGAAGAAGAACAAGAAGATTATGCTGAGACTGAAAGGAAGGAAGGAGGATCCTTTGAGGATCAAAGGTGATGGAGATGATGATGACGATGACTCAAGTGATGATAAGTCTGATGATGATGATGATGATGATGATGATGAGGTTGACGTAAATGAGACGGATGAGGAGAAGAAAAAGGATGACAATGAAGATGAAGTTCAACCAGAGGGTGAAGGCAAAGCTCAAACTTCTTGGCAATCTGATAAGGAGGGAAAAACAGAAAGGAACAAAGATCAGGGAGCCTCATCCTCAGCTCCTCAAGACAAGGATCGTCAGGAAAAGGATTCAAGTAATGATTAACATGTTTGTGTAGTTTGAAATCATATGTATTGAAATGTATTTAAATTAATGAAAATGAATCTCAAGTTATATGAAATGCAATAATGTTTATTAAACTTTGTTGTGTTGATAATTCTATCTAGCAGATTGATGAACACGATGTTGCACTTGTCTAGCAAATCAAGACGCAGTTTACCATGATTTTTGATTTGCAAGGGATTGTCAGGAGATCGGTGAGTTATGCACCAGAAGAGTGGGAGATCAGTCATGACCTATTAGATGAATAGATTGTAGAAATGTTCAGGTTAAACCCGAATGAGATCGTCAAAGATGCACCAGAAGTAGATGTTATCAGCGATGAGGAACTACATGATGTAGATGAGGTAGAGATTGAGGATGTCACATCTGATTACTATCCTCAGTATACTAATGACGACGGAGATGCCTTACCTGATTAAGTGAGATATTTGACAGTGAAACCTTCGACAAAGTAAACGAAAAGGTCATTGAGAAAGAATCGATGGGGAAGACAGCTCAAGCTGAGGATGCCGATGTTGAGCAGAGAAAAGCTAAATAGGCCGCTTCTTTGGCTGATATAAGAAACCATCGTGAACCACCGAAACAGAATGCCTACACAAAGTTGTATAAAGTCAAAAGACATCAAAAGGTTTTTGGGAAAATAATCAGCTGGGATTACTTTGAGAACTTAAATGTGTATGCTGTCAAAAGAGAAAAGGGGATAAAGTACTTCAGACATTCTCATGATCTGAAGACTTTACCGGGTTTTGAGCTAAATATATTAGCAAGTTTAGATCTACTTTATGCTGCTCCAAGAACGATGTCAGGATGGTTTGAAAGGGCTTTAAGGGAAGAATATCACACTAAGCGAGTGAACTTTAAACCTCTACAACCAAGGAGGTTCGTGAGCAAAACTGCTATTGATCCCGTTTCAGGAAGACCAAAAGTTGTTCTGAAGTGGAGACCTCCTCGGACTATAACATGGATTCCATTAAGGAGAATGCCACAATACTTCATGCCTTATTTTAAATGGTGATATTGTGACTGGAGGACAGGTGAAGTAGTGATTGTATTAGACCGGCAAGGAAAGATTGAGTCTATCAAGGTGTTTGACCCTATGTGGCTTACAAACTTGTGTGAGAATGAAGTGAAGTCTACACATTATACAAGTGGCCACTATTCTATGATACTCTGGACATAGTGCAAGCTCTTTAATTCCAACAAGTCATGAGACTGTGCTTTGCATTCGAAACCATGCTGAGGTCACAAAAGAAGAAAAGCTGAAGAAGTTTACTGAGTATATGAATAATGTTAGACAATAGAGTGAACTAGGTCCAAGGGGTGTTTGTTGATACATGATGTCCATAGTTCATTGTAACTAAATATTTATGTCTTTCAATCTTACATATGTGTAATACATGGATGTTTTGGTAATATGATATGTGTTTTGAATGTATATTTGCTATTAATTGTATCTTATTCTTATATCATTTATAACTACATGCTTAAATGAATAGTATATATGGGTTTGTAGTAGTCAGTCACAGTTCTGAGTTAATAATGATTTAGGAATGTGTTTTACTTAGTCTTATGGTTATTCATGCTTATGGACCAGTCGTACGACCGAACCAGTTGATTGGTCCAGTCGCACGAATGAGTCACGAGACTGGCTAAGTCGCACGTTTGGACCATGTGTATTATTCAATCGTGCGCATGAACAAATCGTATGACTTAGTCACACCACTGAACCGTGCTAATGGCTCAGTCGTACGAGTGTATACTTAAACCTATAAATACCACGTAATTCTTGGAAAAATGTAACACTTCAAATTATATCATACCCTAGCCATCCAGAGAGTTCTATCTCGTCCATCCAAGTTCATAGTTCTTCCCGGATCGTTTTCTAATCATTCTTAACGTTGTTCTATCGTTAGATTGATCCGGGTTTTTGTTCTCACTTATTGGATCACCAATCAAATAGGATTCCACACTATTTGATCAGGTTACATGTTGAATCTGTTAGTACTCGGTTCGTACATGGTCCTAACAAGTTGTTCTTCATATAGAGGACGGTCTGTTGTGGGTCTGGTAAGGTAGTTTGATTGACCAAGGAAACAGCAAACATCCAAGAAACCTGGATCTTTCTCAGATGACAACAGAGCAGCTTCATTATGTTGCCTGCGAATATGCATGAAAAAATCTGGTTAGTTTCAGGGTTAAGGATTGGCAATTTAAGAAAGCTTTATGATGAAGGAAGCTAAAAAAAAGTCGGTTTGTAAGGGAATATAGGGTTAGAACTTTTGTAGATGAAGAGGAAGAAGAAAGAGGGGGAACTGTTGTAAAGATACTTATATGGTAGGATTTTGAGACAAATTTAATACAAAAGGATAAATGTTGAAATCCGAATGTCGGTCCCATCTCTGAAAAAGTGCCCAAAAAGATAGTTATTTTGGAAGTCGAAATATTTCCGAAGTTAATTTGTGTTTGAAAGTTTTGAGAAAACTTTCGAAGGCAATTTTGACTTCGGAAGATATTCCTTGTTTAACCAGAAGTGGTTTGGAAGGAAGTCACTTAGAGTAATCTTGCTTCCGTGACACATTTGGTTTAAACTTCATAAGTTTTATTCAAAAGATAATAAAGCTTTCGAGACTTATTTTCTATCGGAAGAATATTATCCTTCAGAACATATAATTACTTATAAGCATATTTAAGTTTCGAAGATATATTAGAATTTCTTCCGAAAGTAAATTACATAGTAAGTAGCTATTAGTTTTGAAGACATAATGTTCTTCCAAAGTCAACTTAATGTCTTCCTAAAGAAAAGACATCTTCAATTCTTAACTTTCTAAGGAATATCATTTCAAAAAAATTTTCATCCAAGGTAATAAGGGCTTATATGAGTGATGATATACACGAATTAAGACAAAAATATTTGAAAAATAATCTTGAAATTAATTTAAGAAAAATCTACTCAAAGTTAATCATCCTAATACCTGATACAACATACTTAAATGTTTGTTCGTCAAAATCTTTTGTGAATAGATCCGCGTATTGTTCATTTATGTTAACTTTAACCAGTTTTGTCAATACTTTTTCAAAATAATCTCTTATAAAATGATACCTTATATTAATGTGCTTTGTCTTTAAGTGATGTATGTGAATCCAAGGAACGAAAAGGGAATTATAAGGTTAGATTGTACGAATAATGATCGCGGAATTATCACTAGTAGTTGTAATTGATGAATAAACAAATTTGCTTCAAATGTTTTCCATTAATACTGAATAATGATTACAATTAAACAAATGATGATTGATTGATTGCTATTGTAGCTCTTGCTATGGCTATTTCTAGGGTTTCAATGATGGTATTTACTGATTCTGTTATGGTTGCTAGGTTTTGTTCATTACCTAAATGTGTGCACCCATGCCTTGTATTTATAGGCTTAGGGATTTACTTTTAAGGTAATAGTTACTTTCTTATTATGGTAAGAAAGTTACTCAGAGAATGTTCTTGATGTGACTTGATTTCTAACTAAAGTGAAGTTGTCCGTAGATGTTGACTTTATGACATCACTTCAGTGAGATTGACTTGTTGAGTTGATGTAGTTCGTTGGTGAAGTACATGCAAGTGTATTGTTCTTCCATAGGAGTTTAGCCTTCCGTAGGAGTTGGCTTTCCGTAGGAGTTAGTCTTTCGTAGGAGTGTCACTTGGAATTTCATTCTCGGCAAGTTGTTCTTCCGTAGGAGATCCACTGATGCTTAATTTCTTGTTCTATTCCAGCAGAACATCTACGGAACTACAAATTGTTCATCTGTAGATAGTTCTTACACTTAGTCAAATTTTAAAATAGATTAAGTATGATGTTCTTTCTGCAATCACACATATAAATCAACACATAATTATTTGGGTTAACCTATACATATATTCCATACAAAAAGATAAATATGTATAAGAGTTTATTACAAGAGAGGATTAAAGTTCTAAGCCTATACAATGAATCTAGACCAATTGAATCAAGACCTAACAATACTCCCCTTTAGGCTTAGACACTTGTAATCAACTCTTCAAACTTGACAGCTCCTTGAATCTTGCTACAATCTTTTTGTTGAAGTAGGAGACTGCTTTCTTTTGATCATCATACTTGTACTTGATCTCTATTTGGCTTATTCTCTTCAATGTATCAAAACTTAGACCAAGTATATGTTCTTCTATTGTCAATGTAGCCACTACACTGTTATTGTTCTCCACTTCTAACTCATGCTGTTTTGAGATTGTTAATTCAGTGACAGATCCCAGCAGCGGACCAGCCTCAAATCTTCTTTATTTGTAGGCCTTGGCATGTAGTTTCTCTATCACTTGAATCATGTGCATGTATAATCATATGTCACTTTAAGCATGTTCATCATTCAGCTTTGGAAAATATTTGTCATGAAGGTATGAAGTATAGCATGGATGGAGAAGTTTGATCTCTATTGGGTCAAAATTCTTATACATGGAGGAGTCTTCTTTGCTTTATTTCTCAGCTAGACAAGCTCTTTTGTTCTTTCCACTTATCCGGATTCTATAAATGGATATGTATATTGATTTCCATCAATATTCTTGATTTAAGTTGTGCTCCTGTTTGAAGATCAAACTCTCCTTAAGAATTCATCATTAACAAGATGAGAAGAGCCGAATTCGGACCTTTTTTGTTTTCGTTTCCTTCTGTTATGCTCATTATTTTCTCTTCTTGCTTCCATCAACACATCATCTTTAAATTGGGTTCTCAACTTTCCAACAATCATAGAGAAGTCTCTTCCTCTTGGACTGATTGGATAGTAGCTGATAGGAATGCTTTGAAGGTCAGATATATCAACATCTGTAAGTGATAAAATTGATTCAATAAATGGGAAGTATTGTATCATCCCATATGCCCTTTTTATTGCTACACAATCCCAGTCTGGATCATATTTCTTGATGTTATCTTGTTTTCCTCAGCAGATTTGGGAGTTGTAAGATGATCATAAAATTGAATCAGAGTTGATTTTTCATCTGTGATCTCTCTAACTATTGTTCCAAGAGGCCATATTTTTCCTGGAATCACATCCCTTGGCTCACTAATGAGTTGTTCTTTACCCTTGTGCCTGTCTTTGCTTTCTACTTCAACAGGCATAGTAGGAGTAGATTTTGCTTGATGAGCATAAGCAGGGTTTCGTGCCTCTAGTCTGAATTTTACTCATGTTTCCAACTCCACCTTCATGACATACTCCATCATCTTCCTGAGTTCAGCCACTAATCTTCCTTTCAATTCATGTAACTTGTAGTTATGGCTTTGCAACCAACAAGTCATATTGTATTTGTTGAGCTTAGCTGTGTCACAGTGACCCAGATCTTGCTTGATCTTATGAATTGATTGGAATTTGGTGAAGGTTTCATAGTTTCATACATGGAGTATAAATCTTGCTTCATCAAATTCTTTCAGGACTTTCTTTATCTCAGAAATGTTCATCTTTTCCACTGTGATATGGAAACCCATTATTGATCATGTCTATAAAGATTGATGATTGGGCTCTTTCTTCAGAAGTGTCTACAATGGAAAGTAGCTCATCAGATTTTGCTTCTTTTTCACCCTAAGGAGATTCATTCTTTGTTAATTCTTCCCCTTGGCGCCACTCTCACATTCATTATGTTGAATTAGCTTCAAAGTAGTTACATCTTTCGAAGGAGTGTGCTCAGGAGATAATGTTTTAGCTTTCTTAGTAGAGTCTTCAACCTCAATGATCTCCTTTTGAATCTTTCCCAAGTATTGTTTTTTTCTCCTATATTGGATTATTGGTTTTTAACTTTTAGTAGTTTCTATGGTTGGTTCTTAATGAGCAGATGATTCAAGAGTAGATGCCTTTATCTTCAAAGCTTCACTCTCCTCACCTTTTATTTTCAGTAGATCAGCTTGTTCAGAGATAGTGTTTTGGGCTTTGTTTATCTCTAACACAAGCTGCTCCTTTTCTTTTCTTTCTCTTTCAACTGACTCTTTTAACTCACTCACCAAATGATGCAATGCATCCACCACTTCATCATTGGCTTATACATCTTCTCTAAATCGTCTGATTGTAGCTTCTTGTTGGGCCAATTTATCATCCTTTTTCTTTCATTAGCCCTATCAACTCTTTCAGCCTTTCCAATCTTTTGTTTGTTTTGATTATGAGATTGTTTTATTTAGCAACAAGAATGCTTTTGCTTATATCAATCTCTTCATCTTTCATATCATTCTTATTGTAGGCTATGATATCAACAAAGTCATCTCCACCCTCAGCTCGATTTCAGTATGAGTTAAATCCTTTTCAACCTCCTTTTCTTGTTCCCCCTCTACTTCTAAATAGATTTCTTCTATTACACCATCTTTCACATCATCATGATCATCTACAAAATTGATAATATCAGTGGGTGTAGGGCTTTTTGTGATTGAGTTGAAGTCAATAAATAGGGAATATGAGATTTGTGGTAGTTCTTGTTTAGGAGATGGTTGATTAAGATTTGGTGAAAATGGTTCTATGGCAGTAGAATTGAAAGATGATTAAGATTAGGAAATGGAAAGAGGTTGGGTATGTTCACTTGCTGGTGAGAAAGGTTTGATGGCAACAGTGTTTAATGATGTTTGTGACTGGGAAGGAGAGATTGGTTGTGTATGTTCACTTGGTGGTGAGTAGGATTGGACTGGTGGTGAGAATTGTTGATTACTTAAAGGAGATGGTGGTGGAGAGTGTGATGCTTGTTCTGTTGTTGCAGGGGACTCAACATGTTTTGCTTCTTCTTGTTGCTGATCAATGAAGATCAGGTCTCATGGGATGTCTACATTTTCATCAAACACATGAGCAAACATTTGCATATCTTCTCCTTCATACTTCCCACTTATCTTACTCAGCACTCATCTCCATAAATGAGCTCGCACATATAGATCTCCTTCTCTTTCAATGCTTGGCAAGACATTATTTATGATCAATTGTAGAAATCTATGGTACATGTACATCTTGTCTTCTTACTGTACCCTGTTTTGATTACATAAACATCCAAAGATGTATTTTGGCATAGTTATACCTTCTCCCCTCAAATATACCAATAATCACGGATGATATGTGCCTAGAGAATCTGTCTAACCCAGATTTTCTATTGGAGATGCACTTTAAGTACGTGTGGCATAAAAATCTATTGGGTTTGCACAATCTTCCATTGTTTATCTTTCTATTCTGGTAATCACCATCATACCCCATCCACTGAAAGATTCTCTCAATGTACTCATGGTCGAACACATCAGGGTGGCTCTCATCATGTTCTCCTGGTTCAAGCACTCTACTTATAATCCTTTCATCGACCCTTAATCCTTCATTTCTAATGGTAGAATGAATCACCAAATCATCTCCCTCCTCTTCTATCCTTGTTGTATTCCAAAAATCTATTATATGTGATTGATAGATGATTGGATCAGCAGATAGCGCATATAAAAGCCTTGACCTCCTCAAGTAGTTGTAATGTCTCTACGTCCTTTAGCCACAGAATCTTTCGATTTAAGGAATGCATAAACATTATGTTCCTTGGCAAATCTATTTGCTATGTGCACAGTAAAAAAGAAAATTAGGGCCTAATGAAGAATCAAACTTCAAAATAAACATAAGAATTGAAGTGTTTCGGTGATACTTAAGGAATTAAACAGTTGATTTTGATATTGTTTCATATGATTTACCTTGATAATGTTGTTCGTTTGATGAACTGGAGTCAAGAGTTATGTATGATTTGTTGTGAGGAGAGGGTAACTTGAATGTTGGCGGAAAAAGGGGTTTAATGTTTGAGAGCGCTTTTCTAGGTCTGAAAAAGTGTTATGAAAAAGTGAATGAAAATGACACCTTTCAAGGTTATCATTTATACAAACTAAGAATATATAAAACCTTTTTAATGTCGTGGGACCCTCAATCCTCATTACCCTTCCATGGTTATTTATTTTTCCGTAGTAGTTAATTCTTTTGTAGAAGTTAATTCTTCCGCAAAACATCTACGGATGACTAACTTCTTATTTTCTGAACTAAATCTGCGGAAGATAATTTGTTTTTCCATAGGGGTACCAATCTATGGAGAGAAATTATACTTTGTTAAAATATCAACACATCCGTAGATTACCAATCTACGGAAGGTCAAATTTTAAGTTTCACACAGTAGCTTCTGCTGAAAGGCAAAATTTACACTGTAACATCTGCTGAAAAGCAAAATTTACAATGTAACTTCTACTAAAAGACAAAGTTTGAAACTTATTTGTTGTATGATTCTAACATATTGTAAGAATCATGTGTTGTTGTTGGACCTTGTTGACTTTGTTTCATGGCAAATATGCAAGAGATTAATTTGATTAAAAAACTTCAAATATCCTGCAACAAAGTTAGTGCTCAAGTTTTAGTTTTCATCATTTACATTTTATAAACTCATTTTTCATGCTGATGACTACTTCTCCGAAATTTGTGATTAATCATGAACTGATGAAATTATCAGAAATTTATGTAGAGAATAGCATGATATCTCTTGCATATTTGCCATGAAACAAAGTCAACAAGGTTCTGATGCATTTTGTATAATGTTTGTTTAAAAGCAGAAATTAAACATAAGCAAAAATTCATACTATAAACATCTAGAGAATAGCATGATATCTCTTGAGATTTTGTTTAAAAGCAGAATTTAACATAATTTAAACATATTTACAAGAATTTGAATTATAACATGATATCATACTATGACACTAAGCAACTTCCTGATGTATTTTGTTTAATGTTAGTAGGCATATAATGTTGATTGAAAGTATTATGATCCACTTAAATTCAGACAACAGTATATTTTCAACAACACATGCTGATTATTATGTTTTGGTATTGATTAAAGATAGACAAATATGGATTCCATATTCAATTCACATTAGGGTTTCTCCTCTGTTTATGAGTCAATTCATCACTTTTTCACACTTGAAAACTAGGTGCCTTTATAGCATAAGCTCTATCTTAAGATTTCTTTGAAATCTTATGAATGTTGATTGATTGATATGCTCTTTAAGAAAATATACAGTTGATCACATTGGATTCTTTTAGAGCTTATATATGATCATCAGGTCACCAGGTCGTTACTTCTATAAAACAGAGGTGCCTTTAACCCAGGTCTTTGTTTACATAAAATAGAGGGATAATGATGATAAACCCAGGTCTTTGCTTATGCAAAACAAAGGGTATATGATCTGCATAGATATAGGTTATAAGATTTCAGAACATAGTGTGTTTGGGTGAGTAATTTGATCACAACCGGATAAGACTTACTTGCTTGCTCCTCAAAATGGAATTGCCCATAATTAGTCATCTAAGCATTATGTTAGGCATGAATTTGTTTATTTTCTACTCAAGCTGAACCTACTCATATATCAAATCACATTTGATCAGTCTTTATTATAAGTTAAAATCAGGAAAGTAAGCAAAGGTATAGTGTGCTATCATTTCACATGATATCAATGCTATTATAAGAAAAACATATTAACAAGGCAATCTTTTTAGAGTTTTATATGTTTTGTGAATGTTTTTGACTTTTTCATATTGATTATGATGAAAGAGAGATCATGCTTTTCTTTGTAATGATGATTAATCTAATCTAAGTTAATCATGCCTAATGATTCAATTATGAAATTAAATATCACAGAGTCAAAGGCTTTAGTGAATAAATCCGCAAGCTGATCTTTTGTATCCACTTTGATAAACTTGATCAAACTTTTTTCTGAGCAATCTCTCAGAAAATGATATCTTATTTCTATATGTTTTGTTTTACTATGTTGCACTGGATTAACAGTGATGGACATAGCAACTGAGTTACCTATGGGTATTGGTGTTTGAAGAAAATTGTAACCATAATCAAGTAATTGATTTTGCAACCATAATACTTGAGAGCAACCAACTGAAGTAACTATATACTCAGGCTCTGTTGTGGATACTGACATATTTGTTTGCGTTTTGCACTGCCAAGAAACAAGCCTTGGTCCTATGAATTGATAACCACCGTTTGTTGATTTTCTCTTGTTGTTGCAACCCTCCAAAATATCTATCAGAATATGAATATAGGTTAAAGTCTCCTTCTTTGGGATACCAAAGTCCAAGAGTTGGCTTCCCTTTGAGGTGTCTAAAAATCCTATTAACTGCATTCATATGTGATTCTTTAGGGTCTGATTGGTAGCTAGTACAAACACACACAACAAACATTATATCAGGTTTGCTGGCAGTTAAGTACATTAAAGACCCTATCATTGATCTATACAATCTTTGATTAACTAGCTTCCTTTAGGATCAGGTAAAATCTTATCTATTGTTGATGCTGGTGTTTTGCATGTAGAAGTATGAGCAAGGTTGTACTTCTTTAGGATTTGGTGCACATACTTCTCTTGATTGACGAATATGCCATCTGGTTTCTGATCAACTTGTAAACCAAGGAAGAATGTTAGTTCTCCCATGGAACTCATTTGAAATTCATATTTTATTAAACTTTTAAAGTTTTCACACAATGTCTTGTTTGTTGATTCGAAAATAATGTCATCCACATAGATTTGGACAACCAACAGGTCTTGATGATCAAATTTGAGGAAGAGAGTCTGATCAGTGGTTCCCCTTTTGTAACCATGCTTGAGTAAGAAAAAAGATAGTGTTTCATACCACTTTCTTGGTGCCTGATGAACACCATACAAATCTTTGTCAAGCTTGTATACCCTTTGTGGGTAATTAGGATCTTCAAAGGCTGATGGTTGGGCAACATAGAATTCTTCATCAATTTTACTGTATAAGAAGGCACATTTTACATCCATTTGGTAAATTGTGAACTTCTTATATGAAACATAGTCTAGGAAGACTTCAATGGCTGCAATCCTTGCAACTGGTGCAAAAACTTCATCATAGTATATCCCTTCTTCTTCGGTACAACCTTATGTTATCAGCCTTGGTTTGTTTCTGATAATAATACCTCTGTCATCTAGTTTGTTCTTGGAAAGCCTCCTTATGCCAATTGGATATTGGACTTCAGAAAGATCAACAAGATAAACAAACTTTTTGCTTATGGAATTGCTGAAGTTCTTCTTGCATAGCTTCAATCCAACTGTTTTCTTTTAATGCAACGGTGATGTTAGGAGGAACCACTTATGAATGGAAACAAGAGAAAAGACTGATGTTAGCAGCTCCCCCTTGGCTTCTTGTGGTTCTTTCATTAAGATCACCAATGATGTTGTCTATTGGATGATTCTTATGACTTCTTTATGTTTGAAATGATGCAACTTGAATGGATAAGTCCAAGTTGGTCATATTAGTTGATGGAGATAGATCCAGTAGAGATAGAGAAACAACAAGTAGTCGAAATCTTCATCATTTTGATCCATAGAAGCTGAATGAAAACCATCTTCATGAGTTTGTGTCTCAACAGATATAGGAATAACATCCGCAAGAGTTACAGGAACATCTACGGAAGTTGTTTGTGGATCTGCTATTATGTGCTCCTTTGAAGGTATTGGAGCAACTTTGGAAGGAGATAAATATCTATGAATGTAGAATGACCATATGCTGATGCATTGTTCATTTCCTATGGATGCATTAGTAACTTCTGCGGATGCAGAGGTAAATTCCGTTGATTCTTTGGAAGTTGAAGTTGCATTTCCATCAGAATTTTCATTGCTTGTTTTAGATGAAGGGCCAGGATCGGCATCACTTGAAGTGTGAGAATGTGGTCTTGGAGGATCAACAGTAGATGGCAATTCACTCATAGTTGGAGGTACATAAGGATAGCATGTATCCGTAGAACCTGTAACATTCAAATAACCAGTGTTAAATGAATTTGTTGATGCATGTATGTCAAACAGCCCTATGATAATCCTTTTGTAGATTTTGGAAATAAGGATTCATCAAAGGATACATTAGGATTTTCCTCCATAATGTGTTAATATGGAATGTAAACTCTATAGATTTAGATGTTGATGAGTAACCAACAAAGAAACCATCATAGGCTTTTTTCAGAAAACTTTCCAAATTGATCTTTGGTGTTTAAAATGGACACATGACACCCAAAAGCACTAAGATATCTTATAATTTCTTCTAAACAACGCTCACATGGTGTTTTATTATGTTCTTTGACAATTAATGTACTGTTTTGAACATTTCATGTTGTGTTCACTACTTCAGCCTAAAATGTGATTAGTAAATACGAATTAGCTAGCATTGTCCTTGCTGCTTTAATGAGAGTTTTCTTTCTTCTTTCAACAATACCATTTTGTTGTGGAGTTCTTGGTGCACTAAATTGTCTTGCTATGCATTTGTTCCTACAAACAGAATCTAAAACATGATTAACAAATTCAGACCGATTATCACTTTTTTAGATTTTGATTTTCAAATCAAGTTGATTTTCAATCTTAGTGATAAACTCCATTAATGTTTCTAATGTTTCACTTTTCTGTTTTAAGAAAAAGACCCAAGTGAATCTAGTGAAAACATCAACAATCACCAAACAATAATGCCTTTTGCCAATGTTCATCACATTGGTTGGACCAAAAAGATCCATGTGAAGCCTTTTGAGTGGTATTGTGTTTGTGTTGATTGTTTTGGATTTATGTGACATCCTATGTTGCTTTCCTTTATAACAAAATGAACAATTATTTGAACAATATAATTCTTTCTTGGGTAGGCTAATGACTAAGTCATTTTTGACTAGCTTATTCATGTTCTTCATGTTTGAATGAACCAGCCTTCTATGCCACAGTTGAGAACCAGCCTTCTTATCCCCACCAAATGCTACATAAGAAGCATTTTTATGTTTGAAATCATGTAGTAGAGAACTGTTTCCTATTATATGCCTAAAACAACCACTGTCAAAATGCCACTTGTTGTCAGTCCTCCATGGATGTTCCTCACATATAATGAAATCAACTAGAGTATGGAACCCAAGCCTTAATGATCTTGGGCTTGCCACTTGTGTATAAAATTGTTACTCCCTCATGAATGAGTCTAGATGTTTCAGGTTTGATTTTAGAATGAATTGATTCATTATGTTTTGTTTGAGGTGAGGATGATTCTGTTGAAGATGGATTTGAAAAACTTTGTTCTGGTTCCACAATAACTTTAACTTTCACCTTTTCTTTGTGTTTCTTCTACTTTGAACTTGATGACGAACCTTCACTGGAGAAAGTTGCAACATCTTTTGATTTTGATTGTGGTATTTGAGTACCCTTTTCAAAATGGTCAAAGAAGGCTTCATCAGCAGCATTTGCCTTCTCCTTCAGTCTCCTTCTTGTGAGGTGTTTTGAGTTGAGAATGTTGCTTCTTCTTCTTCTTATTTGGTTTATCTTCAGCATATGTTTGCTTCTTTGCCATTGGCACCTTTTGTTTTGGTTTCTGCTTCTTGAGCTTTGAATCTTCCTAACTGTCACTTGATTATGAGTCTGATTCAACCTTCTCAGATTGTTGCTTCTTTGTGCTCTTTGTTTTGTTCTTCTTGTTAAAATAACATTCTTGAGTACAATGGTTATTCTTTTTACAAATAGCACAATGCTTGTTGAAGTAACAATTAGAAGTCACGTGATTGGTCATGTTGCATATGGAGCAATAGCTACTGCAGTAGCATTCATCTATGTTTTGATTATGCATGACACACCACTTGAAGTATTTCTCTTCAACTTCACTCACTGAGTCAATCACTTTCTTCTTCTTTGACTGTTTTTGTTCCTTCAACTTTTTTTCAAATTTGCCAGCTGATGAATTTGGCCACTCCCATACATGATGTCAAAGGGTTCTTATTTATCAGCAGATGATTTCTGTTGCTAAGGATTCACAGCTTTCTGTTGCTTGCTTTTCTTCTTGATGGTGTTAGATTCAGCTGATGACTTCTTCTTCTGTTGTAAGGCTCCTTTCTCGGGAAGGCTACAGTCGATCATTTATCGCATAAAACTTTTGAAAATAACATTGGTAGCGAAATTTAAACTTTTTCATTAATTACAATAATCGTCTCAAATAATCATATCGTTAGGTTTACATCTCAAAAATCATATTAACACAATATCATTTTCAAAAAAATATGGGTGCCGGTATGGAATAATTTCCCAGTAGCTTATGCATCCATGCCTGCACCTGCTCAGCATCAATAATCACCTGTCAACTATTATGCATACAAAAGTCACCGGAGATGAGTGAGTTTTAGTTTTTAATAATAAAATACTTTACTTTCATTTTAAAACCATTTCTTTACTTTCACACATAATCATACATCATACATACAGTTCGATAATAATCATTACTGTCTTTCATTATTGTTCGTTTTCGCATGTTATCACACATTTCATACTTTCATCTTTATCTTTCACTTTCATCTAGATGATGTCTTATGCTTTGCCCCATCATTGTGCACGAAACAACTACCGTCATGGGGTAAAGCGACAAGGATCCCGTTTTCGCACGTCATGATCAATCACAAAGATTGACCCTCCCTGTGTGTATCCTCATGGGTTAGCTAAATCGCACACAGTTGAGCTAACAACCCCTCAATGAGTTGTGAACCTCTATTCATTTTTCTTGAAAGACTTTTATTCATTCATTAGGTTCCACTTTTCATTATCATTTACTGTCACTTCAGTACGTAATACTTATTTTTCATTAGTATATATCACACCAAGTAAGAAACATCATGAAACATACATTCATATTCTCATCAACATGAATAACAAACAATATTATTCAACCCTCTACGGGACAACAGGGATTTGGGGGCGCAGCCCCTGACAGTGGGGTTCTAGGGGCAGCAGCCCCTATTGTGGTCCAAGGGGCAAAGCTTGGTTGGGGCCGTGCTGCCTATCACGCGAGTACTTCCTCTCTCACGAGAACAAACATGTCGCAGGAATACATACTTGTCACGCAAGAACTTCGAAGATTCAAATTTCGTACCGTACACTAAACTGCTCGTGTGAAAACTATGGTTTTTCTCGCCCAATCATAACTTATCACGTCTAAGGCTGTTCTAACATGCTTAACCTCATAGACAACATCATACAATCATAAAATGAGCATTCTAGTCTGCATAATAGCCCCAAAACGTAAAAATGGTGTAAAAAGGGGACTAGAAACTCATCCGTGAAGTTCTAGCACAAACACAACCTTCTCGAAGGCTTTATCGAACGAAAACTACATAATCACGTGTTATATTCATCAATAATAGTTCCTTAGTACATAACACAAGTTACTACACGAGTCAAATACCTTAAACACTTCATTTCCTCAATTTCTCTCTCTACACAGCCGCTTTCTCTCTTTAGCAGCAACACTTCTCGCGTTAAATAGGGTCAGATTGGGTGTTTTTAGTTATTTATACTCAAGCCATACTTTTCGCTCAGACTTCCCACGTGAAAAACTTCCTCTCGCGCGAGAACCTTCTTTATGCGTGAAAACTTGTCTGCTGTCTTTTTCTCGAAATTTCTGGGCGTTACAAGTCCACCCACCTTATTTATGTTTCGTTGTCAATCGTCAAACAGATGACGGTAATGTTGCCTCATCTCTTCTTTGGTTTCCCTAGTGGACTCCGACCCCTTCATGTGCTTCCACTATACTCGCACAAGTAGAACCACTTTATTCTTTAACTGAAGGAATTGATCTGCCCAAGATACATATTAAATTGATGTGGCTAGTGTGATATGATCCAAGTCGGGTCATGCCCAATAACAAGCCAAACAGACACCGATAAATATTTGTTCGTTGATAAGATCACACGAATAAATATTTAGCACCAATATAGGTTTTCTAAATCTTTGCTTTTGTAAATGAACAAGATTATATGGATAATTTGTTCATGAGGGATTATTTGTTTCATTACTTAAATTAGTTAAACAATGACAAATAATAGTGTGTGTTAGTGCTATAAAATTAAAATGGTTTAATTTTATAAAAACAAAAGTGCAAGAGTGTACAATTATATAAAAGTTTAAATTGAGAGGGAAATCAAAAGGGGACCAAAAATCGGACGCCCCTTTTTGGGTCTTGGGAAGACCATCTTTTTAGTTCCAAGGACATGCAAGACTTCTCCACATGAACACTCTTACACTTGCACTTCTCTCTAACACACACAAGAGCAAAAGGTTCTCTCATCTCTCTATCTAATCTTGTTTTTTTAGAGCTGAAAGAACAAGAGTTTTTCAGCTTTCAAGAAGTGTTCTTGGCTGGAAAAATACATCTTGAAGAGGGATCAAAAGATTGGTGTTGCAAGACCTAGCAAGTGGGTGTTTGTACAAGCTTAGGGTATCATCTCTTGAGGACTTCTACCTTGAAGTTTCAGCCACAAATTAACATGTTTGGGGTTTGCTTATTAAATGTGTTTAATAATCATCAAATTAACATGTTTTAAAAACTAATAATCCGTTGCGTTTTTCATATAAACAAGCTTATATGAACTTTGATAAACATGTTAAATCCCTTCAATGGCATCAAGAGCCACTTATACGAATGCATACATGTATAAGAGATGCTAGTTCACGGTTTTGTTGTGTGTGACACCATATAGCCGAGATTTAGAGGGCTAAAATGTCACCCCTTTTGAATTTTAAAGATATTACTTTATGCATGTAAGGATCTTCAAAATTCTAGATCATAAGATAGTTGTTTGTTTGGACAAAACCCATTGGTTCTTGGTTTATGTTGGCCAAGAAAATGGGTTAAAAAGGGGCTGCCAAAATCGATACATATACGAATATTATGGATTTGTTGTTTTGGTTATGCATAACAAAGCCTAGACCTTGTGGATTGATTGATTGGTTGTCATTATATATTCATTTGGCTATGTAATAATTTAATTTTATGTTTCAAGTATTGTTTTGTAATATATTCATTCATTTGGTTTGTAATAAATAGATTAGGAGTTTTTCCTTTACTAGAAAAATGCATTAGGATACATATTTTGTAAGGATGCTCAAGGTCAAGATTTGAAGAAAAGATGGACAAAGAGGATGCTTGAAGATGTGGATTCAAGTGGGAGTCCTTTTGTCATCCATGTGTCATGTTCTTAACCCTTAGGACAAGACCTTTTGACACACTTGTTTTGGCTAAACAAGTGTGCTCAATTTAGTACGCTTTGTTATGCATATGTGAATGGTTTGTTTATGCTTGGTTGAATGCTTATGTTGATGTTTGTTTTGAATATTTGGATGTGATTAACAAACCGTCAATTAAAACAAACTATAATAAAAATGGTTCTTTATAGTCATTAAAGGGATTAATAAAATGTGTTTATTAATGGTTAATGATTTAATAAAAATGGGTTTTATTAAAAGGAACCTTGAAAATAGTTTTTCAAATAATACCATGCATTTGAATGCATACAAGTTGTATGGTATAAAAGGCCCTTTCTAAAACTAGAATTTTAGAAAACTACAAAAACCCTTTTAAAACAAGTTTAACACCATCCTTTTAAACAACACTCAATTCACTTGTAACTTATTTATGGGATAAAGGTCACCTAACCGTAAATATAGAAACTTGTGAAGTTGAGGTGAAATTACCATATTAGTGGGATAAAGGTCACCTAACCACTTATATAAGTAAAATCACACGTGTGTCTAAGTAGGACGACTTGATTTGGAAATCATGCATTAGGATCACCGAAGCATGACGTACAAACGGTGTTGATGGGTTAAACATGCCAAACAAAATATGAGATGTTTAAAACGATCCCATAAAACTAGAAATTGTAATAGGTTACAATTGTCAAACGTTGACTACCTTGTTAATTTAAATAAAGGGATAAAGGTCACCTAACCGATATTTAAATCTAACGTTGGATTCTAGATTTTAATTATTAATTGTCTATAAGACATAAAAAGGTATTAATAATTAAAATGCTTAAATATCAAAATACTAAAATTTGAACTTTGTAAATTGTAGATGGCTAACAACAACAACGCAATCCCGACCGTCCATAACCTATCACTAAGAACGATCCTTGAAAAGGAACGTCTAAACCATGGGAACTTCATGGATTGGTACCGAAACTTTGAATAGTTCTCAAGCAAGAAAAGAAATCCTATGTGTTAGACGATCCCATTCCCGATCAACCCGATGAGAATGACGTTGAGGCCTTTACCGAGTGGGTCAAGTATACCGAGGACTCTGTGCAAGTCTCATGTCTCATGCTAGCGAGTATGATTCCCGACTTGCAAAAGGACTTTGAGAACCACAATGCATTTGACATGATCACCCAGTTGAAGGAAATGTTCCAACAACAATCAAGGGTGGAGCGCTTCGAAACGGTTCGAGCGCTCCATGCATGCCGGATGGACGAGACCCAATCGGTGTCATCTTACGTTCTTAAGATGAAGAGCCACATTGATCGCCTCGAAAGGCTTAACTGTCGTGTGTCCAACGAGTTGGCAACGGATTTGATCCTCAACTCTCTATCAAAGAAGTTTGATAGCTTTGTTATGAACTATAACATGAATGGTTGGGACAAGAGCATTGGTGAGCTTCATTCAATGCTCAAAACGACCGAGGCGGGCATGGGTAGAAAGGTTCTACCGGTCCTTACGATCAATGAAGGAGGTAGTAGGAAGAGGCACCTCCCCGACCCTAGGGCAAGTGTTGCCAAAGGGAAGGGGCACGTCAAGGGAAAGGCAAAACCAAAAGTGGAACCGCCCAAACCAAAAGAAAAGAAGCAAAAGGTTGCTCTAGGTTGCTCATGATCCATGGTTTGGGGTTTGCTTATTAAATGTGTTTAATAATCATCAAATTAACATGTTTTAAAAACTAATAATCCGCTGCGTTTTTCATATAAACAAGCTTATATGAACTTTGATAAACATGTTAAATCCCTTCAATGGCATCAAGAGCCACTTATACGAATGCATACATGTATAAGAGATGCTAGTTCACGGTTTTGTGGTGTGTGACACCATATAGCCGAGATTTAGAGGGCTGAAATGTCACCCCTTTTGAATTTTAAAGATATTACTTTATGCATGTAGGGATCTTTAAAATTCTAGATCATAAGATAGTTGTTTGTTTGGACAAAACCCTTTGGTTCTTGGTTTATGTTGGCCAAGAAAATGCGTTAAAAAGGGGCTGCCAAAATCAACACATATACGAATATTATGGATTTGTTGTTTTGGTTATGCATAACAAAGCCTAGACCTTGTGGATTGATTGATTGGTTGTCATTATATATTCATTTGGCTATGTAATAATTTAATTTTATGTTTCAAGTATTGTTTTGTAATATATTCATTCATTTGGTTTGTAATAAATAGATTAGGAGTTTTTCCTTTACTAGAAAAATGTATTAGGATACACATTTTGTAAGGATGCTCAAGATCAACATTTGAAGAAAAGATGGACAAAGAGGATGCTTGAAGATGTGGATTCAAGTGGGAGTCCTTTTGTCATCCATGTGTCATGTTCTTAACCCTTAGGACAAGACCTTTTGACACACTTGTTTTGGCTAAACAAGTGTGCTCAATTTAGTACGCTTTGTTATGCATATGTGAATGGTTTGTTTATGCTTGGTTGAATGCTTATGTTGATGTTTGTTTTGAATATTTGGATGTGATTAACAAACAGTCAATTAAAACAAACTATAATAAAAATGGTTCTTTATAATCATTAAAGGGATTAATAAAATATGTTTATTATGGGTTAATGATTTAATAAAAATGGGTTTTATTAAAAGGAACCTTGAAAATAGTTTTTCAAATAATACCATGCATTTGAGTGCATACAAGTTGTATGGTATAAAAGGCCCTTTCTAAAACTAGAATTTTAGAAAACTACAAAAACCCTTTTAAAACAAGTTTAACACCATCCTTTTAAACAACACTCAATTCACTTGTAACTTATTTATGGGATAATGGTCACCTAACCGTAAATATAGAAACTTGTGAAGTTGAGGTGAAATTACCATATTAGTGGGATAAAGGCCACCTAACCACTTATATAAGTAAAATCACACGTGTGCCTAAGTAGGACGACTTGATTTGGAAATCATGCATTAGGATCACCGAAGCATGACGTACAAACGGTGTTGATGGGTTAAACATGCCAAACAAAATATGAGATGTTTAAAACGATCCCATAAAACTAGAAATTGTAATAGGTTACAATTGTCAAACGTTGACTACCTTGTTAATTTAAATAAAGGGATAAAGGTCACCTAACCGATATTAAAATCTAACATTGGATTCTAGATTTAATTTATTAATTGTCTATGAGACATAAAAAGGTATTAATAATTAAAATGCTTAAATATCAAAATACTAAAATTTGAACTTTGTAAATTGTAGATGGCTAACAACAACAACGCAATCCCGACCGTCCATAACCTATCACTAAGAACGATCCTTGAAAAGGAACGTCTAAACCATGGGAACTTCATGGATTGGTACCGAAACTTGAGAATAGTTCTCAAGCAAGAAAAGAAGTCCTATGTGCTAGACGATCCCATTCCCGATCAACCCGATGAGAATGACGTTGAGGCCTTTACCGAGTGGGTCAAGTATACCGAGGACTCTGTGCAAGTCTCATGTCTCATGCTAGCGAGTATGATTCCCGACTTGCAAAAGGACTTTGAGAACCACAATGCCTTTGACATGATCACCCAGTTGAAGGAAATGTTCCAACAACAATCAAGGGTGGAGCGCTTCGAAACGGTTCGAGCGCTCCATGCATGTCGGATGGACGAGATCCAATCGGTGTCATCTTACGTTCTTAAGATGAAGAGCCACATTGATCGCCTCGAAAGGCTTAACTGTCGTGTGTCAACGAGTTGGCAACGGATTTGATCCTCAACTCTCTATCAAAGAAGTTTGATAGCTTTGTTATGAACTATAACATGAATGGTTGGGACAAGAGCATTGGTGAGCTTCATTCAATGCTCAAAACGGCCGAGGCGGGCATGGGTAGAAAGGTTCTACCGGTCCTTACGATCAATGAAGGAGGTAGTAGGAAGAGGCACCTCCCCGACCCTAGGGCAAGTGTTGCCAAAGGGAAGGGGCACGTCAAGGGAAAGGCAAAACCAAAAGTGGAACCGCCCAAACCAAAAGAAAAGAAGCAAAAGGTTGCTCAAGATGACCCTTGTTTTGAGTGTGGTGAGGTAGGCCATTGGAAACGCAATTGTCCGGTCTATCTCAAAGCATTGAGATCGAAGAGGGACGGGCAAACCTCAGGTACAATCTTTATGATACATGTTGAGCTAAATGTTATTTCTTCTAACACATGGGTATTAGATACCGGATATGGAACTCACATTTGCAATTTGTTGCAGGGGTTCAAAAGAAGTGAGCATTATGCAAAAGGGGAAATAAGTCTCTTCATGGGCAATGGTGCAAAGGTTCACGTGGAAGGCTAAGGAGACTACATTTTGAAGCTTCCAAGTGGTTTGGAAGTCATTTTAAAGAATGTATTATATGCTCCTAGTTTGACTAGGAACATTATTTCAGTTTCCCGTTTAAGACAATATGATTATGATTTCAAGTTTGTTGACAATGATATTCATGTTTCTTTAAATCATATGTTTTATTTTAAGGCTATACCTTGTAATGGTATTTATGAATTGGTTCATGAAAACACCAAAAGACTCCAAAAGAATGGCCTTTTGAAAACTAATGAAAATGATTCATATGATAGCTCAATATACCAAGCAACCACCAAAAGACTCAAATTAGATTTGAGTGATTCCTATCTTTGGCATTGTCGCCTTGGTCACATAAACAAGAATCGTATGCAAAAACTCCAAAAGAATGGTCTTTTGAAAACTAATGAAAATGATTCATTTGGTGTATGCGAGTCCTGTTTACAAGGTAAAATTAGAAAGGCCCCTTTTAGTGGGACTAATGAAAGGGAAAAGGATTTATTAGGGATCATATATTCGGATGTATGTGGACCTTTTAAACCAATGACTAGTAATGGTGAAAGATACTTCATTACCTTTACCGATGACTATAGTCGTTATGGGTACGTGTACTTGTTAAGACACAAACATGAATCTTTTGAAATGTTCGAAATCTTCAAGAATGAAGTAGAAAATCAACTTAACAAAACGGTCAAGATTCTTCGTACAGATAGAGGAGGTGAATACCTAAGTAGTGAATTTCAAGAGTATCTTAGAAGTTATGGGATTGTCTCACAACTTACTCCACCTGGAACACCACAACATAATAGTGTGTCTGAGAGGAGGAATCAAACTCTATTGGATATGGTTCGATCTATGATGGCTAGAAGTACACTACCTCTATCATTTTGGGGTTTCGCGTTGCTCTCTGCAGCCTGTATTTTAAATATGGCCCCAACCAAGAAAGTGGAACAGACATCTTTCAAAGTATGGCATGGAAGGGTTCCATCATTATCATATTTGAATGTTTAGGGGTGTGAAGCTTATCCTAAGCAATACACTCAAAACAAACTGGAAGCCCAATCCATAAAGTGTATCTTCATTGGATATCCTAGAGATTGTATTGGATATTATTTCTATGATCCGACAGAGCAGAAAGTGTTTATTGCTCGAAAGGGAGAGTTCTTGGAAACTAAGTTTCTTTTGGAAGAAACTAGTGGAAGAGCAGTGGAACTTGAAGAGGTTCAAGATTCACAAGACGATACATAATTGGTTGATACTAGCAATCAACATGAGGATGTTGAGAATGATCACATGGATGATCAAGATACACAAAACGTTTGCAGATCTGGTAGAATTAGTGTTCCTCCTGAGAGATATGGATTTTTCATGGATGGATGCTATATGGTAGATTCGGATGAACCAACCACATACCAAGATGCAATGCCAAAACCTGATTTTGACAAATGGCAAGAAGCCATGAACGTTGAGATGCAATCCATGTATGATAACCAAATTTGGGAATTGGTTACACCACCTCTTAAATCCAAAATAGTTGGAAGTAAGTGGGTTTTCAAGAAGAAAAACGATATGCATGGAAACTTGGATACCTATAAAGCTAGACTTGTGGCAAAAGGTTTCACTCAAACTCAAGGGGTTGATTATGATGAAACCTTTTCGCTTGTGGCAATGCTGAAGTCTATCAGGATATTGTTTGCCATAGCAGCATATTATGACTATGAGATATGGCAAATGGATGTCAAAACTGCTTTCATTAGTGGATATCTTGAGGAAGATGTCCATATGAAACAGCCTGAAGGTTTTGTCGATCCAAAACATCCTGACAAGGTATGCAAGTTAAAGAAGTCAATCTATGGATTGAAACAAGCATCAAGAAGTTGGAATCACCGTTATGATGAAGTAAAGAAATTTGGTTTCATCAAAAACGCTGATGAAGCTTGTGTATATAAGAAAGCTAGTGGGAGCACTATCACTTTCCTTGTATTATATGTCGATGAAATTTTACTACTTGGAAACGACATTCCCACCTTGGAAGGTGTAAAAGCCTGGCTTCAAAGCTATTTTTCCATTAAGGATCTTGGTGACGCCACCTATATTTTGGGAATAGAGATCTATAGGGATAGATCAAGACGGCTGATAGGTTTAAACCAAAGTGCATACATTGATAAGATCTTGAAAAGGTTCAAGATGCAGAATTCTAGGAAAGGTTTGGTACCTATTCAAAAGGGGACTATATTGAGCTCATCTCAATGCCCTAGTTAAAAGGTTGAACAAGAAAGAATGAGTGGAGTCCCATATGCATCTGCTATAGGATCCATCATGTATCCAATGATATGTACTAGGCCGGACGTGTCATGTGCTCTAAGCATGACAAGTAGATATCAGCAGAATCCTGGTAATAGTCATTGGATGGCTGTTAAGAGTATTTTGAAATACCTTAGAAACACTAAGGATATGTTCTTAATATATGGATCTGGTGAGGAGGAGCTCATGGTAAAGGGTTACACGGATGCGAGTTTCCAAACTGATCGAGATGATTCTCGATAACAGTCGGGATATGTCTTCATTATGAATGGAGGAGCGGTCTTTGGAAGAGCTCGAAGCAAGATGTAGTGGCACTATCTACAACAGAATCAGAATATATCGCCGCTTCATTGGCAGCTCAAGAAGCTGCGTGGCTTAGGAAGTTCATTGCTGATCTAGGGGTCGTTGCTACCATTCAAGACCCACTAGAGATCTTTTGTGACAATAAGGATGTGATTGCTCAAATCAAGGAACCTCGTGTTCATCAAAAGACTCGGCACATTGAACGGAGGTTCAACTACATAACGGATGAAGTTGAAAAGGGAAAGATATGTATTCGCAAAGTTCACACCGATCAAAACATTACGGATCCATTCACGAAGCTCCTAGATAGGTCAAAGCATGAAAGTCATACTTGTGCCTTAAGACTTCGATATTCTAGTGATTGGACTTGATCAAATTTTTTATTTGGATATTGGAACTTATGTTATTTGACTTAATTATATGGTTATAAATTTCATTTGTTCTTCTATATTAGCATGTTTAAATCCGTGAATATGTAAGATATTCTAAATGTCCGTAGTCGATCATACTTATAGGAACAACTATGAATGAAGATTATGATGAACTTGGATTGGTTGATGTTCATAAGGTATGAATATAAAGCAAGAGGTTGCTACCAAGGTTCATTGATATCTATGGGATATGGATATTGGACTGACCCGCTCTCAATTAATTTTGCGTGGAATCTTTGTGATTAGTCATAAGAGATATTGAGTAAAGGCGAATATCATTGTATCCTCAGACCTGAGATACATATTGGGTCTTGATATTTACCAAGTGTTGTACTTTGACTTAGCACTTTGCTGTTCTGAGAAATTGGCAGTACATAAGGCTAAGTTCAGGTATGATATGAGGTGATTGTGAGAGACGTATGTAGTCAAGATGGAATTTGTTCCTCTTATTCGTTGAGAGTTAGATGTCTAAGTCCTGTTAAAGTTAAATCATCGGAGAATGACAATCTTGTGTCTCTTGGATTTAACATGACATCTATAACAAAAGGATAGATGATTGATTCACCTAAATCATATTCAAGTAAGGCACTTGAAAATGATGATGTTATTGAATGGCACTTAGTCATATACATTAGGGGTAGCAAACCATTGCTAGGCGTTATTTGCTGCTTGCATCAATCTTCTATGAATCTTGTGCAAGTGGGAGATTGAAGGAATTGATTTGCCCAAGATACATATTAAATTGATATGGCTAGTGTGATATGATCCAAGTCGGGTCATACCCAATAACAGGCCAAACAAACACCGATAAATATTTGTTCGTTGATAAGATCACACGAATAAATATTTAGCACCAATATAGAAACCGGGTTTTCTAAATCTTTGCTTTTGTAAATGAACAAGATTATATGGATAATTTGTTCATGAGGGATTATTTGTTTCATTACTTAAATTAGTTAAACAATGACAAATAATAGTGTGTGTTAGTGCTATAAAATTAAAATGGTTTAATTTTATAAAAACCAAAGTGCAAGAGTGTACAATTATATAAAAGTTTAAATTGAGAGGGAAATCAAAAGGGGACCAAAAATCGGCCGCCCCTTTTTGGGTCTTGGGAAGTCCATCTTTTTAGTTCCAAGGACATGCAAGACTTCTCCACTTGAACACTCTTACACTTGCACTTCTCTCTAACACACACAAGAGCAAAAGGTTCTCTCATCTCTCTCTCTAATCTTGTTTTTTAGAGCTGAAAGAACAAGAGTTTTTCAGCTTTCAAGAAGTGTTCTTGGCTAGAAAAATCCATCTTGAAGAGGGTTCAAAAGATTGGTGTTGCAAGATGTAGCAAGTGGGTGTTTGTACAAGCTTGGGGTATCATCTCTTGAGGACTTCTACCTTGAAGTGTCAGCCACAAAACTCATCCTTTTTCTCCTCAAGAATCTCGATTTCCAGCAGCTCCAAAGGTTGTATTCTAAACATCCTATGTTCATTTCATTGTATGTATTTCTTATAATGATCCATGGTTTGGGGTTTGCTTATTAAATGGGTTTAATAATCATCAAATTAACATGTTTTAAAAACTAATAATCCACTGCATTTTTCATATAAACAAGCTTATATGAACTTTGATAAACATGTTAAATCCCTTTATTAACCTCTTCTCCTTTCTATCAATTATGGCCACGGGTGTCTTCATATAATTGAGCCTTCCGTCGACGTCGATATCCTAAAAATAGCATGATCATATCCTCGTCGGCTAAGCACTTACTGAGATGAGATACATGGAACATCGGGTGAATTCCACATAAGTCTTCGGGTGGATCCAATTGATAGGCTACCTTCCCTACTCAAGCAACGATTCGGAAGGGCCCAATAAAACTCGAACTCAACTTCCCTGGCTTCCTGAGACGGATGTCCCCTTCCAAGGCGAGACCTTCAACATAACTTTATCGCCCACCTTGAATTCAATCAGTCTATGTCTCTTGTTGGCATACGACTTTTGTCTATACTTTACTGCCTTCATAAAGGCCTTGATCTTATCCAACTTCTCGGTCGTAGCCTCGATCACTTCAATACTCCCCAACTCCTTCTGCCCGATTTCGCCCCAACACACGGGTGTTCTACACTTCTACCGTATAGTATCTCGTAAGCGGGCATACCAATGATGGTATGATAACTGTTGTTATATGAGAATTTGGCTAACGGTAAGTGTTCGTCCTAAATTCCACCAAAATCAATGACGCATGCCCGAAGCATATCTTCCAGTGTATGAATGGTTCTCTCCGACTGACCATTTGTGTGGGGATGATAAGTCATACTGATATGTAACATCGTCCTCATCCCATCGTGAAATCTCTTCCAATACATGGATGTAAACTGGGTGTCACGATCAGACATAATAGACACCGGTACACCATGACGAGTTACAATCTCCTTGATAAACAGGTTTGCGAACTTCTCAGATGAATACGTTTCATGGATCGGAAGAAAGTGAGCACTCTTCGCCAAACGATCAACTATCACCCATATGGCATCGTAGCCCCTTGTTGTGCGCGACAACTTTGTTAAGAAGTCCATGGTGTGTGCTCCCATTTCCACTCAGGTACATCCAAGGGTTGGATTTTCCTGTATGGCTTCTGATGTTCCGCTTTCACTTGCAAACAAGTAAGCCACTTACTCACATACTCCGCTTCATCGTGCTTCATTCCAAGCCACCAATAACCTTTCTTCATATCATGATACATCTTTGTGGCACTGGGATGAATTGAGTTTCGAGTCTTATGAGCCTCATCTATGATCTTGCTTCTTAGATCCCTATAGCGAGGTATCCACATCCATCTAGATCGGGTTCTAACACCGAGAATGCTTCACCCAATTCTGTGACTACACCCTTCATATGCTCGGAATTAATCCGATCTTCTTTCAGCACGTCGTCCTGAATCTATTTGACTTGTTTCATCACGTCAGCGGCTATAACCAATTAATAAGCCTTCACCCGAATCGGCTCAGGTCTCTCCTTTCTTCTAAGGGCATCGGCCATAACGTAGCATTGCCCGGATGGTAATGGATCTCATAATCATAATCCTTGATAAGCTCCAAGCATCTCATCTGTCTCATGTTCAAATTCTTATGCTCGAAGAAGTACTTTAAGCTCTTGTGGTCGGTACAGATGGTGCACCTCGGCCTGTACAAGTAGGGTAGTTAGCCTTGTAGATCTTTAACTGATGGGATGCATAGGCTATAACTCTCCCTCGTTGCATCATCATGCAACCCAATCCTGAACAAGAAGCATCCGAATAGACCACCAATTCTTTAGCTCTTCGAAAGCATTCTCTTACTCTTGACCCTATACAAACTTCACATCTTCACGGGTCATCTTAGTCAACGGAGAAATTATCTTGGAGAAGTCTTGGATGAATCTCCTATAATAACCCGCCAAACCCAAGAAACTATGGGTCTTGGATGGCGTCTTTGGTGACTTCCATTGCATCACAGCCTCCACCTTCACCAGATCTACCATAATCCTTTTGGGACATACTACGTGACCTAGAAACTGTACTTTACACATCTAGAACACGCACTTGGAGAACTTGGCATACAACTTCTCCCTTCTAAGTGTCTCCAATACTTCCCGGATGTGACCGGCATGTTCCTCTTCGCTCTTCGAATAAATCATGATATCATTAATGAACACAATCACTGACCTATCCATTAGCTGGCACACTCGATTCTTCAAGTCCATAAAAGCAGCTGACACGTTGGTTAAACCAAAAGACATCACGAGAAACTCGTAGTATCCATAACGCGTATGAAAAGCTATCTTAGGAATATCATGCTCCTTCACCTTCAGTTGATGATAACCAGATCGGAGATCTATTTTTGAAAATCAACTGGCACCTTGAAGTTGATAAAACAAGTCATCAATCCTTGGCAACGGATACCGGTTCTTCACCGTTAACTTGTTCAGGTCTCGGTAGTCGATGCACATTCTCATATTTTCATCTTTCTTGTTAACAAATAAGTCCAGAGCACCCCATGGAGAGATACTCGGTCAAATGAACCCCAGATCAAATAGCTCTTGCATTTGAGTCATCAGTTCCTTCATCTCGGATGGAGCTAGATGACATGGCACCTTAGCAACAGGTTGGGCACCAGGTATCAAATCAATTTGGAACTCGATTTCACGGTCACGTGGCACACCTGATAAATCCTCCGGGAACACGTCCGGGAATTCGCACACAACCGGTACGTCTGACAGTCGTGCACTGTCGCATCCACATCCTTCACATTGGCCAGATAGGCATCACATCCACGCCTCATAGAGTTCTCGAGCCGCCACCATCAAAATTACTTTCGGGACCGTGTGAATCCTATCACCATATATCGTCACCACACCCCCGTCGGGCACAACCAATTGAATCATCTTCTTACGACACACAATACTTGCCTCGTAGGCTGCTAGCTAATCCATCCGTAGGACTACCTCAAATCCACCTAAGGGGATCACGAACCACCTAGCAGAGAACCTATGGCCTTCCAACTCTATGTCACATTCCTCTACCACATCAGAAATCCTGGTAGACTTACCAGTGACAGTCTCAACATCAAACGGCTCATCAAACTTTCTACTCCTAGTGGGAACTTCTTATAAAGGTGGTAGAAATAAACTCCTACTAGCACCAAAATCAAAAAGACAGAGGCACAGGTTTGGTTCACTAGGAATGTACCTGACACAATGTTGAGTTCCACCTTAGCCTCCTCCATGGCCATAGTGAATACTCTAGCTTTAGCCCTCTGCCCCCTTGTCTTTCTCAACCCCTTTCCTTGCCCTAAAGTTTTTAGCCCTCGACCTCTTGCAATCCCGGATCAGGTTGCCCTCTTCGTCGTAGTCATAACATCTCATGATCCCACCTTCTCTCGCCACATGGCCAGGCCTCCCACCCTTGAAGCAGACGTTCAATCCCCACTTACACTCCCCCACGTGATTCCACCTCATCGGTCGCACCCGTCTTACGACCCTCCACCTTCACCTTCTTGCCTTTGGGGGTGAATCCACCATTGCCATCCTGCTCTAGTTCCTGACACCATCACCCTTCTTACTCACCTCCACCACAGTCACCTCCTTCCTCTTATCATATAACCTCCCTACCAGATTGACTATCGACCTAAACGTACCGGGTCGAGTAGCGATCAAGTGTCTGCGAATATCCGCTGGCAGACCTTGGATGTACCTATTGATCTTTCGTGACACGGGTCTCACCTAGTCTAGCACCAGCCTTACCTTCTTGTTGAACTTGGTCTTATACTGTTAGTGACTCATAGTTCCCGCTTCAATTTGTAGAAACTCTCTCTCAATCCTATCCAACTCCCTATGAGGATAGAACTCCTCAATCACCAACTTCTTCAGTTCTAGCCACCTCATCCTACTAATGGCCCTGCTACCCTCAGCCTGGACAATGTTGTCCCACCAGCATAAAGCCTAATCCACAAACAAGTGGGTAGAAAACTTCATATTTTGATCCTTTAGGCACTTGTTGATATCAAGTATCGCCTCCATTTCCCTCGCCCATCGATGAGCAGCAGGAGCACTGCCATTCCCATCAAACGTCTGGTGCTTGCATCTTTGAAATGCCCAATAGTTACAGCCCCTTGCAGTCTCCTTCACGGCTTCATTATTTGTGGAGACAACTATCTCAGCCTCCGGTTGCTCCCTTTCTTCTTCCTCTTCACCCCTTCTCTCAGTATTTTTCTTCCTTTCCTTCTTCTCCTTCTTCTCATCCTCTCTCACAACTCTAATCACCTCGATCACCACAGATGGTAGAATCGTCTGCATGACCTGATGAACTTCCTTAATTCCCGCCTCTTTCACTAAGGCCCTCACATTAGCACTCTCATCACCGCCCTCCTGGTGATGAATCTCAGGCTCTTTAGGTCCCGTGTCGGCGACCCTAGCCCTATTCCTCGTGACACGCGGACCAGCACCACATCCACCATGAACTCCGACTCATGAGGCCTTTGAAGATCTACCACCGGAAATGTCTAAACGCTATAAGATTCAAACACCAACACAATCATTCAAGATAATAGCTTAGATTATGTCAAGTATAGCCAGTCCCTAATTATAGTGGCTAGTTATGATTAGTCACTTACATTATTCTTCATTCCCCAAGCATTTCCTATCCTAAGTATATCAGTATTCAAATCTACTAAGGGCACATAATTCACATAACATGCACACATACTTCCTTTTTCATTATCGTACATAAAATGTTTACATCAAACTTTTACGAGCAGGTATGTACCTACTAGGACTGGCATCACTTCCCTTTTCGTCCCATTCTCAGTTTAACTTTTAGGTTTTCAAAAAGTATTTTAGCCAATTCTCTTAAACTTTGGCTCTGATACCAACTTGTAAGGCCCCGCTCCCGGGACGCCTACAGTCGGTCATTCATCGCATAAACATTTGAAAATAACATTGGTAGTGGAATTTAAAGTTTTTCATTAATAACAAAAATCATGTCAGATAATCATCTCATTAGGTTTACATCATAAAAATACATGAACATGATATCATTTTACAAAAATATAGATACCAGTCTTGAATCATTTCCTAGTAGCTTATGCATCCATGCCTGCACCTCCTCAGCATCAATAATGACCTGCCTACTATTATGCATACAAAAGTTAGCGACACTGAGTGAGTTCTAGTTTTTAATAGTAAAAATACTTTACTTTCATTTAAAACCTTTCCTATACTTTCGTACGTAATCATACATTATACATACACTTTGATAATAATCATTACTATCTTTCATTATAGTTTGTTTTCGCACGTTATCGTACATTTCATACTTTCATCTTTATCTTTGACTTTCATCTAGATCCTGTCTTATGCTATGCCCCATCATTGTGCACGAAGCAACTACCATCTTGGGGTCAAGTGACAAGGATCCTGTTTTCGCACGTCATGATCAATCACAAAGATTGACCAGCATTTGTGCATCATCATGGGTTGGCTAAACGACACACATTTGAGCTAACAACCCCTCAATGAGTTATGAACCTCTATTCATTTTGCTTCCAAGACTTTCACTTCCAAGAATCTCATTCATTCATTAGGTTCCACTTTTCGTTATCATTTACTTTCACATCATTACATAATACTTATTCTTAATTAGTATATATCATACCAAGTAAGAAACATCATGAAACATATATTCACATTCTCACCAACATGAATAACAAACAATATTATACGCCCTTTCGCGGGACAGCGGGGGTTCAGGGGTGGGGGTTCCTGACAGTGGGGTTCTAGGGGCAGTAGCCCTTAGTGGGGTCCAAGAGGAAACGCCCCTGGCTGGTGTCGTGCTTCCTATCGTGTGAGAAATTCCTCTCACGCGAGAACTAACATGTCGCGTGAAAACTATCATATCGTGCGAATAAATACTTGTCACGCGAGAACTTTGCAGATTCAAATTTCTTACCGTACACTAAACTACTCGCGCGAAAACCATGGTTTTTCCCACCCAGTCATAACTTATCGCATCTAAGGCTGTTCTAACATGCTTAACCTCACACACAACATCATACAAAGCATAAAGCGAGCATTCTAATATGCATAATAGCCCCAAAACATTAAAATGGTGTAAAAAGGGGACTAGAAACTCACTCTTGAAGTTCTGGCACAAACACGACCTTCCCAAGGCCTTTATCGAACAAAAAACTACATGGCCACGTGTTATATTCATCAATAATCCTTCCTTAGTACATAACATGAGTTACTACATAAGTCACATACCTTAAACACTTTGATTACTCACTTTCTCTCTATAAAGTCTCTTTCTCTCTCTAGCAGCAACACTTCTCATGTGAAATAGGGTCAGACTGGGTGTTTTCAACTATTTATACTCAGCCGTACTTTTTGCATAGACTTCTCGCGCGAAAACCTTCTTTTCACATGAAAACTTGTTTGTCGTCTTTTTCTCGAAATTTCTGGGCGTTACATCCGTAGATCTTATACAGATGTTGATGGTGTTGAAAGGTCAACTTGTTTCTTCTTCCATGGAAGTTCTACTAATGATGTTGTATTTGGATTTTCTACAGAAGTGATTTTTGCTTCTTCCGTAGACTCCTTGGTCACTTCAGCTTCAGCAGTTCTTTTTGTTGAATGAGATTTTTGCTGCTTGTTGAGCTCATGAAGCCCTTTATTCAATTGAGCTATCCTCTTATAGATGGTCTTCAGCATGTTTCTTTGCTTGGGAGGATAAGGTAGCTTAATCTCCTTAAGAAGTTTAGGCATGATAGGTTAAAATAAAACATTCTTTCCCTTACCCAAACCATCACCTTTTTGCTTATTGTGTTCATCAGACTTATCCAAATCATCACACTCATCAAAGTGAAATTATGACTCATCTTGTTTCATCACTTCTGATTCAAAAGACTCAGTTTCACTCACCTTAGAATCATCAACATTTACCAATTGATTATTTCAGATTTTGGTTCATTTTAGTGCTTGGCATAAAATGGTTTGACAAACTGTTGGTCATGGACTTAGGCAAAGTGATATAATTATCATTGAGTGTTGGTACACATGTCCCCAGTTCTAGTCTAGTGAGCTTAAATGTAATAGACTTTCATTTCTTTACACATATGTAATGTTTGATCAATGCAATGAAAAACTCTTCTATGAATGTTTATTGGTTGTTTAATGTTATATCTATTAATGTCATTTATTGTTACATGCATATATGAACATGTTATATAGGTTTACAGATGTTAGACATAGTTCTAAATCATTAAAGGTTCAAGAATGTGTTTAACTAAGTATACTAATTCAGTCGCACGACTGGACCATGCGAATGAACCAATCGCACGACTGAACCAGGTGATTGAGTCAGTCGCACGATTGAGTCATAAGACTGACTTAGTCATACGAATGAATCAATCATATGACTTAGTCGTACGACTGAGCCAGTCGCTTGGCTCAACGTACGAATGAGAGTTGTAACCTCTAAATACCACTTAATTCGTGGAAAAACAAAACACTTCGATAATTCACAACCCTAGCCGTCCCAGTTCGCACAGAGCGTCCCTTCCAAGTTCATAGAGCATTTCTGATCATTCCTACTTCGTTCTTAACGTATTCTAATCGTTAGGTTTGATCTGTGTAATGTTCTCCCAGATTGGATCGCCAATCAAATAGGATTCCACACTATTTGGTTCGGTAACACGTTGAATCAGTTAGTACTCCGTCGTACACAGTCCTAACAAGTGGTATCAGAGCTTTGGCTCTTGATTCTTCGTGGATTCAATGTTGTTTTTCAAAAAGTCAACGTTTTTAAGCGAAAGATCCGTTCTTTCTGCTCAAAATCCAGTTTTTACGTTTGCATGCTTTGAAAACTGAGTCTTTTTCAAGTTTCATCCGTCTAGGGTATTCAAAATTGTGTTTTAGGTCGAATTGTGTGAAAAAGGTAGAAAAATTTCGAAGTCAGCAGTCTCAGTCGCACGATTGACTCAATCGCACGACTTAACTCCAATCGCCCAGTTCAATCGCATGATTGGACCAATCGCTCGCTCAATCGCACGATCGTTCCAGTCGGTCTGCTCATTCGCACAACTGCCCTAATCGCCTGCCCAGTCGTACGACTCAGCTCAATCGCATATTGATTGTCTCAGTCGTCCTTCAGTCGCCTATTCCAAACGCATACACAGTTTGTTTTTTTCAGGTTTAAGACTAATTCACCATGGACTCAGAGAACTTTGCATTCTCAACAGGGAAGGACTCCAGGATACAGAACCTTTTACTACTGGAAAATGAGATCGGGAACCATAATAAACCACCTAAGCTGTTATCTTTTGATGAATTTCCTCAATGGAAACAAAGGTTTGAGATTCATCTTAATGGAGTGGATACAAATCTTTGGAATGCTGTTGAAACTGGCTACAATATGCCAGTTGGTGCTGATGGTATACCCCTGACTTTGAGTGGACTTAGTGATGCATAGAAAGTTTCTTATAATGTAGAAAAGAAAGCCTATGCTATGTTGACCCAGTCAATTCCTAAAGACATCTTCCATCAATATTCAGAACATAAGCAGAGCAGAAAGTTATGGAAGGCTCTTGAGAAGAGATATGAAGGCAATTCAACACTTAAGTCACTGTAGGCTAAAGCGTTGAAGAAAGAATTTGACAACTTCTCTTCTATTAGGAATGAAAGCTTGGATGATATCATAGATCACTTCTACCGTTTGATAAGTGAGCTTCACACTCATGGTGTTACAACGTCTAAAAAAAAAAAGTAGCAAGCTTGGCTGATAGGCTACCAGAGAAGTGGGATTCATTCATCTCCACTCTAAGATACAACTCAGTGCTAGAGACTCTGGATATAAATGATTTCATCTTGAAACTGAGAGAAGAAGAGGTAAGACACAAGTACAAGACCAAAAAGGGAGCATACACTCAGGATCCATCTCTCTACAACGTTACTCCTACTCCCACTGTAAAATCCTCCAGTGCCCCTCTGTAGACTGCCTTTGTGTCTTATGCATCATCTGTGACTGGTCAAAGCTCATCGTCTGGTGGTGAGTCAAATGTTTCATCAGGGGTTCAACACAGTGCTACCACTGCTCAGTTGACGAAGTTAGTTACAGAAAATCTGGGCAAAGTAACTATTGAGGTGGCTAAGGAGCATATGGACCTACTTGCTGTTGTGGTTCATTCTTATGATGGTTTGGTCGCAAGAAAGATTGGGAACTGCCACCTGGCTAATGAAGACTATGAGCAGGTGGATGAAAATAAATTGGAAAGGATGGACATGATGTGGGCTCTCGCAAGTGCTGTGCGACGAGCAAAGATGTTTGTGAAAAAGACAGGACGGAATCTGGTGGCTACCAAAGATACTACTTTTGGATTCGACAAGTCTAAAGTCACCTGTTTCAACTGTGGTGAAAAAGGCCATTTCAAGCGGAAATGTGTCAAACCAAAGAAGACTGGCAATGGGAATCCGTTCTCGTACTTCAACAAACAAGATAAAGAGAAAAAGCTAGCGTCAGCAAGCAGTGATTCAAAGGCAATGGTTGCTCAAGGTGATGACGGATAGGATTGGTCCTTCCGATTCTTATCTGCTGGTGAAGCCAACATTGCGTCTGTGGAAGATCTGAATGAAGACTCAACAAGTGAGGGGGAGAACTTATTTGAGCTTGACACTGCTGACGTGGATGAGACGTTAGCTGCTGTTAACCAATTCGTTGAAAGTGAACTGAATGCAGAATCAGAAGCACAACTGGAACCTCAAAATGCTTTCATGGCTGGAACGTCTACATCTGCACAGGTAGAATCAAAGGATGAGCTTTTCATTAAACATGCTTGTGCTGAATGTGATAAATTTAGGGAAAGCATAGATCTTAAATTTGCTAGGTTATTAGATTATAATGATAACTTAGTAAATGACTTAAGATTGTGCACTGAGGCAAATAAAGTGTTAAAATAAAACGAGAGCATCTATAAGGGGAAAATTGAAGCGTTAAAGAAACAATTAAAGGAAACTAAGGTTGTTGCATTTAACCAAGAAAATGATATCAAGTTTTTTTTAAAGACAATTGAAGAAACTAAAAAGGACAGAGCTGTTTTACAAGTTGAAAATGAGTCTTTGAAACAAAAACTCCATAGTCTAGCTAGTTCTTCGCATATTTTGAAAAACTTGGTTAAGGAACGCAACAACGGGGAAGGTTTGGGTTACAAGGATGTGCCTCCACCGCATGAGATCCTTTTGAACACCAAACAACATCCTATTAATAATAATCCAATAAAGGACCATGTGGTGACCACTCCACTGGTCAGCGATCCAGACACAATAGTTAATCCTGCTCCTCTGGCTTCTGATCAGACAACATCAAAATCAGGTGAAAACCATCTGCTAAAACATCTGCTAAAACACAACATAAGATTTCCAAAACCACTCAAACTAAACCGGTTAAGCAAGATAACAATCACCTTCAGAGACAAAACTCCCATAACGTTAAACAAGTTAAATTTGTTAAGGAAGGTGAAAAACAAAGGAGTGAGATCAAAAAGTCAGTACCTGAAGTTTACTCACCGCCCCACAAGAGATCTCCTAGTCCAGTTGAAAGGATATCGTGCTATACTTGTGGACAACGCGATCACATCTCTTCAAACTGTCCACGCTATCAAACACCTAAAATCAAAATTGAACTTGACAATGAAGTTAACCAGTTTTCAAAACAGAGATCTAAGACTCCCGTTAGATCAAAAACTCCTATTAGGTCTAAAACACCTTCTAGGTCTTTTACCTTTCCTTAACGCCACAGACAACAAAGACAAGTCACTAGCAAGTCTGTGATGCCTGAGGTGAAACCTGTTTTGGAAACTAAACCTAAGGTTCAAACTGTAATTCAGTCATCGGTTTACCACAAACAATCCTTTCACAGGGATGGTTTGTGGAAAGCCAAAACAACTGATGTGTCTGAAAGCATGGATAAGTTGAATATTGATGTCCCACCTCCTGATAAAGGACAGTGGGTCGAGTTCATAATGTGTGATGCCTCTGGGAAATCCAAGCCAGTGAAGGCTTGGGTCCCCATCCTTAACTAATTATTTTCTATTATGTGCAGGTTGTCCGGTATAGTGCTTCTACCAACACATGGATAGTAGATAGCGGAGCATCCAGGCACATGACAGGAAATCAGTCTCTCCTTTACAATGTCAAACAAATCAAAGGGGGACACGTTTCTTTTTCTGGAAACAAAGGAGGATACATTACCGCCCAAGGTGAAGTAGGTAATGCCAAAGTAAGGTTTGATAAAGTAAATTTCGTTCAATTGGAAAACAATCTGCTTTCAGTGTCTCAGATATGTGACAAGGGCTTCAAAGTTATGTTCGACAATCGGAAGTGTTACATTCTGAAGAAAGAGATGGAGATTCCAGAGGTGCAGGTATTAATGTCAGCATCTAGGTACAATGACCTGTATGTTGTAGATATGTCTTTTGCTTCTACTAGTGTGTCTACTGTTCAATGCTTTTTGTATAAAGCTACAAAGAAGGATTCCATCTCACGGCACAGGATAATGGGACACATTAATCACAGGAAGATGAATCATCTGATTCATAACAACTTAGTTGATGGAGTTCCTGTAAAGAACTTCAAACTTCCTAATTGTTGTGTCTCGTGCAAGAGAGGAAAGCAGACCAGGAAGTCTCACAAGACCAAGCATGTCAATTCTATCGAGATACCCCTAGAACTATTGCATATGGATCTATTTGGTCCTGTCAGCACAAAGAGTATCGCCGGAGACTGGTACTACTTTGTAGTCACAGATGACTACTCACGGTTCTCCTGGGTGATGTTTCTGAAATCAAAGTCAGAAACTTTTGAGTCATTGAAGGTGCTCGTTACTACACTGGAGTCTCTCTACGAGCTGAAGGTTAGGACGATTCGCTCAGACAATGGAACAGAGTTCAAGAATTAGTGGATGGATGCTTTCTGCAAAGAAAAGGGAATTGTACATCAGTTCACCTCTGCATACACACCACAGATGAACGGAGTTGCTGAGCGGAAGAACAGGAGCTTGATCGAGACCACCAGGACTATGTTGGCAGATTCAAAGCTTCCAGTGCAGTTCTGGAATGAAGCTGTTGCCAACGCTTGCTACACACTTAATCGTGTGTCAGTAGTCAAGAGGCACGGGAAGACTTGCTACGAGTTGCTTCAGAAGCATAAACCTAACCTGGAGTATCTGGAAGCATTCGGAGCTCCATGTACGCTACTAAAGAAAACTTCGAAGGGCAAGTTTAGTGAAAAGGCAGATCAGGGGATTTTTCTAGGATACAGCATACCAGACAAACGAGTTTACAACAACTCAACAGGTCAGGTCGAAGTATGGTGCAATGTTGACATTCAACGATTCACCACCCCCTGCTGGAAAAGGCCCATCATCGTTCTTCGACTACGATGGCTTTTTCAAATCATTCAATCTTCCTCAGATAGATTTAAATGAAGAGCTTGCTACTCAGATGATACACGATGTTCTAAACACACAGAATCTGGATACTAGCAATACAACACCCACTGGTGGTTCATCAGGATCTTCAACAGCGAATCAGGACGAGAGTGATGAGTCATCCGTTGATGAAGAAGCAGCTAAGACATGCATTGATCATAATGTTGTTGGACCAAAAGAACCAATGAGCCAAGATCAGAAAACCTCTAAGTCCCACATGCCACTGCAACAACTGCTGAAGACTCCCATCAGCTGTTCTGACAAAGTCTGAAGAACAAAGTATGAAGATCAAAGAACTGAAGAACAACAGCTGAAGACTCCAAAGTACTGAAGACCAAGTACTGAAGTCTGAAGTACTGATCATTCAAGTACTGAAGACTTCAAGTACTGAAGACCAAGTACTAAAGCATCAAAAGCTGAAGAACTGAAGAACTGAAGACCTTCTACTAAAGCACAAAGTCTGAAGACAAAGACTGAAGACAACAGCTGATGATATCTACTGAAGTCATCAGCTGTTACATCATCTGAAGCCAAGTCTGAAGACCAAGTACTGAAGACTCAGAGTTTGTCACAACAGCTGAAGAAGTCTTCTTCAGTTGTTGTGATGGTTTTTCCTTTTCAGTAGTTTATTTTGTTTCAGTAGTTGTACAACAGCTGAAGAGCATGTTCTTCAGCTGTTATAGTATCAGTAGTTAGAAACGACTGAAGAGTTTGTTCTTCAGTCGTTGTAGGATTTCAGTAGTTTTACTTTTGTCAGTACTTGTAAAAGATAGGAACATTTTTGTAAGAAGATGTCAGGTGTTGACATCTTCAGTAGTTTTCTGTTCCGTCAGTTGTAATTTTAATATTCAGTTGATGTCAGAAAAAGGACATCACCACCATCCTTTTGCCGCCTATAAAAGGATGGTGAACCATGCTGTTTTAATTGCCGAAACGTGCTTAGCAATAAAACATTTAATGTTTCGCAGAACTCTTCTCTCTCTATGTTTATGCTTTTAATTGCAATATCTTTTATGTTCTTGATATACTTGCTAATTAATGTGCTAAATCCGCTGCAAACATAATCTGATTGATCAAACGAGAGGCTGAGATCCTGTCAAATGGTATCAGAGCGGGTTAATCATTGATCGATTTCACTATTGATCATTTGAAACTGCTCTTTTGATCTCTCTGTTTGATCGAATTAGCAATTTGCAAAGAATTAGCCATAGAGAGTGAGTTTCTGCTGTTTCTGGCCAAAATCTTGAGGTCCTTTGGTGGTTTTGAGTCACGTTTGTTTTGTTTAAACTTGTTTTTGACTAAAACCTGAGATGACAACACCAACTAATGATCCTCACAATACTGGTTCCTCAACCAAGCCTCCGATGCTCGTTAGGAACGAGTATAACATATGGCAAAGACGTATGCTACACCATTTGGCTGTCAACAGTGCTGGTTGTTGGAAGTCAGTGGTGCATGGGCCATACAAGCCTATGATGAGCATCCCGGAATCTAATGAACAGGTTGCGAAGAAACCTGAACAATATTCGGACGAAGATCTAAAGCTGTTCGAAATTGATGCTAGAGCCCATGGAATTTTAGCCATGGCCATTCCAAATGAGATATATTCAGGGCTCTTGCATCATGAGTCTGCTCATGACCTATGGGTTGCTATAAAGGAACAATTTGGAGGAACTGATTCGGTCTTAGCAAATAATAGGGAAATCCTCGCCCAACAATATGAGACTTTCTCATATAGAAAGGGTGAGACTCTGACCCAGCAGTTTGAGAGGTTCTCTTGTTTGATTTATGAGCTTAAGATGGTCAAACAAGAGTACTCCAACAGCCAGATGAACAACAGGTTCCTCAGGTCAATGCCTGAGAGATGGGACACATATACCATTGTCCTACGCTCCAGTGCTGATCTGGAAACTCTATCTCTCACCCAACTTCATGGGAAACTGCTCACTTTTGAGAGAGAGATAGAGCAAAAGAGGAAGTTGTCATCTTCTGGCAAGCTTGCTGATGACTTTGTCCAAGGTAATGCTGCCTTGATAAGTCATGAGTCAGAATATGCTTCATCAGAAAGTTCTTATGACGAGCATATCGATTTCTCTACCAACTCAGAACAAGCTTTTATTGGTGTTAGTAGTTCAGGAGGTGGTGGTGACAACTTGTGTTTTCTGATGTAGGACTTGAAGGGCATTCCGGATGATGATCTGGAAGAGATGGATATTTTGAACCAAATGGCAATGATAAATATCCGCTCTCAAAAGTTCTACAAGAGAACTGGTAGGAAATTCCCTGGACTCTCCGGCAAAACCAAAGTTGGTTTTGACAAGAGCAAGTTGAGGTGTCACAAGTGCCAAAGGCTTGGACACTTTGCAAGAGAGTGTAGATCATCTGGATCTAACTCATCTGCACCCTTTGTGACTTTTCCCAGCAATAGCTCACAGCACAGAGGGCAACCTTCCTCCAGTTCTGGTCATCCATCTCAGGCACAGGCACCACCTGCTTATTTTGTGCCACATGGTCATATGCCATATCCTTACCCCTGTTACTACATGCCTCAGCCTAGTCAAACTCAAGCACCTCCGGCTCAACCACCTCATGCTCTTCCTGAGCCTCAATCTTCCCAATATCATCTTCACACACAACCTCAACAACACAGCTTTTTCACCCCAAGTGTTGTTGACTGGAGTAGTCTACCAGAAGAGCTATCTGGTCAGGAACAACTACTCCAAGATGCTGGTCAACATGGTGGTGACCAACCTTTTGGAAATCTTGCTCTGATGGCCCTTGATTCTGCTGAAGGGTCATCATCCAATGCCTCATCTCAGGTATCCACTGAGGCAAAAGCCAATCTTTGTTCAGAATCATGCATAGCAGCATTTGCTTCTATTAGAGAAGCAAATGTAGCTTTAATAGATAAAAATCTTGAGCTTGAGCACACTATTTCCAAGAGAAAAGCTGATTTTGAGGCTGTACTAAAAGATAAAAATGATGAGATTTACAAGCTTAAATGCCAAATCAAAGATGATAAAGCTAGGGAAGATGTACTTCTAGAGAAGTACAGAGACCTCAAGGAAACTCTTGCAACCACCCAAGTTGAGTGTGATCGATGGGTGCAATCATGCAAGGGTTTTGAAATGCTTCTTAGTAAGCAATCAGCTTCCAATGTGAAGTTTGGCATTGGTTATAATCACACTGCTCCTCCTACAGATTTCACTTCAAGAGCAGAAGTTGAATCTGATGGGGAGAGCAATAACCAATCCTTTTCATCATGTGACCTACTATCCTCTGAATCAGCATCATCAGAGATAGATGTCAGCATTTACTCCTGCCAAAACCAATCAGCTGATGCTACAACAGCTGATGGTTCAAATGCTGACTGTCATATGACTAAAAGGCTGATCAACTCAGGTGTTGTCACTAGAAGTACTGAAGGTACTAGAGAGCAAGTGACAACATCTGAAGTTCAAACCTCTAATACTGTTAGCACTAAAGAGAAGAACACTAACAGTAGGAAAGGTTTGAAGACAACTAGAGAGGATACCAGGAAAGCAGGCACTAGGAAGAAAACTGCTAGTACTGATGACAAACAGCTGAAGAACAAGTCTTCAGCAGTTAAATCCTCTTCAGCTGATGATCAACATAAGATGAAGAAGATGCCATGTGAGATATGTGGCTTGTTCAATCATCTTACTGATGATTGCTGGTACAAAAGGGGTTCCAAACTCAAACAGAAGGAGAAAATCAATGAGGACATCAATAAAATAAAGAATGAGTTTGAAACCAAGTTTGTACTAGCAACATCCAAGCCTGAAATCCCTAAGCCCAAAGCTAAATCTAAAAAGAAGGTAGGGATTACTTAGGCAATAGCTGAGGTTGCTCAGAAAAAGATGGTACAACATAGGAACTCATCATCAGCAAACTCCAATGTGTCTGAAGAGCTGAAGGCTTTATCACAAAATCAGACACAATTGGTGATGATGGTTCAGAAACTAGTGGGATGAGTTAACCACATAGATGCTCCTATGTTGAAACAACAGAAAAGGAAGTCCAAGCCAAAGGGTTCCTCTTCGGTACCATTTCTTCACCTCAAGCTGTCACACATAACACACCTGTTAGTGCTACACATGTAGCTGAGAACAGACCCAAAGCAAAGCAGGTTTGGGTCTCCAAGACTAACTAACACATGGTTGTGTTTGCAGGGTTCTTCAACATGCCATAGAAGCATCTGGTATGTAGACAGTGGAGGATCCATGCACATGACAGGAAGTAGCTCTCTTCTTAATGACTACTCTCAAGGAAAGAAGGGATTTGTTTCCTTTGGCAATGATGCAAAGGGTTACATCATCGGAAAAGGCTTTGTTTCCAATAGGGAAATAAGGTTTGATGATGTTAACCATGTAAAGAATCTCAAGTACAACCTCTTGAGTGTCAGTCAAATGTGTGACAAAGGCCATGTTGCCCTTTTCACAAGCCAGAACTGTCAGATTCTGTCATCCAAAGTTCTGAGTTTGATTGACAAGGCATTGGATGAACACACTCTCCTGAAGGACAACAGAACAGGAAGAGTGTATGCCTTAGATCTTTCCAAAAAGATGGATCTAAAAGGCCATCCTTGCCTATTCTCCAAGGCATCTCCTCAAGAGTCTACACTATGGCATAGAAGGCTGGGTCTTGTTAATTTCAAGAACATGAATCAGCTGATAAGCCATGGTCTAGTAAGAGGATTGCCTCAGAAGGAGTTCAAGTGTGAAGAAGACTGCACTGCTTGCTTGAAAGGAAAACAACACAAAGTTTCATTCCCTTCAATTGAAGAACCAAAGTCCACTGCCTGCTTACAGCTTTTGCACATGGATCTCTTTGGTCCTGTCAGAGTGATGAGCATGGCAAAGAAGAAATACTGCCTAGTAATTGTGGATGATTACTCCAGGTTTGTATGGACTTTCTTCTTGCACTCCAAGGATGAAGCAGCCAAGACAATAGTGAACTTTGTGTTACTAGTAGAAAAGCAGTATTCCCTACAGGTCAAGTGTGTGAGAAGGGATAATGGCACAGAGTTTAGAAACCATACACTTGATGACTTCTACCTGTCCAAGGGAATTAGAAGGCAGTTTAGCATTCCTAGAACTCCTGAGAAGAATGGAGTGGTGGAGAGAAAGAACAGGACTCTTATTGAAGCTGCAAGGTCAATGTTGGCTGACTCAGGGTTGCCACTGACCTTTTGGGCTGAAGCTGTCAACACAGCTTGCTATGTACCGAATAGAGCTTTAGTGAATAAGAGGTTGATGAAGACACCTTATGAAGTTCTTCATCATTTGGCCCCTCTTATTTCATTCTTTAGAGTCTTTGGGTGTCCATGTTTCAATCTCAACACTAGCAACCCACTCCAGAAGTTTGCTAGTAAGGTGGATGCAGGGTACTTTGTTGGTTATTCATCAACTTGCAAGGCATACAGAGTCTTCAACTGTAGAACTAAGGGGGTTGAAGAAACTCTGCATGTTAAGTTCAATGAATCTCCAAAGGACAAGATTCCACAAAACCCTGTGGAGTTGTTTGATCTGGACATACTGCAAATATGTTCCTTATCAACCTCCATATGTTGAGCCTGTCAAAAATCTCCACCTGGTGATACTGATGATGATGTAATCAGTACTCACCTCTTCAGGATTAGTGACAACCTGCCTGAGTTCACTGAACCTGATGCTCCTGTAGCCTCAGCAGCTCCATCCACTACAAATGCTGATGAGATTTCTGCTTGCTCTACTTCGTTTGAGCTGCCATCCTCTACATGGTTTCAGGAATCACCATCACCATCTGTGGCTGCTGATGGGTCTACAAACACTTGCACAGATATAGTCTATCAAGAGCTCAAGAATCACCCCACTTCACAAATCATTGGTGATATCCATGCTGTAGTTTCAACCAGGAATCAATTGTCCAATTTCTGCTTCTATACTCTCTTCATCAGTCAGCAAGAGCCAAAGAACTATCATATTGCTTTAAGAGACAATGGATGGGTGGAAGCTATGCAGCTTGAGCTTCTTCAATTCAAGAAACAGCAAGTGTGGGTGCTTGTTCCATTACCCAAAGGTAAGTGTGCTATAGACACCAAGTGGGTATTTAGGAACAAAACAGATGAGAAGGTCCAAATTGTCAAGAACAAGGCCAGACTGGTTGTTTAAGGGTTTGCACAGGAGGAAGGCATCGATTATGATGAGACCTTTGCACCTGTGGCCTGACTGGAAGCTATCAGATTGTTCTTAGCCTATGCTGCCTTTCACAGTCTTAAGGTTTATCAAATGGATGTCAAAAGTGCCTTCCTATATGGGAAAATAAAAGAAGAGGTTTATGTGTGTCAACCACCAAGCTTTGAGGATAATAAACATCCTGATTGGGTGTACAAGCTTGATAAGGCTCTTTATGGGCTAAAGCAAGCACCAAGAGCCTGGTATGAGAAACTCTCAACCTTTCTTCTAGAGAATAAGTTTACTAGAGGCACCATTGATAAAACCTTATTCATCAAGACTGTAGGACAACATAAGCTCAATGTTCAAATCTATGTAGATGACATCATCTTTGCATCCTCTGATCCAAAGTTGTGTGATGAATTTACAAAGCTCATGAAGCTTAGGTTTGAAATGAGTGCTATGGGAGAATTACAGTTCTTTCTAGGTTTGCAAATCAGACAACAGGATGATGGAATCTTCATCCATCAGTCCAAATATACCAAAGAGTTGTTGAATAAGTTGGATTTACAAACCTGTAAGCCCTGTTCTACTCCCATGAGCAGCATCACACAACTGGATGTAGATCAGAAAGGTAAAGAGGTTGATGAAACCCTTTACAGATGTATGATTGGGTCCTTGATGTACCTTACAGCTTCTAGACCAGACATCATGTTTTCAACATGTGCTTGTGCTAGATTTCAGGCTGCACCTAAAGAATCCCATTTGATTGCAGTCAAGAGGATCTTTAGATATCTGCAAGGTACCCAATCACTAGGACTTTGGTATTCAGCTGGGCATTCTTGCAAATTAGTTACTTTCTCTGATAGTGACTATGTAGGATGCAAAGTCACCAGAAAATCCACTTCTGGTGGTTGCCAATTCCTAGGCAATTGTTTAGTTTCTTGGCAGAGTAAGAAACAAACATCAATTGCTACATCCACTGCTGAAGCTGAGTATATTGCTGCTGCAAGTTGTACCTCTCAAATACTCTGGCTTCAGAACCAATTTCTGGATTATGGCATTACTGAGACTAAGACTCCATTATTAATGGATAGTGCTTCAGCTCTTTGTATTGTTAAGAATCCAGTTCAGCACTCTAGGACCAAACATATTGAGATCAGACATCATTTTATCAGGGATTGCTATGACAAAGGTCTGATTGATCCTCAGATGTTACAACCACTGAAGGTTAAAACCACGTCATCAGTCGTTACAACAACTGATAACTAACACCAAAACCTTCAGTAGTTTTCTTTCAACCTTTGCCGTACCCTATAAATACCCCACCTTCAGAGCATTTACTCCTCACTTGACCTAATCTTTCAAAACCTCTGAAATTCCCATACACCATTAATGGCGACCATGCAGCTGAAACCTCGACACAACTGTGTCGCCCATCTCACCAAATCGCCATTATGGCCTAAGTTTCACCAAGCCGTCGATCTTATGAACGACTCACCCTACAAAACGGCTTTTCTCCTGAACCCCACTATATACCCCGACTCCTTGACGGAGTTTTGGACAAACGTTACCGTCCAAACCGAAGAGCAGGATGGCGAGGTCTCTCTCCGGTCCTCCGCCAACAACCACCCCGTGGTTATCACTCCAGCTGCTCTACGCCAAACCCTAAAGCTGGAGGATGCCACCTACCCAACCTCCTACTCCAAAGGTGCCCTGGATCTATCATTCACATCTAACGACTACTAGGGTAACCTATCCGCCTCCACCTTGTTGAAGAAACACTTTCCGGATCCTCAACGACTGATCTTCCACATGGTGAACGTATGTCTGGCTCCCAAAACCTCTTCGTGGGACCATATGTCCACAAGGTGGCAACAGGTATTGTTTTCTATCTTTGAGAACCAACCCCTAAACTTAACTGATATAATCTTTTTGGAACTTAAAGACATGGCCACAAAACAACTTTCTAACCGTTAGATCTTGTATCCACGGTTCATCATGGCCATGATAGAAAACCAGCTTCAGGCTGAGGGACTAGTTGGCACTGGGGTCCCTGCCATGGCTGTTCTAGCCAAGGTATACTCCAGGCACAACACTGACCACACACTCAAACAGGCTGGCCGGCTGCGAAAACCCACGCAGCAGGAACCCACAGCCTCCACCTCCAAATCCAAAGTCCCCACCAAACCCAAAGCCAAAAAGAAGCCCAAAAAGGCTACTCAGGGAGATGAGTCCCTTGAGGATGCCCGTGCAACTCAAAGGCAGGATGTGGCTGCTGGTTCGATTCTCCCAGCAGGTACCATGACTCCACCCACCACAACCGCACAGGTTTCCTCTCAACAGGAGCCTGATGCAACCAATATTGGGGTAACCACACTACTGGGGTCTATCTCACTTGAGAAGACTGCCATTGAAAAGCACAGTCCTCCCCCTGTGCACCCTGCTTCGAGCCAATCTACTGATGAGGCCGCCCCACAAAGCCCTACATTGGCAATAGCCAAAGTGCTGACCCATTTGAGCACTCCACCCTCTCCCCAGAAACCTATTACACCTGGGGAGACTCCAACCGAAGAGGGGGTGGATACAAGTGCCGGTGCGAGCCCACAGCACAGAGAATCAGTCCAATCTCCCAGTGTGGCTAGGGAGATAGGACAATATGGTGAGGCTGCCACTTCCCCTGCATCAACATCTGAGCAGGGTGAAGCTGGTAACATCACTAAAATCTCACCAGAGGCAACTGCCGATGATGGATTCAATCCGGAGGCTGGAAGTCCCCAGTACCATGAACAAGGGGCACATGCTATTACTGAACCACACTCAGGGCATGTACATCCTAACATTCTCAGGAGGTCAGGTGATTCAGCTCACGCTGATGATGACCTGAGCTTTTTCTACGATGTAGTAGCTCAAAACACTATCTTAGAGGATGAGATAAGCAGACTCAAAGAGCTGCTTGCTCAAATGACTCAAGATAGAAGTCCATCTGCCACCACTACCCCACAGATGGCACCTTCACCCGAAGGTCTCATACACACTGAGCCACTCCCACAAACTCAGCCACCAGCCCCTGCTTCTGGCACTAGCTCTCAGGGTCAGAACCCCCCTGAGTAGCCGGATGCTATCCTCCAGAAATCCTTGCCTCTCATCACACCCATACTTAAAGATATAGTCATTCAAACCCTTGATGAGAGGCTTCCCACATACATACAACCCATGGTGGAGGTTGCCATTACTAGGGCGCTTGCTGCTAGTCAAACCCCAACCAATGCACCCAAAAAGGGGGAGACATCAGTGCAATCCAAGAGGAAGAGGGGAGAGGAGGAGTTAGAGGCAGAGAAAGAGGTGGTGGTTGAGAGGGAGATGGTTGAGGAGACTAGGAAGGTGAGGGAGAAAGGGAAGAAGAAGGAAAGGGTGGTTGAGCAAATAGAAGTGGCTGGAATCCAAAAGGATTTCAGTGTCACTGATAAGAAAAAGGGAGAGGGAGAGGGAATGGACTCTGATCTAGCAGCCCTTGTCAAAGAGGCTGATGCTGAACACAGCAAATCAATGGATTCTGCCATTGATCAGCTGTTTAGGCAAGGATTTGACAAGGACACTGCCCTACTAGATCAGGAGCTTAGGAGGATGGAAACTAGGGAGATTGAACACCGATGGTCTACTTATAGCCAAGAGGACAAAAAGAGACTCGAGGCTATGAGTAGATTCATTTCGAAGTATCTGGGCAGGCCAGTCCTCGATATTAAAGCATGGTCCAGGGACAAAATCTTGGCCATAACCACCAAGATCTGTTCAGCTGGTACTTTTACCAAAGGACTGGTCGCTGAGGCCCTCTCCGAAGCCGGTGCTGGGAACAGGACACTTCTAGCAAAACAGACTAAGCCTTCTCTCATATCTAGATTGCTAGAAGTGCCTGCCAAAATTCCCACACCAACCACCAAACCACAACCCACAAAACCAACCCTTCACCATCAAAACCCGCAGCCAATGATCCACCCTTGGTGAAGAAGAGAAGGGTGTTGAAGCTGCAACAAGGAGAAGAAGAGGAGGATGAGGAGGATAGCCAGCCAATTTCAGCAGTTATACCTCTACCTAAAGCCAAACCACAAACCATCACTCTCACCTCACAGCAGGACACTGTGAAGGTAAAATTAGAAGAGGAGGAGCAGCAAAGGCTACACGATGAGGAAATGCTGAAAAGCATTGACAAGTGCTATGCTGCTTCTACCTCTATAATGAACATGCAAAAGGAAGCTCTGAGATTATTCACCTTGAAACAAACCTTTCAATATGAAAAGGAAAAGGTGAGAACTTGGCCTGACCCAAGGGTGTCTCACAGGATAGTCAAGAAGGACATGCATGTGAGATACAAGAGCCAACTCAAGAGAATCGTAGATGAAGTGATCTTTGTGGCTCTTGTAATAACACCCTGGGAAATAGTAGAGGAGTTCGAGAAAGCCTATAGAGCCAACCAATCACCCCAAACAATGTTAGATAATAGGGTGATTAGGAAGGGTTTGGTCTATAAGAGGCTTGAGAACTTCCATAGGGACGAGCTCAACCTGTTGTTGGAGGGAAAACATCCTGATGAATTTGCATACAGGCAAACCACAACAGTTAAGCTCAAAAATGGTAAACAGGCCAAGTACATCTCAGAGCTGTACGGTCGGGAGGGATTGTTCGATGGTGTGCCTGAAGATCTAACCAAAGAAGAACAAATGATCTTTCTTCAGGCCTACACCCGAGAATCCTACTGACTTGTACGTGGGAGGTAGATCTCATGGATGGGACAATAGCTCTGTGTCCAATTCCCCAAGACAGAGCTCCCATCCATACTTATCCAAACAAACACTAGAGACTACCTCTCAGGCCAGTGCTTATCTGGGTCAACTTCTAATCTGATCTAGAAGGAAATAGACCAATCTTTATGCCATCAATAAGTGGGACAACCAATAATTAGAGGTTTTGGCTGCATTGGTTCAGGGGGAGATTGTTGGACCAAAAGAACCAATGAGCCAAGATCAGGAAAACCTCTAAGTCCCACATGCCACTGCAACAACTGCTGAAGAATCCCATCAGCTGTTCTGACAAAGTCTGAAGAACAAAGTATGTAGATCAAAGAACTGAAGAACAACAGCTGAAGACTCCAAAGTACTGAAGACCAAGTACTGAAGTCTGAAGTACTGATCATTCAAGTACTGAAGACTTCAAGTACTGAAGACCAAGTACTGAAGCATCAAAAGCTGAAGAACTGAAGAACTGAAGACCTTCTACTGAAGCACAAAGTCTGAAGACAAAGACTGAAGACAACAGCTGATGATATCTACTGAAGTCATCAGCTGTTACATCATCTGAAGCCAAGTCTGAAGACCAAGTACTGAAGACTCAGAGTTTGTCACAACAGCTGAAGAAGTCTTCTTCAGTTGTTGTGATGGTTTTTCCTTTTCAGTAGTTTATTTTGTTTCAATAGTTGTACAACAGTTGAAGAGCATGTTCTTCAGCTGTTATAGTATCAGTAGTTAGAAACGACTGAAGAGTTTGTTCTTCAGTCGTTGTAGGATTTCAGTAGTTTTACTTTTGTCAGTACTTGTAAAAGATAGGAACATTTTTGTAAGAAGATGTCAGCTGTTGACATCTTCAGTAGTTTTATGTTCCGTCAGTTGTAATTTTAATATTCATTTGATGTCAGAAAAAGGACATCACCACCATCCTTTTGCCGCCTATAAAAGGATGGTGAACCATGCTGTTTTAATTGCCGAAACGTGCTTAGCAATAAAACATTTAATGTTTCGCAGAACTCTTCTCTCTCTATGTTTATGCTTTTAATTGCAATATCTTTTATGTTCTTGATATAATTGCTAATTAATGTGCTAAATCCGCTGCAAACATAATCTGATTGATCAAACGAGAGGCTGAGATCCTATCAAATGTCAATCAAGAAGGAAGCACATCAGCTGCTAAACATGCATCTGGAAATACGGATAGTGAACCTCCTGTCATAAATCTGGATACTGAAGTTGTCGTCCCTACGAAACCTGTGACTAGGATCTGTACGAATCATCCACCGGAAGCTATCATTGGAGATATACACTCTGGCATGCAGATGTGAAATAGATAGTATTCTGCTGATTATGTTGCAGTTATGGAAAAGGGCTACGTGAATGATGGGGCATTCAAATGTTTTGTTTCTCAAGTCGAACCCAAACACGTAAGCGATGCCCTGAAGGATGAGGCCTGGGTCAATGCTATGCAAGAGGAGCTGCTACAGTTCAAGAAGCTAGGAGTGTGGACACTCGTTGACTGGCCCAGAGGAGTGAAAGTGATTGGCACCAAATGGGTGCTACGGTGCAAGAAGGATGACCAAGGTGTTGTTATCCGTAACAAGGCACGTTTGGTTGTTCAAGGCTTCAGACAAGTCGAGGGAGTCGACTATAATGAAGTTTTTGCACCAGTGGCTAGAATGGAAGCAATCCGCATCTTTCTAGCCTACGCCTCTTACATGAAGATCAAAGTCTATCAACTGGATGTAAAGAGTGCATTCCTTCACAGGGAAATCCGTGAAGAGGTCTACGTCAGTCAACCCGAGGGATTCAAAGATCCTTATCATCGGGACAGAGTCTACAAGTTGGACAAGACTCTGTATGGGCTACATCAGGATCCTCAAGCTGGTATGAAAAACTCTCCACTCACTTGCTGAAGCACGGGTTTCGTAGGGGTGTGATTGACTGCACGCTGTTTATCAAGGAAAGAGACGGAGATTTACTGATGGTGCAGATTTATGTGGATGACATAATCTTCGGTTCGCGTAACGAAGATCTATGTAAAGAATTCGAATATGTGATGAAAGCAGAATTTGAAATGAGCGCCTTTGGAGAAATGAAGTTCTTCCTGGGATTACTGGTGGATCAGATACCTACCGGTATTTTTCTACATCAGACTAAGTATGTCGGAGACATTCTTAGTCGCTTTGATATGGAAAATGTCACTGCTGCCAGTACCCCACTCGCCACTAATCATGATGTGGCTCCTGATGAGAATGGGGATTTGGTGGATGCCACTATGTATCATGGGATGATCGGATCTCTCATGTATCTCACTGCCTCCCGTCCAGATATCATGTATGCCACATGTTTATGCTCCATATATCAAGCCAAACCAAAAGTAAATCATCTGATCGGGGTGAAAAGAATCTTTCGTTATCTGAAGGGTACTCAACACTGTGGTTGTGGTATCCTCATGATGATGACTTTGAGCTCACGACGTATAGTGATTCAGACTATGGTGGCTGCAAGATGAACTTAAAGTCTACATCAGCAGGGTGTCAGGTTTTTGGAAGGCGTTTAGTCACGTGGCAATACATGAAGCAGACCTCGGTTGCCTTATCAACCTGTGAAGCTGAATAAGTTGCTGCTGCATGCTGCTGCTCTCAGATTATCTGGATCCAACAGCAAATGCGGGACTACGGTTTGCAATTCTCTAACACCCCTATCTATGTTGATAACTCTGCTGCCATAGCTGTCACTAAAAATCCGGTTCAACACCCTAAAACTAAACACCTCGGCATAAAGTATCACTTCATACGCGACTGCTATGAAAAACAATTAATCGACGTGGTTAAGATAAACCCGGATTTTCAACGCGCTGAACTCTACACTAAACCGTTTGATAAACCCAGATTTTTCTATTTGTTAGAGGTCAATGGCGTGAAAAGGGAAAGTGACATTATCTCTGAAGACACAAATGCATAGTCCGACATGAGTTCTTGTTTATTTTTATTTTCTTTTTTAACTTTCTTCCCTTATAAAATCCAAAAACACAAAACGAATTTCTGTTTTAGAATTTTAGGGGGAGATTAGTTTACTTTCAGTATTTATTTACTTAAAAAAAAGAGAAGGGCAGATAAGCTAAAAGGCAAAAACAACAAAGATAAGACTGTGATTCTACAAAATGGAAAGTGATAGTACACAGCCATCTAGTTACTTGGAACACCAAAAAGATTTTCAAGTTTTGCAATTTTTAGTTTAATTAAATCACAGAAAATCATAAATCAGAGATATCTAAGTCTAATAAATTGGGAAAATGATAGTACGCTTGTGTGTTACTGTAATTACACGGAGAAAGTTGATCTAGGGAGGTGCTAGTTCACTATACGTGGTGTCGGTAGATTCAACACAATAGACTAGTAGACATCATTGGTGAACTCAATTTAAACTAATCTGTTCAACTGATTGTGGGTTCCCATCTTATCACTGGTTACCACAATCAGTTATTTCCAATAAGGGATGACGAGCAAATTAAAGCCACGAAAAGTGTGCGGATGACCACAAAAAGAGCAAAGCATGAAAAAATGAATACAAACACAATCAAGCTGATAACATATGTTGTTGGTGCGTTATGTGCAAAAGAAAAAATAAGATATGCTCTAACAAGGAGATAGGTTGTGAGCCTCTCTACTGTGCGATAGCACTGACCTGAGGATAAGCATAACCTAGATATTGTAGAATTCATTGTTGTTTGTCGCCTCTCTGCTGTGCGATGGCACTGACCTGAGGCTTGGCTTCTCCTTGAAAGCTCTAAGAACAGTCTCTTCTTGTCAAAATACCCGTAGACCGCTCAACAGTCTCCTGAGGAATGTTGATTACCAAATAAGCGTGGGATCCACAAATGTTGGTTGAAATAATATAACTTAATTCATGACCAATGTGTGTCAAAGGTTTGTGTATAGATTTAAGTGGACAAGTATACTGATAATCATTGTGGCTGCACCACCTGATGTTGATAATCAACGTGGGTTACATATCAGATCTAGCATGATTCCCAGTTAGAACTAAGAAGTATCAGATGAATGAGAAACTGTGATATGTAAATATGTCAGTTTCAATTTCAATGAATATATAAAAATTCCAAGTAATTTAGTCTTTGCCTGTCTGATTCCATATGAACCTGTCTTTGAAGTGATGTTAATGCTAATAGGGTTATCTATCCAAACCTAACAAAATCACAAAAACATGTTTATTATGTTACTTAGTTTAGTCTTCCAATTTATTTGTAAAGTGTGTGAGTGTCGGACTACGCTATGTTATTCGCCGCGGTAAATGTCACAAACTGAACTTAACGTAAATTTAAAATCAATTGTTTCTGAAAAGATAAAAGGATCATGTCTGAGATGATTGGGTGGATAAATGGATCATGTTTGAGATGATCTGGTGGATAAATAGATCATGTCTGAGATGATCAGGTGGATAAATGGATCATGTCTGAGATGATCAGGTGGATAAATGGACCACCTTGAGGTGATCAAACGGATTTTATGAAATGGTCATGTCTGAGATGATCGGGTGGATAAATGGATCACATCTGAGGTGATCAATAGGTTCTAATATAAAATTTGATCATGTCTGAGATGATCAACTGCTCATAATGTTTTATCTACTGTTAAATGGAACTAAGGGTCAAACCGTAAAATGCTCAAAATGTCACAAGTATGGCCCAATCGCATGACTGGACCATAAGTATGGACCAGTCGTACGAATGGACCATACGAATGAGCCCATTCGCAAGACTGGACCATGAGTATGAACCAGTCGTACGAATGAATCATACGAATGAGCCCAATCGCATGATTGGAGGTAACCGACTGTGACAGTCGTATGAATGAACCTCAATCGTACGACTGATGATGACCGATTGAGCGAGTCGTACGACTGAATCTCAGTCGCATGACTCAATCGTGCGACTAAGTTCAGTCGCACGACTGAAGGCTGCTCTAGTAAAAATTGAGGGGGAGTCGGTCTCATTCGCCCCATTCTCTCAAATCGCTCCTTATTCGCACGACCTAAAGTTACGCTGCCAAAATTTCTTTCGATCTTCTAAGACCCATTCTGACATCTTCTGATCATCTGTCTCTGTTTCATAGGTACTACTCGACTTTTTGGTTGACAAATCGGTTACTACAACGTAAAACGGATCGAACATTGACCTAAGTCATAACCGAACCAAATCCGAAAAATAAGCCAATAAAACTAAGCTTTTTGAACAGATAAAAGTTGTTAGAATCTTAGTCGGTCACATGGGAACCTAATGAGCCATTCCTTATCGTTTCAAGAATCGCTCAAAAATCAAATTTGAATGGACAAACCGTCAGTCATGCGACTCGACACACTTATGAACTCCAATCGCATGACTGAGTAGGACGACTAGACTCAATCGCACGACTGAGATGGATGAATGGTTCAATCGCATGACTGAATCATGCATCTAAGCTCAATCGCAAGACTGAGGTAAATGCATGAGCAATCGCACGACTAAGTCCAATCGCTTGACTCAGTCATACGTATGAGCTAAATCGCATGAAAAGAGCTCAGTCGATCAGCTTAGTCGCACGAGTAGATTCAATCGCACAGTTCAGTCGCACGACTGAACAAAATGTTCATTTACTTAAAACATGTTTGGCATACCTTGACAAGTACTAATGTTTATCTATTTTATGTCACAGATGGCTAGTCGGTGGTCCATGAGCACCAAGCACAATATCTGTGCTCATCTGGACCAGACTTCACGCAACGTGGCGGAGTTCACTGGGATTATCAGCTTTCTACGATGCTCGAGGATCTTTCGAGCGATCTCAGCTCAGTGTACTCCCAATAGATCGATCCAGCAGGCGTTTTGGGAAAACGCTGTGGTCAACAGTTCCACAGAGCCTTATACTATTAGGAGCTCTATCTTTGGACAAGATATTGAGCTATCTGAGGGAGGACATCCGGACGATACTTGAGTTTGGGGACGATGCAACATGCCCAACTAGACTACATCCCCTTACCGTCCGAGGCTGTTTTATGAGGGCAAAGTACTCGGGGGACATCAACTCAAGTATTCTTAACAAAAGAAACTTGTGCCCCCAATTTAAGTACCTTGCCCATGTGCTTCTACGTTGTATAGCCTCAAGGAAGGGAGGATTTGATGAGTTATCTGATCAGTTGCAGAATGCATTTGCTGCACTGGTACTGAACTTCCTGTTCAGCTTCTCCAGGATGATCTTCACCTACATGGTGGAGAACATCGAGGCCAAGGGGAAGGAGAGCTTCTGCATGTAACCGAGGTTTATCCAGATGATCATTGATCAGAAGCTTCCCCAGCTGCCGAAGGAGAAAGAGGATGCGGTCGTCCTGGAGGTCATGGACGATACGACATTGGGAAGAATAAAGGTTTACAGGGGCAAGCAGGTTAAGCACCCGGTGAGGAGGTTGTTTGGGCACCGATCCCGGGAGGACTATGTGGCGCCCTCAAGACGTAAGTGATGCCATGACGATAGTGACTCCGATGTGGAGCACATAGTCCTCCCTGGTAATGATTCAGATGATGACGATGGTGATGATGGTGGAAATGCAGGTCTTGAGACCACTACAGTAGATGTTACATCTCCACCATCCCCACAAGAGGGATTAGAGATGGCCGGATTCCATCAGGGCTTTCAGCCTGATGAGGAGGAAGAATCAGATGAAGAGCCTCTCACCCGGACGGTGGGCAGTCGGGTAGTTGCGACGGAGCAAGGCATCAGGGCAGTTGGTGGACGCCCGGGAGGGACTGGGGGTTCTACTAGCGACCCATCTTATACCCGAGACTAGCCTAGTAGTCAAGGGGGAGCCTCAGCATCTTGAGGCAAAAAGAGGAAGACGATGGCTCACCCCTATGGAAAGAAGGGGAAGCGGCCAAGATTTATACTACATACTACCACCTCTACCACCTCAACCACTATCTCTACCACTACACCACCTAATACCAGAACACCACCTACCATAGCTACCCATCACACCACCACAACACCACCTACCACTACCATACCACCCTCCACAACCACTACTCCTACACCTCCACCCACTCATACACCTCCACATATATTCACCACCACCATAGCAACCACCATCCAACATCGAGCCAGACCCTCATCAGTTCCCTCCGGATCCTCTCTGCCCTCCAGTAGGGTTGAGGAACAGCTTGTAGCACTTAACCGGATGGTGCTGAAACTGTTAGCTGCCAATGACGAGAAGACTGCATGGCTAAGAAAGTTAGAGGAGCTTACTGCTGCCCAATCACTGTAGATCTCTCAGCAGGCGCAGCAGCTACAGGAGCAGGCTCAACAGATAGCTGCTCAGAGTTTAGAGCTCGCCCAACTCCAGGAGCAAAACGTCATATCTTCTAAGAAGATTGAGGAGTTGGAGGAGGCCAAGAAGACTATCATGCTCAAACTGAAGGGCACTAAGGATGAACCTCTGAAGGTAATAGAGGGGATGGCGATGATGGTGATGATGCAGATAGTGATGATGAGGCAAAAGACAGTGATGAAGATGATGATGATAGTGGAGATGATCAAAAGAGGAGGGACACAAGGATGATGATGATGATGAAGATCCAGATACAAATGTTGCGGCTCCGGGTCAGGAACAACGAACAAAGCGAAGACAAGACCAGGGTTCTACATCAGCCCCTCCATCATCACCTACAGCTGAAGCTCATGAGCAGATTCAAAACAAAAGTACAGATTAGATGTTATATTATTCAACTTTTGTACTTGAATCATCTTTTGATGTTTATGTAATTAATGTAAATATTTATTATTTAATATTTCATTATCTGGATTGCATACTAATGATTGTTATGCTACACGTCTTAATCAAGCAGATCCAACATTTCAGCAAGATGAGCATGATGTTGCTCCCCTCCAACAGATCAAGTCTCAACTCATAATGATTCTTGATCTGCAAGGGATCATCAGGAGGGCTGTGAGTTATACTCCTGAAGAAGGAGAAATAATTCACGACCTAACTGACGAGCAACTTGCTGAGATGTTTCGGCTTAATCCATATGAGATCGTGAAGGATGCTCCGACGTTTGATGATTATAGTGATAAAGAGCTTCATGATGTTGAGGAGATAGAGATTGAAGACATCACTGATCAGCACTACCCTGAATACGCTGACCGAGAGGGAAATGTGTTTCCTGATCTGGTTAACACTCTCGGCAGTGATATTTTGGAAAAGCTGAGTGATAAAGAGAAAGAAGCAGAAGCATCAACGAGCCAAGCCCAAGCCTCGGACGCTGATTTCGATATCCGAAAGGCTGAATAGGCGGCTTACTTCGCTGAGGTCCGAGCCCAACGCGCTACAGCAACTCAGAGTACCTACACCAAGCTCTACAAAGTCAAGAAGAACATGAAAGTGTCAGGGAAGATCATTGCTTGGGCTCATTTTGATGACCTTGGAGTTTATGCAGTAAAAAGGGAGAGGGGAATTGAGTACTTCAGATTCCCTCATGATCTGAATACTCTCCCCGGGTTTGAGCTCAACCAGCTGGCACACCTGAAGTTACTATATGTTGACCTGAAGAAAAGGTCAGCCTGGTTTGAGGCTGCCCTGAAAAGGGAATATCGGATGAGATGGGTAAACTTCAGACCATAGCAGGCCACACGGTACATCTGAAGGTCTGATGTGAGCCCCATCACCAGACTACCAAAGATAGTCCTGAAGTGGCACCCTCCACGTACGATGTCCAGAATTCCATTGAGGGAGATGCCATAAGACTTTACCCCACATTTTAAGTGGTGGTACTATGACTGGCGCTCTGGAAAGGCCGTCATTGTTTTGGACAGGGAAGGAACGGTGAACACAATAAGGGTGTTCGACCCCATGTGGTTAATCAACTTGTCAGCGGCTGATGTTTATACGCTATACAAGTGGCCACTATTTTTTGACACGCAGGATATAGTGCAAGTACTACAGTTTCAGCATATCATACGTCTATGCTTCGCACTCAATATCCATGCCAGGGTTTCGAAAGAGGATCGAGCTAAGAGATTTGAAGAGTTCAAGAAGGAAGTCAAAGTTTAGATAGAACTAGGTCCAAGGGGGAGTTTGTTGGTACACATGTCCCCAGTTCTATTCTAGTGAGCTTAAATGTAATAGACTTTCATTTCTTTACACATATGTAATGTTTGATCAATGCAATGAAAAACTCTTCTATGAATGTTTATTGGTTGTTTAATGTTATATCTATTAATGTCATTTATTGTTACACGCATATATGAACATGTTATATAGGTTTACAGTTGTTAGACATAGTTCTGAATTATTAAAGGTTCAAGAATGTGTTTAACTAAGTATACTGATTAAGTCGCACGACTGGATCATGCGAATGGACCAATCGCACGACTGAACCAGGTGATTGAGTCAGTCACACGATTGAGTCATAAGACTGACTCAGTCGTATGAATGAATCAATCGTATGAGTCAGTCGCACGACTGAGCCAGTCGCTTGGCTCAGTCGTACGAATGAGAGCTGTAACCTATAAATACCACTTAATTCATGGAAAAACAAAACACTTTGAATCAGTTAGGTTTGATCTGTGTAACGTTCTCCCTGATTGGATCGTCAATCAAATAGGATTCCGCACTATTTGGTTCGGTAACACGTTGAATCAGTTAGTACTCCGTCGTACACGGTCCTAACATTGAGTGGGGGGCAACAATATTAAAACCCAACCCATACTTGTTCTTTGATTCAATATAAGAGTTTAATAGTTTATCATATTATTGAGATGATATTGAAATTTCTGAAGTTTCACTTCAGTTGATGCATGATCAGACATTGATTTTATTAAAAAAGTGGTCAGATGCTCAAATTGGGCTTTTAGATTGTAATTTTCAGAAACAAGTTTATCCAAATCTTTTCTTAAAGATATGATTTTGATCTGATATAATTTATACTCTCTTACATGAGATTCATTCAAAATCATTGTTTCTTTTACTTTGTTAAATAGTTATTGAGCATGGACTCTATATCTTTCTACCTCTTCAACACAGCTGAATGAAGACAATCTATCCTTTGCCACTCTAGACATAGGTGGGTGTTGGACCAAAAGAACCAATGAGCCAAGATCAGGAAAACCTCTAAGTCCCACATGCCACTGCAACAACTGCTGAAGACTCCCATCAGCTGTTCTGACAAAGTCTGAAGAATAAACAGCTGAAGTTCAAAGAACTGAAGTACAACAGCTGAAGATCCAAAGTACTGAAGACAAGTACTGAAGTCTAAAGTACTGATAAACACAAGTACTGAAGACTTCAAGTACTGAAGACAAGTGCTAAAGATCAAAGTCTGAAGAACTGAAGAACTGATGAACAACTGCTGATGCACAAAGTCTGAAGACAACGACTGAAGACATCAGCTGATGACAACTACTGAAGTCATCAGCCGATGAAACATCTGAAGACCAAAGTCTGAAGACCAAGTGCTGAAGTTTCAGAGTTTGTCACAACAGCTGAAGAAGTCTTCTTCAGTTGTTGTGATGGTTTTTCCTTTTCAGTAGTTTATTTTTGTTTCAGTAGTTGTACAACAACTGAAGAGCATGTTCTTCAGTTGTTATAGTATCAGTAGTTATAAACGACTGAAGAGTTTGTTCTTCAGTCGTTGTAGGATTTCAGTAGTTTACTCTTGTCAGCACTTAGGAACTTTTGTAAGAAGATGTCAGTTGTTGACATCTTCAGTAGTTTTATGTTTTGTCAGTTGTAATTTGAATATTCAGTGATGTCAGAAAAAGGACATCACGCCCATCCTTTTGCCGCCTATAAAAGGATGGGTAACCATACTGTTTTAATTGCCGAAACGTGCGAACCAATAGAACATTTATTGTTTTGGAGAAACTCTTCTCTCTATGTTCATGCTTTAATTTGAAATATCTTTTATGTTCTTGCTTTAATTGCTAATTAATGAGCTAAATCCGCTGCAAACATAATCTAATTGATCAACGAGAGAGGCTGAGATCCTGTCAAATGGTATCAGAGCAGGTTAATCATTGATCGATTTCATCATTGATCATTTGAAACTGCTCTTTTGATCTCTCAGTTTGATCGAATTAGCAATTTGCAAGAGTTAGTCATAGAGAGTAAGTTTCTGCTGTTTCCGGCCAAAATCTTGAGATCTTTTGGTGGTTTTGAGTTACGTTTGTCGTGTTTAAACTTGTTTTTGACCAAAACTTGAGATGACAACACCAACCAATGATCCTCACAATACTGGTTCCGCAACCAAGCCTCCGATGCTGGTTAGGAACGAGTATAATATATGGCAAAGACGTATGCTATACCACTTGGCTGTCAACAGTGCTGGTTGTTGGAAGTCAGTGGTGCATGGGCCATACAAGCCTATGGTGAGCGTCCCGGAGTCTAATGAACAGGTTGCCAAGAAACCTGAACAATATTCGGACGAAGATCTAAAGCTGTTCGAAATTGATGCCAGAGCCCATGGAATTTTAGCCATGGCCATTCCAAACGAGATATATTCAGGGCTTTTGCATCATGAGTCTGCTCATGACCTATGGGTTGCTCTAAAGGAACAATTTGGAGGAACTGATTCGGTCTTAGCAAACAATAGGGAAATCCTTGCCCAACAATATGAGACTTTCTCATATAGAAAGGGTGAGACTCTGACCCAGCAGTTTGAGCGGTTCTCTTGTTTAATCTCTGAGCTGAAGATGGTTAAACAAGAGTACTCCAAAAGCCAGATGAACAACAGGTTCCTCAGGTCATTGCCTGAGAGATGGGACACATATACTATTGTCCTACGCTCTAGTGCTGACCTTGACACTCTATCTCTCACCCAACTTCATGGGAAACTACTCACTTTTGAGAGAGAGGTAGAGCAAAAGAGGAAGTTGTCATCTTCTGGCAAACTTGCTGATGACTTTGTCCAAGGTAATGCTGCCTTGATAAGTCATGAGTCAGAATATGCTTCATCAGAAAGTTCTTATGATGAGCATATTGATTTCTCTACAAACTCAGAACAAGCTTTTGTTGGTGTCGGTAGTTCAGGAGGAGGTGGTGACAACTTGTGTTTTCTGATGGAGGATTTGAAGGGCATTCCAGATGATGATCTGGAAGAGATGGATATTTTGAACCAAATGGCAATGATAAATATCCGATCTCAGAAGTTCTACAAAAGAACTGGTAGGAAATTCCCAGGACTCTCTGGCAAAACCAAAGTTGGTTTTGACAAGAGCAAGTTGAGGTGTCACAAGTGCCAAAGGCTTGGACACTTTGCAAGAGAGTGTAGATCATCTGGATCTAACTCATCTGCACCCTTTGTGACTTTTCCCAGCAATAGCTCACAGCACAAAGGGCAACCTTCCTACAGTTCTCCCCATCCATCTCAAGCACAAGCACCACCTGCTTATTTTGTGCCACAGGGTCATATGCCTTATCTTACCCCTGTTACTACATGCCTCAGCCTGGTCAACCTCAAGCACCCTCGGCTCAACCACCTCATGCTCTTCCAGAGCCTCATTCTTCCCAATCTCATCATCACACACAACCTCAACAACAAAGCTTTTTCACCCCAACTGCTGTTGACTGGAGTAGTCTACCAGAAGAGCTATCTGGTCAGGAACCACTACTCCAAGGTGCTGGTCAACATGGTGGTGATCAACCTTTTGGAAATCTTGCTCTGATGGCCCTTGATTCTGCTGAAGGGTCATCATCTAATGCCTCATCTCAGGTATCCACTGAGGCAAAAGCCAAGCTTTGTTCAGAGTCATGCATAGCAGCATTTGCTTCTATTAGAGAAGCAAATGTAGCTTTAATAAATAAAAATCTTGAGCTTGAGCACACTATTTCCAAAAGAAAAGCTGATTTTGAGGTTGTTCTAAAAGATAAAAATGATGAGATTTACAAGCTTAACTGCCAAATCAAAGATGCTAAAGCTAGGGAAGATGTACTTCTTGAGAAGTACAAAGATCTCAAGGAAACTCTTGCAACCACCCAAGTTGAGTGTGATCGATGGGTGCAATCATGCAAGGGTTTTGAAATGCTTCTTAGCAAGCAAACTGCTTCCAATGTGAAGTTTGGCATTGGTTACAATCACACTGCTCCACCCACAGACTTCATTTCAAGAGCAGAAGTTGAATCTGATGGGGAGAGCAGTAACCAATCCTTCTCATCATGTGACTTACTATCCTCTGAATCAGCATCATCAGAGATAGACTGTCACATGACCAAAAGGCTGATCAACTCAGGAGTTGTCATTAGAAGTACTGAAGGTACTGGAGAGCAAGTGACAACACCTGAAGTTCATACCTCAAATACTGTTAGCACTAAAGAGAAGAAAACTAACAGTAGGAAAGGTTTGAAGACAGCTAAAGAGGATACCAGGAAAGCAGGCACTAGGAAGAAAACTGCTAGTACTGATGACAAACAGCTGAAGAACAAGTCTTCAGCAGTTAAATCCTCTTCAGCTGATGGTCAGCATAAGATGAAGAAAAAGCCATGTGAGATATGTGGCTTGTTCAATCATCTTACTGATGATTGCTGGTACAAAAGAGGTTCCAAACTCAAACAGAAGGAGCAAATTACTGAGAGCATCAATAAAATGAAGAATGAGTTTGAAACCAAGTTTGTATTAGCAACATCCAAACCTGAAATCCCTAAGCCCAAAGCTAAATCTAAAAAGAAGGTAGGGATAACTCAGGCAACAGCTGAGGTTGCTCAGAAAAAGATGGTACAACATAGGAACTCATCATCAGCAAACTCCAATGTGTCTGAAGAGCTGAAAGCCCTATCACAGAATCAGACACAATTGGTGATGATGGTTCAGCAGCTAGTGGGAAGAGTCAACCACTTAGATGCTCCTGTGTTGAAACCACAGAAAAGGAAGTCCAAGCCAAAGGGTTCCTCTTCTGTACCATCTTCTTCACCTCAAGCTGTCACTCACAACACACCTGTTAGTGCTACACCTGTAGCTGAGAACAGACCCAAAGCCAAGCAGGTTTGGGTCTCCAAGACTAACTAACACATGGTTGTGTTTGCAGGGTTCTTCAACATGCCATAGAAGCATCTGGTATGTAGACAGTGGAGGATCCATGCATATGACTGGAAGCAGCTCCCTTCTTAATGACTACTCTCAAGGAAAGAAGGGATTTGTTTCTTTTGGCAATGATGCAAAGGGTTACATCGTCGGAAAAGGCTTTGTTTCCAACGGGGAAATAAGGTTTGATGATGTTAACCATGTGGAGAATCTCAATTACAACCTCTTGAGTGTCAGTCAAATGTGTGACAAAGGCCATGTTGCCCTTTTCACAAGCCAGAACTGTAGGATTCTGTCATCCAAAGTTCTGAGTTTGATTGACAAGGCATTGGATGAACACACTCTCCTGAAGGCCAACAGGACAGGAAGAGTGTATGCCTTAGATCTTTCCAAAAAGATGGATCTAAAAGGCCATACTTGCCTATTCTCTAAGGCATCTCCTCAAGAGTCTACACTATGGCATAGAAGGCTGGGTCATGTTAATTTCAAGAACATGAATCAGCTTATAAGCCATGGTTTAGTAAGAGGATTGCCTCTGAAGGAGTTCAAGTGTGAAGATGACTGCACTGCTTGCTTGAAAGGAAAACAACACAAAGTTTCATTCCCTTCAATAGAAGAACCAAAGTCCACTGCCTGCTTACAACTTCTGCACATGGATCTCTTTTGGTCCTGTCAGAGTAATGAGCATGGCAAAGAAGAAATACTGCCTGGTAATTGTGGATGATTACTCCAGGTTTGTATGGACTTTCTTCTTGCACTCCAAGGATGAAGCAGCAAAGACAATATTGAACTTTGTGTTACAAGTAGAAAAGCAGTATTCCCTACAGGTCAAGTGTGTGAGGAGTGACAATGGAACAAAATTTAGAAACCACACACTTGATGACTTCTACCTATCCAAGGGAATTAGAAGGCAGTTTAGCATTCCAAGAACTCCTGAACAGAATGGAGTGGTGGAGAGAAAGAACAGGACCCTCATTGAAGCAGCAAGGTCAATGTTGGCTGACTCAGGGCTGCCACTGACCTTTTGGGCTGAAGCTGTCAATACAGCTTGCTATGTACAGAATAGAGCCTTAGTAAATAAGAGGTTGATGAAGACTCCCTATGAAGTTCTTCATCATTTGGCCCTCTTATTTCATTCTTTAGAGCCTTTGGGTGTCCTTGTTACATTCTCAACACTAGCAACCCACTCCATAAGTTTGCTAGTAAGGTGGATGCAGGGTACTTTGTTGGTTATTCATCAACTTGCAAAGCATACAGAGTCTTCAACTGTAGAACCAAAGGGGTTGAAGAAACTTTGCATGTTAAGTTCAATGAATCTCCAAAGGACAAGTTTCCACAAAACCCTGTGGAGCTGTTTGATCTGGACATACTGCAATATGTTCCTTATCAACCTCCATCTGTTGAGCCTGTCAACAGATCTCTACCTGGTGGTACTGAAGATGATGAAGTCAGTACTCACCTCTTCAAGTTCAGTGACAACCTGCCTAATTCCACTGAACCTGATGCTCCTGTAGCCTCAGCAGCTCCATCCACTACAAATGCTGATGAGATTTCTGCTTGCTCTACTTCATTTGATCTGCCATCCTCTACATGGTTTCAGGAATCTCCATCACCATCTGTTGCTGCTGATGGGTCTACAAACACTTGCACAGATATCATAGTCTATCAAGAGCTCAAGAATCACCCCACTTCACAAATCATTGGTGATATTCATGCTGGAGTTTCAACCAGGAATCAATTGTCCAACTTCTGCTTCTATGCTCTCTTCATCAGTCAGCAAGAACCAAAGAACTATCATATTGCTTTAAGAGACAATGGATGGGTGGAAGCTATGCAGCTTGAGCTACTTCAATTCAAGAAACAGCAAGTGTGGGAGCTTGTTCCATTACCCAAAGGTAAGTGTGCTATAGGCACCAAGTGGGTATTCAGGAACAAAACAGATGAGAAGGGCCAAATTGTCAAGAACAAGGCCAGACTGGTTGTTCAAGGGTTTGCACAGGAGGAAGGAATCGATTATGATGAGACCTTTGCACCTGTGGCCAGACTAGAAGCAATTAGACTGTTCTTAGCTTATGCTGCCTTTCACAGTCTCAAGGTTTATCAAATGGATGTCAAAAGTGCCTTCCTATATGGAAAAATCAAAGAAGAAGTTTATGTGTGTCAACCACCAGGCTTTGAGGACAATAAACATCCTGATTGGGTGTACAAGCTTGATAAGGCTCTTTATGGGCTGAAGCAAGCACCTAGAGCCTGGTATGAGACACTCTCAACCTTTCTTCTAGAGAACAAGTTCACTAGAGGCACCATTGATAAAACCTTATTCATCAAGAATGTGGGACAACATAAGCTCCTTGTTCAGATTTATGTTGATGATATCATCTTTGCATCCTCTGATCCAAAGTTGTGTGATGAATTTACAAAGCTTATGAAGCTGAGATTTGAAATGAGTGCTATGGGAGAATTACAGTACTTTCTGGCTTGCAAATCAAACAACTGGATGATGGAATCTTCATCCATCAGTCCAAGTATACCAAAGAGTTGCTGAATAAGTTTGATTTACAATCCTGTAAGCCCTGTTCTACTCCCATGAGCAGCATCACACAACTAGATGTTGATCAGAAAGGTAAAGCGGTTGATGAAACCCTTTACAGATGTATGATTGGGTCCTTGATGTACCTTACAGCTTCTAGACCAGACATCATGTTTTCAACATGTGCTTGTGCTAGATTTCAGGCTGCACCTAAAGAATCCCATTTGATTGCAGTCAAAAGGATCTTTAGATATCTGCAAGGTACCCAATCACTAGGACTTTGGTATTCAGCTGGGCATTCATGCAAATTAGTTGCTTTCTCTGATAGTGACTATGCAGGATGCAAAGTCACCAGAAAATCCACTTCTGGTGGTTGCCAATTCCTAGGCAACTGTTTAGTTTCTTGGCAGAGTAAGAAACAAACATCAATTGCTACATCCACTGCTAAAGCTGAGTATATTGCTGCTGCAAGTTGTACCTCTCAAATACTCTGGCTTCAGAACCAACTTCTGGATTATGGCATTACTGAGACTAAGACTCCATTATTAATGGATAGTGCTTCAGCTCTTTGTATTGTTAAGAATCCAGTCCAGCACTCTAGGACCAAGCATATTGAGATCAGACATCATTTTATCAGGGATTGCTATGAGAAAGGTCTGATTGATCCTAAGTTTGTGCCTAGTGCTGATGAGCTTGCAGACATTTTTACTAAGCCTTTAGATAGTGCCACATTCCAAAATTTGGTACTAAGGCTTGGTATGCTGCAGCTTGAATGATTTGACCTATGCTGGTACTCTTAGTTCACAACTACTGAAGAGCAAAGGTCAAATATAAGTACTGATGAGTAATTTAGTCTTCAGCTCTTTACAACTACTGAAGACTAAACTGACTCAAAGTACTGATGTACATTATTTATTGAAAAAAACAACTGTAGTGAAGTGGATTACAACTACTGATGTATGATTTTCAATAAATAAGTACTGAAGAACAAATTTTGCTCACAAGTACTGATGTGTAATCTTACACAAATACTGAAGACAAAATTTGTTCACCAGCTCTGAAGAATTTCATCAGCACTTGTGAACATCTGATCCCAAGAGCTGAAGGCATATTCCCAAGAGCTGAAGGGTCAATGAAACATCTGAAAGTCAGCCAAAGAGCTGATGAGTAAATGTGGAGGCTAGTATGAAACAACTGATTTGACGGAAACAGCTGATGAGTAATTTCTCATCAGCTGATAACGACAGCTGATGTTTCATACACAAACAACTGAAGGACAAAACCATGTCTTCAGTAGTTCACAACTACTGAAGGCTAACACCAAGTCCTCAGTTGTTTACAACAACTGAAGCAATACCATGTCTTCAGTAGTTCACAACTACTGATCTCAGTAGTTCACAACTACTGAAGGCTAAAACCAAGTCTTCAGTTGTTACAACATCTGAAGAAGAATACTAGGGCATCAGTAGTTTATAACTACTGAAGACTGCCAGTAACTCTTCAGACGTTCACAACATCTGAAGGACAAAACCAAAGTCTCAGTAGTTTCAACTACTGAAGACTAATACCAAGTTCTCAGATGTTACAACCACTGAAGGTTAAAACCACGTCATCAGTTGATACAACAACTGATGACTAACACCAAAACCTTCAGTAGTTTTATTTCAACCTTTGCCCTACCCTATAAATACCCCATGTTCAGAGCATTTACTCCTCACTTGACCTAATCCTTACAAACCTCTGAAATTCCCATACACCATTAATGGCGAACATGCAACTGAAACCTCGACACAACTGTGTCGCCCATCTCACCAAGTCGCCATTATGGCCCAAATTTCATCAAGCCGTCGATCTCATGCACGACTCACCTTACAAAACGGCTTTTCTTTTGAACCCCACCTTATACACCGACTCCTTGACGGAGTTTTGGACCAATGTAACCGTCCAAACCGGAGAGCAGAATGCCGAGGTCTCTCTCCGGTCCTCCGTCAACGGCAAACCGGTGGTTATCACTCCAGCTACTCTACGCCAAACCCTAGAGCTGGATGATGCCACTCACCCAACCTCCTATCCCAAAGGTACCCTTGATCTCTCCTTCACATCTCATGACTATCAGGGTAACCTCTCCGCCTCCACCTTGTTGAAGAAACACCTTCCTGACCCCCAACGACTGATTTTTCACATGGTGAATGTATGTCTGGCTCCCAAGACCTCTTCGTGGGACCAGATGTCCACAAGGTGGCAACAGGTATTGTATTCTATCCTTGAGAAACAACCTTTAAATTTTTCTGAAATTTTATTTTTGGAACTCAAGGACATGGCCACAAAACCTTTTCCTAACCGTTGGAACTTATATCCACGGTTCATAATGGCCATGATCGAATACCAGCTTCAGGCTGAGGGACTAGTTGGCAATGGGGTCCCTGCCATGGCTGTTCAAGCCGAGGTATACTCCAGGCACAACTCCGACCAAACACTGAAACAGGCTGGCCGGCTGCGAAAACCCACGCAGCTGGAACCCACAGCCTCCACCTCCAAATCCAGAGTCCCCACCAAGCCAAAAGCCAAAAAGAAGCCCACAAAGGCTACTCAGGGAGATGAGTCCCCTGAGGATGCCCCTGCCACACAAAGGCAGGATGTGCCTGCTGGCTCGATTCTCCCAGCAGGTACCACGACTCCACCCACCACAACCGCACAGGCTTCCTCTCAACAGGAGCCTGATGTAACCAATTTTGGGGCAACCACATTACTGGGGTCTTCCTCACTTGAGGAGGCTGCCATTGAAGAGCACAGTCCTCCCCATGTGCATACTGCTTCTAGCCCACATACTGAGGAGACTGCCCCACTAAGCCCAACACTGGTAATAGCCAGAGTGCTGACTGATCTGAGCACTCCACCCTCTCCCCAGAAACCTATTACAACTGGGGAGACTCCAACCGAAGAGAGGGTGGGCACAAGTGCTGATCAGAGCCCACAGCACAGAGAATCAGTTCACTCTCCCAGTGTGGCTAAGGAGAGAGAACAATCTGGTGAGGCTGCCACTTCCCCTGCATCAACATCTGAGCAGGGTGAAGCTGGTAACATCTCTAAGACCTCACCAGAGGCAATGGCCGATGATGGATCCAATCCGGAGGCAAGAAGTCCCCAGTACCAAGAACAAGGGGCACATGTCATTACTGAGCCACACTCAGGACATGTTCATCCTGACAATGTCAGGAGGTCAGGTGATTCAGCTTATGCTGATGATGACCTGAGCTTCTTCTTTGATGTAGTTGCTCAAAACACTATCCTTGAGGATGAGATAAGCAGACTCAAAGAGCTGCTTGCTCAGATGACTCAGGATAGAAGTCCATCTGCCACCACTACCCCACAGATGGCACCTTCACCTGAAGGTCTCACATACACTGAGCCACTTCCACAAACTCAGCCACCAGCCCCTGCTTCTGGCACTAGCTCTCAGGGACAGAACCCCCCTGAGCAGCTGGATGCTATCCTCCAGAAATCCCTACCTCTCATCGCACCCATGCTTAAAGATATAGTTAACCAAACCCTTGATGAGAGGCTTCCCACATACATACAACCCATGGTGGAGGTTGCCATATCTAAGGCTCTTGCTGATAGTCAAACCCCAACCAATGCACCCAAAAAGGGGGAGACATCAGTGCAAGACAAGAGGAAGAGGGGTGAGGAGGAGAAAGAGGCAGAGAAAGAGGTGGTGGTAGAGAGGGAGTTGGCTGAGGAGACCAGTAGGGTGAGGGAGAAGGGGAAGAGGAAAGTGAGGGAGGTAGAGCAGATAGGAGTGGCTGAAATCCAAAAGGATTTCAGTTTCACTGATAAGAATAAGGGAGAGGGAAAGAAGGTGGCTGATCCTGATCTAGCAGCCCTTGTCAAGGAGGCTGATGCTGAACATAACCGTTCAATGAACAAAGTCATTGAACAGCTGTTCAGGCAAGGCTTTGACAAGGACACTGCTTTGCTAGATCAAGAGATCAGGAACATGGAGAGGAAAGAGATTGAATACCGATGGACTACTCATAGCCAAGAAGAAAGACAAAAACTTGAGGCTATGAGTAGGTTCACTTCGAAGTATCTGGGCAGACCAGTCCTTGATGTTAAGGCATGGACCAGGGACAGACTCTTGGCAATAACCACCAAGATCTGTTCGGCTGGTGATTTTACCAAAGGACTGGTTGCTGAGGCCCTATCTGAAGCCGGTGCTAGGAACAGGACACTGCTAGTAAAGCTAACCAAACCAGCACTTATCTCTAGGCTACTAGCAGTGCCTGCCAACATTCCCACACCAACAACCAAACCACAACCCACAAAACCAACCCCTTCACCATCAAAACCCGCAGCCAATGATCCACCCTTGGTGAAGAAGAGAAGGGTGTTGAGGCTGCAAGAAGAAGAAGATGAGGAGGATGAGGAGGATAGTCTGCCACTTTCAGCAGTTATACCTCTACCCAAAGCTAAACCACAAACCATCACTCCCACCTCACAGCAGGACACTGTGAGGGTTAAGTTAGAAGAGGAGGAGCAGCAAAAGAAACATGATGAGGAAATGCTGAAAAGCATTGACAAATGTTATGCTGCTTCGACCTCTATAACAAACATGCAGAAAGAGACTCGGAGATTATTCACCTTGAAACAAACTTTTCAATATGAAAAGGATAAGGTGAGAACTTGGCCTGACCCAAGGGTGGCTCACAGGATAGTCAAGAAGGACATGCCTGTGAGGTACAAGAGCCAATTAAAGAGAATTGTAGATGAAGAGATCTCTGTGGCTCTTGTAATACCACCCTGGGAAATAGTAGAGGAATTCGAGAAAGCTTATAGAGCCGGCCAATCACCCTTTTCAATGCTAGATAATAGGGTGGTTAGGAAGGGTCTGGTCTATAAGAAGCTTGAGAATTTCCAGAGAAATGGGCTCAACCTGTTGTTGGAGGGTAAACATCCTGATGAGTTTGCTTATAGGCAAATCACAACAATTGAGCTCAATAATGGTAAACAGGTCAAGTTCATCTCAGAGCTGTACGGTCGGGAGGGATTATTGATGGTATGCCTGAAGACCTGTCCAAAGAAGAACAATTGATCTTTCTTCAGGCCTACACCCGAGAATCCTACCGACTTGTACATGGGAGGTAGATCTCATGGATGGGGTAACAGCTCTATGTCCAATTCCCCAAGACAGAGCTCCCATCCATACTTAGCCAAACAAACACTTGAGACTACCTCTCCGGCCAGTGCTAATCTGGGTCAACTCCTAATCTGATCTAGGAGGAAATAGACCAATCTTTATGCCACCAATAAGTGGGACATCCAATAATTAGAGGTTTTGGCTGCATTGGTTCAGGGGGAGTTTGTTGGACCAAAAGAACCAATGAGCCAAGATCAGGAAAACCTCTAAGTCCCACATGCCATTGCAACAACTGCTGAAGACTCCCATCAGCTGTTCTGACAAAGTCTGAAGAATAAACAGCTGAAGTTCAAAGAACTGAAGTACAACAGCTGAAGATCCAAAGTACTGAAGACAAGTACTGAAGTCTAAAGTACTGATAAACACAAGTACTGAAGACTTCAAGTACTGAAGACAAGTGCTGAAGATCAAAGTCTGAAGAACTGAAGAACTGATGAACAACTGCTGATGCACAAAGTCTGAAGACAACGACTGAAGACATCAGCTGATGACAACTACTGAAGTCATCAGCTGATGAAACATCTGAAGACCAAAGTCTGAAGACCAAGTGCTGAAGTTTCAGAGTTTGTCACAACAGCTGAAGAAGTCTTCTTCAGTTGTTGTGATGGTTTTTCCTTTTCAGTAGTTTATTTTTGTTTCAGTAGTTGTACAACAACTGAAGAGCATGTTCTTCAGTTGTTATAGTATCAGTAGTTATAAACGACTGAAGAGTTTGTTCTTCAGTCGTTGTAGGATTTCAGTAGTTTACTCTTGTCAGCACTTAGGAACTTTTGTAAGAAGATGTCAGTTGTTGACATCTTCAGTAGTTTTATGTTTTGTCAGTTGTAATTTGAATATTCAGTGATGTCAGAAAAAGGACATCACGCCCATCCTTTTGCCGCCTATAAAAGGATGGGTAACCATACTGTTTTAATTGCCGAAACGTGCGAACCAATAGAACATTTATTGTTTTGCAGAAACTCTTCTCTCTATGTTCATGCTTTAATTTGAAATATCTTTTATGTTCTTGCTTTAATTGCTAATTAATTAGCTAAATCCGCTGCAAACATAATCTAATTGATCAACGAGAGAGGCTGAGATCCTGTCAGTGGGACTTTGTTCTCCACGTTGGCCATTAATGTTTGATTTCTTCCAACACCTCCTTCTCATACATGCTCCAATCACAAGTTCCGTCTCGCAGAATGATCAACCCATTTTCTTTGGCTTTGCTTGTACCTCCTGATGAACTTGTGGCTGGTAGGGATGAGTTTGTAAGTTGAGGCTGTTTGAAGGTTCTTTGATTTTCTGATTATTGTTGGGGCTATTGTTGTTGAGTTTGTCTCAAATCATTAGTGGATTGCTCATTGCATTCTCTTGAGAAATGACCATACAGATTTCATTTGTAGCATCTCACCTTTGACTTGTAAACACCAATTTTGGTTGTTCTCCCTACAACTGCAATCCTGTATTTCTTCTCGAATACATCTTGGCTCTGTATGCAATCATTGCCATTTCCCATTGCAGATCCATCTCTTCTACTTCATCAGGATGTAATTCTTCAAGATCTTGCTGGCAAATGTGTGCAGGGCTCAATGTGTTGGCAAGATAAGATTGAAAGCTTAAACTAAATGCTACAAAAGCTCCCTTCTACTCTTCAGAATCTAGAACCATAATGATTGGTTTAGGTTCATTATTGTTATTATTGGAGGATCCCTTTATTGTTGCAGCATGTGGGCTTTTTCCCTCATAATGTCTCCCTTTCCCTTTCCTTGTTGAAATGCTTTGAGAGTTTGATTTAGATGGCCTTGAAGCATAAAACCAACTTCTTCTTCATCATCACTCAAAGCACAAGAGCATCCATCTTCATGATTGGAAATAAAACCACATTGAACACCTTTAGTTTCTTTGAATTGGTATGGAACAATGGGTTCTTTTACACTCTTGTTTCTTTTTTTCTTATCTAGTTCATGAGCTTCCACTTTAGATAACAAAGTTTCTAGACCAATGGCTTTTAGATCAAAGGTATTCTTGAACGTGGATAATGTTTATGTCTATCTTTCTTGTAAAGTATGGAGCATCTTTTTGTTTAACTCCTCATTGTTGTACTTCAACTCCAGGATGTTCATCTCAGTGACCAATTGCATGAACCTGTGGAGTTGTTGAGGAACAGATTCACCCTCAATATGATGGAAAGTTTCATATTGTGAACGTAGTGCATCCTTCCTTATACTTCTGATTTCATCACTCCCTTCACATAGAGTGTGAAGAATCTTCCACAAGGAGTTTGTTGTTTTGTATACTGCACACCTGATTAACAGGTCTTCAGGTAAAGCCATAATAATCATACTATAGGCTTTAATATCAATTTTGACCTTCTTTGCATCTTTAGGTGATAGATCCTTCAGACTTATCGGCTGATTGTTGTCCTTGTAATCAGGTCCAAGTGTTGGTGGTATGTAAGGAACTTTAGTGATTGATACCCACAAATCAGAATTAGTATATTTGACATGATTCCTGAATTTGATTTTCTATGTTTTGAAATCAACTTTGTTTTCTAACTTTGGAGGTAGGTAAGCTGATCCAACAATTGAATTACTCATTTTAGTTAATTTGGCGATTGTTAACTAAAACAGAAATTCCTTTGTAAATGATCTAATGAATGACAATCTCTTAATTATTGGTTAATTAAGAAGTTGAAGTCAAAATTAGTCAATCCCCTCTATAAGTTCTCAAACGAGATGGAATTGAGGATGTTTGATTATGGGATCTGTTCAAATTTGTTTGAACAATTGTTGATTATCGATCAATAACATAAATCCACAAATCAAAACAATTTTGATCTTGATCGGTTTTAATCGAGCAATGGATCAGTACTCGATGAACGATAAAACAGGTTTTAATGATTTTTAGTTGATTACACCAAATTATTGAGTAGAATTCCTTCATTAGCTATCGATTAGCTTAACTTAACTTGGGTTTTGATTAATTCGTTCAACAACACGCTCGAATCTGAGTTATGAACTCTCAAGCCGTTATGAAAACCCTGCAACAATTTTATGCAAAATCAACAGATATAATTAGAAACCTAATAGATCTAATGATATAAACAACTAATTAAATGAATCTAACGCTGATAGATCAATTAATCTAGATCAATGAGCACGAGGCTCTGATACCACCTGTGAATCCAAGGATCAAACAGGAAATTATTAGGTTAGATTGCACGAATAGTGATCGTGGAATTAGCACTAGTCGTTCTTTGATTAATTGATAATTGAAATAGTAATTGTAATATGAATCAATAAAGAATAAATCAGATAAATGAAATTAGATGAACAAACAAATTTGCTTCAAATCTTTTTCGTTAATACAGAATAATGATTACACTTGAATAAATGACAATTGATTGATTGCTATTGTTGCTATTGCTATTGCTATTGCTATTGCTCTTACAATTGAATAAATGACGAATAGTGATCGTGGAATTAGCACTAGTCGTTCTTTGATTAATTGATAATTGAAACAGTAATTGTAATATGAATCAATGAAGAATAAATCAGATAAATGAAAATCAGATGAACAAACAAATTTGCTTCAAATCTTTTTCGTTAATACAGAATAATGATTACAATTGAATAAATGACGATTGATTGATTGCTATTGTTGCTCTTGCTATTGCTATTTCTATAGGGTTCTAATGATGGTATTTATTGATTTCTGTTATGGTTGCTAGGGTTTGTTCGTTACCTAACAGTGTCCACCCATGCCTTGTATTTATAGGCTCAGAGATTTACTTTTAGGGTAATAGTAACTATCTTATTATGGTAAGAAAGTTACTCAGAGAATGTTCATGATGTGACTTGATTTCTAAGTAAAGTGAAGTCGTTCATAGATGTTGAATTTATAACATCACTTCAGTGAGATTGACTTGTTGACTTGATGTACTTGGTTGGTGAAGTACATGCAAGTGTATTGTTCTTCCGTAGGGAGTTTAGCATTCCGTAAGAGTTGGTCCTCTGTAGGAGTTGGCTTTCCGTAGGAGTTAGTCTTTCATGGAGTGTCACTTGGAATTTCATCCGCAGCAAGTTGTTCTTCCACAGGAGATCTACTGATGCTTAATTCCTTGTTCTATTCCAGCATAACATCTACAGAAGTACAAATTGTTCATCCGTAGATAGTTCTTACACTTAGTCGATTTTCAAATTAACTAAGTACGATGTTCTTCCTGCAGGCATAAATATAAATCAACACATAATTATTTGGGTTAATCTATACGTATATTGCATACAAAAGCTAAGTATGTATAAGAGTTTACTACAAGAGATGATTAAAGTTGTAAGCCTATACAACAAATCTAGATCTATTGAATCAAGACCTAACAATTTACACAATTCTCTATAATATAGATAGCACTGTTGTTGTCTATATGGATGGGAGTCTCCTTGAAGTGGAATCCATGGTGTATTATCTGATATTGAATCCAAAGCACTTGAGCACACCAGCTTGCAGCAACAATGTATTCAGCTTTAACAGTTAATGCAGACACATATAGTTGTTTCTTACATTGCCATGAGACAATACTTACACCAAGGAATTGACATCCCGCTGATGTAGACTTTGCACTCATGTTGCAACCATCATAGTCAATATCTGTATAAGCATACAGATTGAATTCAGAATTTTTTGGATACCAAAGGCCTAGTTTGGGAGCACCTTTGAGATATCTAAGAATACTCTTGACAGCAACCAGGTGTGACATCTTGGGGTTGGCTTGAAATCTTTCACAAGTGCATGTGGTAAACATAATATTAGGCCTGGTGGTTGTGAGGTATATATGAGACCCAATAATATCCCTATAGAGACATTCATCAACACACTCCCCCTCAAGATCTTCTCGTAGGGTGTGATTTTTGGAAATGTGTGTCTTAGAAACCATACACTAAGTAAGATGAAATCTGACTAGTCTGCCTTGAACATACTTTAACTAGTTTATGAAGATGCCATTGTCAATTTTTTTCACCTGAATTCCTAGAAATAAATTGAGTTTCCCCATGCCACTCATTTCAAATCTATTCTTCATCAGCTTCTCAAAGTCTTTGCAGAACTTTGGATTAGTTGACCCAAAGATGATGTTATATACATAAACTTAAACCAAAATCATGTCACTACCTGTTCCTTTGATGAAGAGTGTGATGTCAATAGTATCTCTCTTGTAGCCATGTTAGACTAGGTACTGTGATAGTGCCTCATACCACTTCCGTAGAGCTTGATATAGCCCATAAAGAGCTTTGTCGAGCTTATAGACATATTAGGATAATCTGGGTCTATAAAGCTAGGTAGTTGTTTGACATACACTTTCTCATTTATCACCCTATAAAAATGTAGACTTGATATGAAGTTGGTAGACCTTGAAATCCTTTGATGTAGCAAAAGCAAGGAATATCCTAACAGCTTCAAGTCTGGCAGAAGGAGGAAAAAAATTTATGTAGTCAACCCCTTCTTCTTAAGTGTACCCTTGAACAACTAGCCTTTCATTGTTCTTGATGACAAGTCCTCTATCATCCTTCTTATTTCTAAACACCCACTGGGTACCTTTTGTCGTCTTCAAGTGAGGAAGAAGGCATAGGTTCTAAACCTTCTGTCTTTTGAATTGAACTAGCTCCTCCTGCATTGCTTCAACCCAACTTCTATCTTTCAAAACCTCATCAACCTTCTTTGGCTCAATTTGAGACATGAAGCAGACAAATATCTTTATCATGGGCTTGTCCTCTTATTCTTACCCTAGTTTTAACATCTACAATGATGTTTATGGTGGGATGGGACTTGTGGATTCTCAGTTCAAGAATCATAGCAAGTTGGTTGGATAGATATTAATTATTGAAATTCAGATCTGGTGACTAAGTATCACCCACCAAATCAGCAAACTTATCATGAGAAACTTGATCCAATGAGCTTCTGACATCATTAATGTTGTCATCTATGGAGTGGTTATCAACATCAAGAAATTCTTGATCACTATCACCACCTCCGTCTCCTCCTACATTTGAAACCCCCTTATTTGAGTTCTGTGCCTCAGTGCTGGAATTGGTAGGCACCTCAGATGTATCTACTGAGGAGTCTATCATTGTTGTGCTGATAGGATTTCTAAATGCAGATTTTGTTACCACTGGAGCTGAAGTAATTTTCTGACTTGGTCTTCTCTACGCAAATCTTGGGCCAGAATCTTCCGTTGATAAGGTACCTGTGATCCCTGAAATCTTTCAGAAGATATGATAAAATAGTTGGTAACTAAATCAAGATCAAATAACCAATCAGGACCAGAACCTTTCACAATGGGTGTTGTAACGCCCAAATTTTATCAATAAAAAGAAAAGCAAAGTAATAAGAAAAGAATTAAAAATATCTTGAAAGAAAGGAAAAGGAGCCAAAGTGGAGGGGGCTAAGTGCAAAAAGTACACAAACCTATTATTTTAATATATATGGGAATCGCCGCCCATATCAGCCTTTTCAAAGCTGCTTTTGTCGACCAAAAGAGAAGAAGAAGAAGAAAGAGCAGAGTTCTTTGGTTTTAGAGAGAGAAAGAAGCAGTTCTTGACCTAGGTAAACTTTTGTTGCATAATTGACTCATTTTTCATGGGTTTCGACAATGAAACCGAGAGTACATGTTCTTATATGTTTATGTGTGTTCGGGTTTGTGTGTTCTAGGTTTCTAGGTATTAGAAACATCAAGATTTCTCGACTTTGAGGGAATTGTGCTTGGAAGCAGTCGAGGTGAGTTTTACTTGCAGCGTTATATTTAGAATGCTAATAACATTACCCATCATGCTCATATACAACGTTTTGCTTGGGCTAGAGAAATAGGTAATGTTTACATCATAAATTTGGTGGAAAATACGTCCATACTCATGCTCAAAAGCAATATTGTCTATGTGGCTTTTGGGTTTTTGGTTGGTAGAAAGAGAAAAAGATGGTGGTTGCTTAAAAATATGGTGGTAGAAATGCGTTACATTGTTTAGCCGAGTTAATATCATACGATTAAATGTTAATCTCGCCATGGTTAATGTAGCTTATGTATTTATGTTGTATTACATTATGTACATGTCAATTGAACTACTTAGATATCAAATACGGTAAAATATGAAGAATTATAATAAAGGGTAAATTGATATATTTGAGTAGTATTCATCTACTCAAAATTCAAATGTGTAAACTTGAAAAGCTAGTTAAAATGAAAAGAGATTTAACAGGTTAATTTATACTCAGCACAACAATATTTATGTCTAGTATGAGTACCCGTATGTATTTATGAATGTATGTGGATATTTTATGGTTGTTTATGCTTTGTTGGTGCCTAGAATAGTAGTAATAAGCTTAGAACAAGTAGTATGATGTTTGGGTTTGAAAACAATTAGGAAACATGTATAACGGTTTGCCATGCACCCAAATAGGGCTTATACGCCTGAATTATGCCTTAGAAAGACTAAGTAACTACCATACGCCCAAACACTACCTCATGCACCCAAAATATTGCCTTAGAATGATTAAGTGTAGCTCATGCGCCTGAACAGTGTAAGATTCTATATGCCCAAGATACGTAGAATATTGATGCGGTTAGTACGTAATGATCCATGTCAGGTTATACCCAATAACAAGCATAGCAAACACCAATTAATATTTAATTGATGATATGATCATGCAATTAAATATTCACACCAATTTAGGAAATGGTTTTTCTAAATAAGTTGCATATGAGATGGAACAACTTATTTGTAGATTTTGTTCAATAATAGTATTTATGTTGTTATTTAATTTAGATAAATAACATCAAATAATAAAAGGGGGTGTATGAGTTATCAATTAAAAGCTTAATTGTATAACAAATAATGTGACTAGTTTATAAAATGGGTGATAAAAGATTTTAGGGGGAACCCTCTTTAAACACAAATTTGACCGCCCCCCTCTTGGTGGTTATTGGCTCTTTTGTTCCTTGTAAACCCCGCTATAATAACTAGTCTTGCACTCAACACTTTCCCACTCTCAGGACATGCAATCTTGAAAAAAACACTCTCCTCTCTCTCTCAAAATGCTCACGGCAGTAGCATCAACAAGAAGAGGTTTTGAGTAGATTTTGGTGTTGATTCTTCCTAACAAGAGTTTTTTGCTATCAAGCTCGGGGTATACAAACTTGAGAGGACCTCCCTTGGTGCCTTTGAAAGGATCTCAGCATCCCGTTTGATCAATTAGATTGGATTTGAAGCGGAATTAGTACACTAATTAGAACAAATTTATGCAAGAACACACGAGATAAAGCAATGAAACAGTACGGTTATAGAGAGATAGAATTTCTGCCAAAAGGTATATTTTCATTCAACACACGCTTCGGCGCTTTTACAATTAGGCCATATTTCCTTTTATAGGGAAAGATGACATCAGCTGATGTCACTTGACAGTGAGATCTAACCGTTATTACAACAAACTACTGAAAGAAACACAACTACTGAAGATGTCTAACAGCTGACATCTTCTTACAAAAGACTAAGTGTAAACTACTATTACAACTACTGAAAAGAAACTACTGAAACTACAACGTCTGAAGAACATGCTCTTTAGACATTTTACAAAGTACTGTAACATAAAAAGAAAACTACTGAAAAGAAACTACTGAAAGGAAACCATCACAACAACTGAAGAATACTTCTTCAGCTGTTGTGACAAACTCTGAAGGCTTCAGTACTTGACTTTGAACTTCAGTTGTTGTCATCAGCTGATGTCTTCAGTTGTTGTCATCAGTTGATGTCTTGAGTCTTTGTACTTCAGCTGATGTCTTCAGTCTTTGTACTTCAGCTGATGTCTTCAGACTTTGTACTTCAGCTGATGTCTTCAGTCTTGTACTTCAGCTGATGTCTTCAGTCTTTGTACATCAGTTGATGTCTTCAGACTTTGTACTTCAGCTCATGTCTTCAGCTGTTGTCATCATCAGCTGATGAAGTCTTCAGCAGTTGTTGTGATGTCTGTGGGACTTAATGGTTTTTCTAATCTGGCTCATTGGTTATTTTGGTCCAACAGCCTTGTTTGGATTTCTTGCTCCATATCATCCTCATTTTGTCACTTTTGGCAGCTCAAAGGTAGACTATGGCAACTTCTATATGGCTGTCCATAATGTTCATTTTATGTTTCATAGCTAGTTTCATTCACATATAAAAGATCCTTTTGTTCTTGGGTTTGTTTACAACTTATAACATCAAATAGAACTTGATTTTTCAGCTTATAAACAAGGTTATAAAGCTATAATTCCGCTGCGTTTTTCTTGTTTAAATGGTTAAAGAACTATGTTCATGTTCTAACAAACCCAACATTAGCATCTAGAGCTGTTTATGTGGATAGCTAGCTTGTTTTGTCTTTTAAAAATTCATTTTATGGACTTTAAAACCCCTTTAGGGGCTGCTATGTTCATATATTATGAATCCCCAAACTTTCAAAGATATATCACACATGCTTGTGATTAAACTTTGAAAGACATACATGTTGTATTGGTTGATTGTTTGGACGAAAAATAAAACCCTAAATTTCAGTTTATGTTGGCTGAAATTTCGTGTTTTTAGTGGGGTTTCATTATAGTTTTGGATGATATGATCATTGCTCATTATGGTGCATAACCTAGCCTTTGGCCTTATGTTATTTGGATGATTGGAATGGTTGTTTTATTCATTCAATTGGGTTGTAATGTTTATGTTTATTATTTGGGTTGTAATTATTTATTCATTTGGTTATGTAATAAATAGATTTGGTGCATTTCTTTTATTAGAAAAATGTATTAGGATATAATTTTTGTAAAAGGAAGATGCACAAGGTGAAGACCCAAAGATGGACATCAAAGACATGGACCTTGAAGTATTTGGATATGGATTCAAGTGGGAGTTCATGGACACATATGATGTGTCATTATAAAACCTTAGGAAAGACCTTATGACAACACTTGTGATGGCAAACAAGTGTGGTCAACTTAGTAGGCTATGGCTATGCACTCATGTTTGAATGTTTATGCTTGTTTGGATGATTGTTGTTTAAATTGTTTGGTTGATATTTGGATATGCATTACAAACTAATAAACAACTTAACAAGCTGAAAATTTGATGGTTATTTATAATTAAGTGGTTAATAAAAGGTTGTTAAAAGGATTAATGGTTTTAATAAAAGAGTTTTATTAAAGGTGAACCATAGGGTACCTAATATATGAAAGCATGCAAATATAAGGTACATAGAGTTTTGCTAAACTAAGATTATGAAAACTTTAAATTCTTAACAAACAAGTTTAACACCGTCCTTTTGCACAACACTTGAGTCATTTGGAAACTCTTAATGGGATAAAGGTCACCTAACCATTTAGAGGGAACTTATGACTTAAGATGGGGATACCATATTGGTGGGATAAAGGTTACCTAACCACTTATGTTGGTAAACTCACATGTGTGTGCAAGTAGGGTAACCTGATTTGCAAACCATGTTAAATGGATCACCTACAATATGGTTTCCCAATGGTGTTGATGGGATTAACATGCCAACTCTACATATGATGTTTCAAGTCGATCCCATACCTCTAGAAGTTGCAAATGGTTCAACCGTCAATCGTTGACCACCTTTTTAATTTAAATCGTGGGATAAAGGTCACCTAACCGCAATTTAAATGTAATGTTGGGTTCTAGATTTTAATATGAAAATGACCTTAAAAGGTATTAATTATTAAAATAACAATATCGAAAATACTAAAATAGATCATTGTTAAATTTTGTAGATGGCCACCAATAATGAAAATCATGATAATTCATCCACGTCCGCCCAATCTTTACGAGCGATTCTCCAAAAGGAACGTCCAAATCATAACAATTTAATTGATTGGTATCGAAACTTGAGAATCATTCTCAAGCAAGAGAGACGATCATATGTTTTAGACGATCCTATCCCCGATCAACCTACTGAGGATGATGAGGAGCAAATAACGATTGGCTGAAGTACACTGAGGACTCCATCCAAGTGTCTTGCCTCATGCTGGCAAGCATGACTCCGGATCTCCAAAAGGAGTATGAACATTACGAAGCATATGACATGATAACCAAGCTGAAGGAAACGTTCCAACAGCAAGCGAGGGTTGAGCACTTCGAAACGGTTCGAGCACTCCATGCATGTCGTATGGATGACAACCAATCGGTTTCATCTTATGTACTTAAGATGAAAAGCCACATTGATCGCCTCGAAAGGCTAAATTGTCCCATCTCAAAGTAATTGGCCACGGATTTGATCCTCAATGGCCTTACCAAGAAGTTTGAGATGTTCGTGTTGAACTACAACATGAATGCTTGGGACAAAAGCATTGGTGAGCTTCACTCAATGCTCAAAACGGCTAAGGCGGCCATGGGTAAAAGGGTTTTACCCGTTCTCACCATCAATGAAGGTGGGAACAAGAAAAGGCCTCATCCCGCACCTAAGGCAAAAGTTGCCAATGGTAAAGGACCAGTTTGGGGAAAGGGGAAAGGGGTGGCAAGGGTGCCACCCAAACCATAAGAGAAGAAGTAAAAGGTTGCTACTAATGACCCATGCTTCAAGTGTAGGGAGATTGGACATTGGGAAAGAAATTGTCCTGTCCATCTCCAAGAGTTGAAAGCAAAAAGGGATACCGGGCAAACCTCAGGTACAATATACATGATCCATATTGATTTAAACATAATATCCTCTAACACATGGGTATTAGATACCGGATGTGGAACTCATATTTGCAATTTGATGCAGGGGTTCAAAAGAAGTAGCAACTTCAATAAAGTGGATGTTAGCCTCTACATGGGTAATGGGGCTAAGGTTCAAGTTGAAGACCATGGTGACTACATCTTGAAACTTCCAAATGGTTTGGGAGTAATTTTGAACAATGTTTTGTATGCTCCTAGTTTGACTAGGAATATTATTTCTATAGCCCTATTAAAACATTTTGGATATGTATTATCATTTATTGGAAATGAAATCCATGTTACTTTGAATGACATGTTTTAATTTAAAGCTATTCCCATCAATGGTATCTATGAATTGGTTCATGAAAATACATTGAATGATAGCTTATTGTACCAAACTAGTACCAAGAAACTAAAATCGGTTTTGCGTGACACTTACCTTTGGCATTGTCGTCTTGGTCACATAAATAAGAAAAGAATACAAACACTACAAAAGAATGGTCTTTTAACAACAAGTGAATATGATTCATTTGATGTGTGTGAATCTTGTTTACAAGGTAAAATGACCAAGACACCTTTCAGTGGTAAAGCCGAAAGGGCAAAAGATTTATTAGGTATCATACATTCGGATGTATGTGGTCCTTTTAAACCTATGACAAGGTACAATGAAAGATATTTCATTACCTTTACTGATGACTATAGTCAATATGGGTATGTGTACTTGTTAAGACACAAAGATGAAGCTTTTGAAATGTTCAAGATCTTTCAAAATGAAGTACAAAATCGACTCAATAAGTCAATTAAAATTCTTCGCACCGATAGAGGAGGTGAATACCTGAATGATGCTTTTAGGGAGCATCTTAGAAGTTGTGGGATTGTCTCACAATTATCTTCACCGGGAACACCACAACACAATGGTGTGTCCGAGCGGTGAAATCGAACTCTATTGGATATGGTTCGATCTATGATGGCTAGAAGTTCATTACCTCTGTCATTTTGGGGTTTTGCTGTGCTCTCTGCGGCCCGTATTTTGAATATGGCCCCAACCAAGAAAGTGGAAATGACACCTTTTGAAATATGACATGGAAGGGTTCCATTGCTTTCATATTTAAAAGTATGGGGTTGTGAGGCTTATGTTAAGACTCCCAACTCGAACAAGCTAGGAAGCTGTTCCACTAAGTGTATCTTCATTGGATATCCTAGAGATTCTATAGGATACTATTTCTATGATCCATTGGAACAAAAGAAGGTTGTTGCCGGAAAAGCTGAGTTCTTAGAAGCTAAGTTCCTTACGGAAGGAACTAGTAGTAGAACTGTGGATTGTGAGGAGGATCAAGAACCACAAACCGATACACGTTTGGTTGACACTAGCACTCAACATGAAAATGTTGAGAATGATCAAGTTGTTGATCAAAACACACAAAACGTTCGCAGATCTGGTAGAATTAGTAATCTACCTGAAAGATATGGATTTTTCATAGATGGATGCTATGTGGTATATTTCGATGAACCTACCACCTATCGAGATGCTATGTCCAATTTGGATTGTGACAAATGGCTTGAAGCCATGAACGTTGAGGTGCAATCCATGTATGACAATTAAGTATGGGACTTGGTTGTACCACCTCCTAACTCCAAAATAGTTGGAAGTAAGTGCGTTTTCAAGAAGAAAACCGATATGCATGGAAACTTGGATACTTATAAAGCTAGACTTGTAGCAAAGGGTTTCACTCAAACTCAAGGGGTTGACTATGATGAAACTTTCTCACCAGTAGCAATGCTAAAGTCTATTAGGATATTGTTTGCCATAGCTGCTCACTATGATTACGAGATTTGGCAAATGGATGTCAAAACCGCTTTCCTAAATGGATATCTTGAGGAAGATGTCTATATGGTTCAGTCTGAAGGTTTTGTCGATCCAAAACATCCTAAAAAAGTATGCAAGTTAAAGAAATCAATCTATGGATTGAAACAAGCATTGAGAAGTTGGAATCACCGTTTTGATGAAGAAGTAATTAAATTTGGATTCATCAAGAACGCTGATGAAGCTTGTGTATATAAGAAAGCTAGTGGGAGCATCATCACCTTCCTAGTATTGTATGTTGATGAAATACTACTATTTGGAAATGACATTCCAACCTTGGAAGGTGTAAAAACCTGGCTTGGAAGTTGTTTTTCCATCAAGGATCTCGGTGAAGCCGCCTATATTCTGGGAATAAAGATCTATAGGGATAGATCAAAGCGGTTGATTGGTTTGAATCAAAGTGCATATATTGATAAGATCTTGAAAAGGTTCAAGATGGAGAACTCTAAGAAAGGTACGGTACCTATTCAAAGAGGAACGATATTGAGTACGACTCAATGTCCTAGATCAAAGGATGAACAAGATAACATAAAGGCAATCCCATATGCATCTGGCATTGGATCCATCATGTATGCAATGATTTGCACTCAGCCGAACGTTTCATACGCATTAAGCATGACAAGCCGATACCAGCAAAATCCTAGAAACAGTCATTGGATGGTTGTTAAGAACATACTTAAGTACCTAAGGAGGACTAAAGATATGTTCCTAATCTATGGATCTAGTGATGAGGAACTCGTTGTAAACGGTTACACGGATTCAAGTTTCCAAACCGATCGTGATGATTCATGATCAAAATCAGGACCCATTTTCATTCTGAATGGAAAAGCGGTCTGTTAGAAGACTTCTAAACAGGATGTGGTGGCTTTATCAACTATAGAAACTGAATATTTCGCCGCCTCATGGGCAGCGCAAGAAGCTACATGGTTGATGAAATTCATTGCTGATCTAGAGGTTGTGCCTTCCATTCAGGACCCCCTAGAGATCTTTTGTGATAACGAGGGTGCGATTGCTCAAATCAAGGAACCTCGTGCTCATAAAAAGACTAGGCACATTAAGCGGAGATTCAACTACATACGAGATGAAGTTGAGAAAGGAAAGATACGTATTCGCAAAGTTCACACAGATCAAAATATTGCGGATCCTCTTACGAAGCTCCTAGAAAAGCCAAAGCATGAAGGTCATACCTGTGCGTTGGGACTTCGATATTCTAGTGATTGGATTTGATCTATAATTTTGTATTTGGATATTTGGAACTCCCTTATTACTTGAATAAAATTAAGTGGTTATAATATTTCAATAAATCTTCCAATTTAGCATGTTTTTATCCATGGGTAAATTGTTACTCTAAATGTCCGTAGTCATTCATACTTGTGGGAACAAGTATGAGGGTAAGATTATTATGAATTTGGATTGGTAGATATTCATAAGGAATGAATGTAGAGCAATTGGTTGCTACCAAAGTTCATAGATATTTGTGGGATACAAACATTGGACTAACCCACATCTCAAATTTTACTACATGGAACCTTCTAGATTGATCATAAGTAAATTTGAGTGAAAGGCGAATATCATTTGGTATCCTCAGACCTGAGATACATATTGGGTTTTGATATTCACCAAGTGTTATACCTTGAGCTAGTTCTTCACTGCACTGAAATAATGGACAGTACGTAAGGCTATGTTCAGGTGTGACACGAGGTGTTTGTGAGAAACGTATATAGTCAAGATGGAATTTGTTGCTCTTATTCGTTGAGAGCAAGATGTCTAAGGCCTGATTAAGTTAAATCAACAAGGAATGATCATTCTGTGTCCTTGGATTTAACATGACATCTGTAACAAAAGGATAAATGATTGATTCACCTAAATTATTTCAAGTGGGGTACTTGAATGGGATGATGTTATTGAATGGGCATAAGTCATGCGTATTAAGGGTAGTAAACCGTTGTTAGGCGGTATTTACTGCTTGCATCAATCTTCTATGAATCTTGGGCAAGTGGGAGATTGTAAGATTCTATATGCCCAAGACACGTTGTCACACCCTCAATTTCCACGAACAGGGTTTTACCGTTAGGCGTGTGACATACCAGGATCTCAGACACAGTCATATCGAACGACACTATATGAATTTAAAGTAAACAATTGACTTCATTTAAAAGAACATAAACAAAGTTTACGATAGCGCGGAAGCGTGTACATAGTTTGTAAATTCCATTACAGTACAGTTACAATAGCGATGTTTAGACAAAATGTTCAATGCTGAAAATAAAATAGATGAATACATGTCCTGAGTGCGTTTCCTGTAGCGTGCATCATAAGCTTATGCGTTCCTGTGACCTGAGAAAACATGCTAAAATGTGTCAACATAAGGTTGGTGAGTTCACAGGTTTAATCAACAAGAAATGTGTTCGTAAGCGTTTCAATGGTTTAGTATGTAAAGCATATCGTTAGGTAGCTAGCCTATGTTCTTGTTACTTAGTGTTTCGAACCGAAGCTGACTGTTTACGTCCTATATGCGTTTGTTGTATTCCCGTCACGTCTCATCAGACCATGACAAATGTTAGGTCAATCAAGCACCCGTTTGACCTCCAATCAAGCTAGCGCGACTAGCCCGGGCGGAGTTTGTCAGACCCAGTAGTACTAATCAAAATTACCTCGCTAATCCCATTACTAACGGTTCGAGTGTGTCAGGACATGTTGTGTGTTTGCACTAACGTAACAAGCGATATCAATAATACTACAACCATTTATGTAAATCTGTTTGCATGTTTTCTCCCCCAAAAGGAAAGAGAGTAAAATAGGGACCGTGAAACTCACTGATGATGTAGCAGGTATGTAGGATGAATGTCTCCCAAGTGTTGTTTACGATGCGCTGTCAAACACCTATTGACAGTTATGTTAAGCGTTAATGTTGTGTTTAGCGTTAGTAGGCATGTTTAGTCGGGTCGGGTCGTATTGGTTCGGTCGTGGGTGTCACACACACAAGCAGGCATAGACGTATCAGACTTTATGTAGATTCCCAAATGGGTTGTCGATATTTGTAAATGGTTAGGTTATTTTATGTTGAAAAAGTATGTGCTCGTTGATTGCATTGACTCTAATCTTTGTGGTCAAGAAATGACACTTTATTGATTGTTACCATATCATCACACGATAGGCACACCGCACACAAGGAGAATTCACTCACAATGACTCCAATCGCATATCAAGGCTAGACGCACGACTGGACACTTCATTCGCACGAATGGGCCTTCAATCGTACGAATCAAACTTATTCGTACGGTTGAACCCTCACTCGTACGACTTAGCACTCAGCCGTACCACACATCACCCATTCACCCGACTCAACAACCAATCGCACGACTGAACCTTCATTCGTACGATTAGACCTTCAATCGGGTGGTACTCAGTCGCACACATTTCTCCGATTGACTCAATCGCACACATTCTCAGTCGCATGCATTCATTCGCACGTCACGCACACACGCGTGGACTCATTCGCACGATTCACCCCAGCCGCACCACTCAGTCGCGCAAGGGACCCAGTCGCATGACTAGCCCAGTCGCAGACTGCAGCAGGTCGCGACTGCTGGCGGGCTGAACAGCCTTCGGCTGTTCTATACTCGGATTTCACACAATCAGGACTTCCAGAAACACTTTCCTAACATGTCTAAGTGGAATGCACATGCTGATTGACCTCACACGCACCCCCACGACCACATGCATTCGGGTTGAACCCGAACACCCGAACCCCAAGTTTGCAGCAGAGAAACGAGCAATAAAACGGATGAACAAGGTCGCCTACCTGCTGGGAACGTGATTTCTCAGCTGTTGCGTGGTCTAACCGACGAAAACGAGCTCAATCGGGGTGATTTTGGTGCTAGGATGAAGAAAGGGAGGAGCAGAGAGCGTAGGAGAGAAGAGAGAGCAGGTTGTGAAGTGTTTGGGCTGGTGGATGGGTATTTATACCCAGCCCCAGTTTGCCAATTGTCAAGTTTAGTCCCTGTACTTAGGTCCCGTGTTCCCAAATTTGTTTCGGTTGATAATGACGTAGATGGGCGAGCTATATTAATTAAGAGGATTCCTTAGGTAATCCCGTTTATGTGAATCCTCTACAAACTCCTGTTTTAGTATTTTATCATAATTTATTTAACGATGTCGGTGGCGGTGTTTTTATACGTTTCGAGTATTAACGAGTATGTGACAATGATAACGACAACGGTTTGAATAGTGTTAACCTGAAATTACGGGGTGTCACATCATCCCCTTGTTGCAGGAATTTTCGTCCCGAAAATTAGTACATCATGTGACGTGGTTCAACAGGGAGTACAAGGCTCAACGGTTTGTGACGCATGTTGAATAGAGTACATGCGTATCTAAGAGGTAGATGCATAATTTTGGAACAGTTGAGGGTACTTCTTCTTCATCTGATCCTCGTGTTCCCAGGTAAATTATGGTCCACGCTTTGAGTTCCAACGGATTTTGACGATAGGGATACGACTATGTTTGAGCGTCTTGACCTCTCGATCCATGACTTCCACTGGTTCCTCAACAAAATGTAGTTGTTCGCCCACATGTATCTCGTCTAACAGAACGATAAGAGTCTCGTCTGCAAGGCATTTCCTCAAGTTGGAAACATGGAACACATCGTGTACCCCACGGATTTCTTCGGGTAGGTTCTTGAAAACCTCAAACGGTCCCACGTACCTAGGGCTTAGTTTTCCACGTTTTCCGAAACGAATCACACCCTTCCAAGGTGACACTTTCAAAAGCACCTTGTCACCTATTTGGAATTCCAACAGTCGGCGAGGCTTATCAGCGTAACTTTTCTGTCGGTCACGGGCTGCTGCCATACGGTTACGGATCTGCACGATCTTCCCAGTCGTTTCATGCACAAGTTCAGGGCCGGTGAGTTGACTTTCCCCAACTTCCGCCCAACAGATAGGTGATCGGCACTTACGCCCATACAGTGCCTCAAATGGGGCAGTTTTGATCGATGTGTGATAGCTATTGTTGTAAGAAAACTCAACTAGCGGTAAGTGAGTTTCCCAACTGCTGCCGAAGTCTATGACGCAGGCACGTAACATGTCTTCTAAAGCCTGGATCGTTCGCTCGCTCTGGCCATTGGTTTGAGGGTGATACGCGGTGCTCATATCCAACCGCGTCCCCAATGCTCGTTGCAATGACTGCCAGAAGTGTGAAGTGAATCGAGCGTCACGATCAGAGATAATAGAAATCGGCACACCGCGCCGAGAGACTACTTCCCTTAGGTAGATATGAGTTAACTTTTCCATGCGATCAGTCTCCCGGATTGCCAGGAAGTGTGTGGATTTTGTCAAGCGATCCACGATCACCCAAATGGTGTCGCATCCGCTGGGAGTCCGAGGAAGTTTTGTGATAAAGTCTGTAGATATCTGCTCCCACTTCTATACTGGTATTTCTGGCTGTTGGAGTAAACCAGACGGTCGTTGATACTCCACCTTAACCTTAGAACAGGTTAGGCATCTGCTCACATAGGTGGCGATATCGGCTTTCATGTTTGGCCACCAGTAAAGGACCTTCAGGTCGTTGTACATCTTGTCTAAACCCGGGTGGATTGAGTACCATGATTTGTGAGCTTCGTCCATTACCAGTTCTCATAGGTTTCCATACGAGGGAACCCATGTTCGATCCATGAAGTAGCGGATTCCGTCAGACTTGGTTTCCAGTTGCTTCTCCATGCCTCGTAGCGATTCGGCTTTCAGGTTCTCGTCTTTTAACGCCTCAAGTTGAGCATTAAGGATCTGATCGGGTAAACCGGTGTGAATGCTGAGTTGCAATGCTCGAACTCGTCTTGGCTTGAGTGTTTCCTTCTGACTTAGGGCGTCTGCTACTACATTGGCCTTGCCCGGATGATACTTGGTCGTACAGTCATAGTCGTTTAACAACTCGACCCAACGACGTTGCCTCATATTTAGCTCCTTCTATTCAAAGATGTGCTGGAGACTCTTGTGATCGGTGTAAATGGTGCACTTGGTACCGTACAAGTAGTGCCTCCATATCTTGAGTGCAAACACGACTGCTCCAAGCTCTAGGTCGTGTGTCGTGTAGTTTTTCACATGTATCTTCAATTGTCGAGATGCATAGGCAATCATCTTATTACGTTGCATTAGCACGCAACCGAGGCCTTGTATAGAAGCATCACAGTAAACTACAAAATCATCTGTTCCCTCAGGCAGGGATAGAATCGGTGCTGTACAGAGCCTCTGCTTCAGGAACTGGAATGCAGATTCTTGTTTATCACCCCAATTGTACGTGGTGCCTTTATGAGTTAACGCGGTGAGAGGTTGAGCAATCTTTGAGAACCCTTCGATGAACCGTCGATAATAGCCAGCCAACCCGAGAAACTGTCGTACCTCGGTCGGAGTCTTAGGCGTAGCCCAGTTCTTGATAGCTGCTATCTTTGCCGGGTCAACGTGTATCCCCATCTCATTGACCACATGACCCAAGAAATGGACCTCTCGTATCCAGAAGTCGCACTTTGAAAATTTGGCATACAATTGTTCTCGTCTCAACAGTTCCAGAATCAGTCTAAGGTGCTCTTCGTGTTCTTCCTTATTCCTTGAGTAAATAAGGATGTCATCATTGAAGACAATGACGAACTTGTCTAGATAGGGTTTGCACACTCGGTTCATTAGGTCCATGAAAACCGCTGGTGCGTTGGTCAACCCAAATGGCATAACCAAAAACTCATAGTGGCCATACCTCGTTCTGAAAGCAATATTTGAAATGTCTTCTTCTCGTATCCTTAGTTGATGATAACCCGATCTTAGGTCTATCTTGGAATAGTAACTCGACCCTTGTAGTTGATCGAACAGATCATCAATGCGCGGGAGAGTATAACGATTCTTAATTGTCGCCTTGTTCAATTCTCTGTAATCGATACACATGCGGAAAGTTCCGTCCTTCTTCTTGACAAACAGAACTGGGGCTCCCCACGGTGATGAGCTAGGTCTGATAAATCCTTTATCCAATAGTTCCTGCAATTGCGTAGACAGCTCTTGCAGTTCCCTTGGAGCTAATCTGTACGGTGCTTTCGCGATAGGGGCGGCTCCCGGTACCAAATCGATTTGGAACTCGACTTGGCGATGCGGTGGAAGACCGGGTAGGTCTTCAGGGAAAACCTCAGGATAGTCACGTACAACAAGGATGTCTTCAATTTTCTTTTCCTTGGTTTCTTTTTCAGCGACCATAGCAAGGAAAGCGGTGTGACCCTTACGCAAACACTTCTGAGCTTTCATGTAGGAGATGATTCCAGAGACCATGCCCCTCCTTTCGCCCTGAACTAATAATATTTCACCACTAGGAAGTGGTATGCGAACGATCTTCTCACCACAGATGATCTCAGCTTGATTCTTAGATAGCCAATCCATACCCACAACCACGTTGAAACTACCAAGTGTGACAGGCATCAAATCTATATCTATCTCATGACCACATAATCCTAGTCTGCACCCCTTAACGATATGAGTTGCCTCAATTAGTTTTCCGTCGGCTAATTCTACAACATAACTAGGTTCCATGACAGCTAAGGTTATATCTAAGAACTTAATGAACTTGTTGGAAACAAAGCTCCTATCAGCTCCAGTATCAAATAGTATAGAAGCAAAACAACCATTCAGGGGAAACGTACCAGTAACCACATTCTGGTCATCCTTTGCCTCGCTAGAACCAATCACAAATGCACGACCCTTGGCATTGCCCCCATTATTACCCTTGTTTCCACCCTTCAGATATGGGCAATCCTTCCTGTAGTGACCCTCCTTACCACACTCGTAACAACCTCTGGTCACTCCGCCCTGGCGTTGTTGTTGGGGTTGTTGTTGCCGAGTCATTAGTTCACCCATGCAGTCTTTGGCTGCGTGACCCATCTTTCTGCATCTCTGACAACGGAGTCGTTCACACGGGCCATGATGATGGAAGTTGCACCGGTTACACCTAGGATTCTTGCCCGCGTAGCTGCTCGATCCCTGACCATAGTTGTTGTTATTGCTGTTCTGATTGTTGTTGGTGAAGTTTCTTGATGGGTCAAACTTTTTGGTCTGTTGTTGCTGGGGATTGTTAGAGCTTGAAGACTTGCTGTTGTTACCGTCCCATTTCCTTTTGTGATCAGACGAACCAGATGCAGCGCCACGTTTAGGCAAGGTGCCCTGTGCCACTGCCTGGTCAGTGAGTTTGTGAGCCAGTCGGATGGCCTGCTGAATAGTGACAGGATCAGCAGCCATCACACTAGCCTGGATTTGAGGAGCTAGACCATCAATGTATTTTTCAATCCGTTTGTAGGCCGGAGTCACCATCTGAGGACATAATGCAGCCAACTCGTGCGAACGAGTCGTGTACTCCTCAATGTCAGAACCAATCATCTTTAAATTCCAAAATTCTACCTCCAGTTTCTGGACTTCGCTCGTGGGGCAGTACTATTCTTTCATTAGAATCTGGAAGTCATTCCATGGCATACCATTAGAAGCACCAAGCCCTAACGTTTGGACTTGTGAGTTCCACAACGTCAGGGCTGATCCCTCCAGTGTGCCGAAGGCGTACTTGACGCGATTTCCATCAGGACAGTTGCACATGGCAAACACTGACTCAAGTTTCTCCAACCAGCGAAGCAATGTGACAGCACCCTCAGAACCGCTGAAAGAATGAGGCCTGCAATCCATAAAAATCTTGAAGGTACAGACTGTTGGACCTCCTTGATTCGGATTCTGGTCGTTCTGGTCCTGATTGCGGGCCTGCTCATAGGCTGCAAGCGCATCAGCCACGCGCTCATTGATGATAGCATTCAGCTCGGCTTTAGTCAGGGTGATATTTCCTCGTCCATCCGCGCGTCCAGCTCTTCTTCCAGACATGATTTCTTCAATTCACAACACATATTAGTCAATAACCGGATAATAATTATTGACAATAATAAATTGTATCATGCTAGTAAGAATGAAGGGTTTGTTGGCATGTCGATGGTGAGGTTTTATGAGGATCCGAGGCTTCACGCCTCCAAATATGGAATTGAGAATTTGTACTGATCATAACTGTTATCACCCAATAGAGTTGCCAGAATTCTCATGCACGGCAAATTACATTACATGTGCACCCGTGATTCTAATTGCTTTGCATGGTCACACATGGTTCCTCGTATTCGAGATAACATACCTTGTCCAGTACCGAGTGTTATCAATGATAGAAGCATAAAGGATATATTTGTTATACCAAGGGTCAAATAACTTAGGTTGTACTAAGGTTGTACAAGAGATCTGGTTAAGATAACAACAGGAATCAAGACAATTTGGCCTTTTTCCTTTTGAAGTTCTAGGTGTTTGAATGTCTAAGTCTGATCCTCTAATAGACTTGAATATCTTAGTTGTCCCTCATTTACTGCTCGGACTAGTGTAGAGGATAGGATATGTTGGGAATGGTAACAAGTGTGAGAGAGTTAGAAGAGTGAGGTATTGTTCTTTTTGTTTGTCATCGTTAAGCTTATCGCGTGTGTTAGGAAAGAGTTTCGTGTCCAATCGTGGAAGTGTTTGGTTAAATTCATTGTTGCTTCCACTCCGAGAGTGAAGGATCAAGTGTAAGCATTGGTAGTGAGCGAGCGGGATTCTCCGCCCCTCTGTCAGCCGGTAATGACACACATATCATACCCATAATGTTATGTTTGCTCAGCAATGTAATGCCAGTACACCAGAAGGTTGTTTGCACAACAGTGGTAACCATGTAAAAGTGTCTGTGCAATACTAGTGTTGTGTCTAAAGCTATAGTCTAGATGCAATGCAATCCTAGTTCTCTATAACCTGTGGCTCTGATGCCAATCTGTCACACCCTCAATTTCCACGAACGGGGTTTTACCGTTAGGCGTGTGACATACCAGGATCTCAGACACAGTCATATCAAACGACACTATATGAATTTAAAGTAAACATTTGACTTCATTCAAAAGAACATAAACAAAGTTTACGATAGCGCGGAAGCGTGTACATAGTTTGTAAATTCCATTACAGTACAGTTACAATAGCCATGTTTAGACAAAATGTTCAATGCAGAAAATAAAATAGATGAATGCATGTCCTGAGTGCGTTTCCTGTAGCGTGCATCATAAGCTTATGCGTTCCTGTGACCTGAGAAAACATGCTAAAATGTGTCAACATAAGGTTGGTGAGTTCACAGGTTTAATCAACAAGAAATGTGTTCGTAAGAGTTTCAATGATTTAGTATGTAAAGCATATCGTTAGGTAGCTAGCCTATGTTCTTGTTACTTAGCGTTTCGAACCGAAGCTGACTGTTTACGTCCTATATGCGTTTGTTGTATCCCCGTCACGTCTCATCAGACCATGACAAATGTTAGGTCAATCAAGCACCTGTTTGACCTCCAATCAAGCTAGCGCGACTAGCCGGGCGGGGTTTGTCAGACCCAGTAGTACTAACCAAAATTACCTCGCTAATCCCATTACTAACGGTTCGAGTGTGTCAGGACATGTTGTGTGTTTGCACTAACGTAACAAGCGATATCAATAATACTACAACCATTTATGTAAATCTGTTTGCATGTTTTCTCCCCAAAAGGAAAGAGAGTAAAACAGGGGCCGTGAAACTCACTGATGATATAGCAGGTATGTAGGATGAAAGTCTCCCAAGTGTTGTTTACGATGTGCTGTCAAACACCTATTGACAGTTATGTTAAGTGTTAATGTTGTGTTTAGCGTTAGTAGGCATGTTTAGTCGGGTCGGGTCGCATTGGTTCGGTCGTGGGGTGTCACACACACAAGCAGGAAAAGACGTATCAGACTTTATGTAGATTCCCAAATGGGTTGTCGATATTTGTAAATGGTTAGGTTATTTTATGTTGAAAAAGTATGTGCTCGTTGATTGTGTTGACTTTAATCTTTGTGGTCAAGAAATGACACTTTATTGATTGTTACCATATCATCACACGATAGGCACACCGCACACAAGGAGAATTCACTCACAGTGACTCCAATCGCATATCAAGGCTAGACGCACGACTGGACACTTCATTCGCACGAATGGGCCTTCAATCGTACGAATCAAACTCATTCGTACGGTTGAACCCTCACTCGTACGACTTAGCACTCAGCCGTACCACACATCACCCGTTTACCCGACTCAACAACCAATCGCACGACTGAACCTTCATTCGTACGATTGGACCTTCAGTCGGGTGGTACTCAGTCGCACATATTTCTCCAATTGACTCAATCGCACACACTCTCAGTCGCATGCATTCATTTGCGCGTCACGCACACACGCATGGACTCATTCGCACGATTCACCCCAGTCACACCACTCAGTCGCACGAGGGACCCAGTCGCATGACTGGCCCAGTCGCAGACTGTAGCAGGTCGCGACTGCTGGCGGGCTGAACAGCCTTCGGCTATTCCGTGCTCGGATTTCACACAATCATGACTTCCAGAAACAATTTCCTAACATGTCTAAGTGGAATGCACATGCTGATTGACCTCACACGCACCCCCACGACCACATGCATTCGGGTTGAACACCGAACACCCGAACCCCAAGTTTGCAGCAGAGAAACGAGCAATAAAACGGATGAACAAGGTCACCTACCTGCTAGGAACGTGATTTCTCAGCTGTTGCGTGGTCTAACCGACGAAAACGAGCTCAATCGGGGTGATTTTGGTGCTAGGATGAAGAAAGGGAGGAGCAGAGAGCATAGGAGAGAAGAGAGAGCAGGTTGTGAAGTGTTTGGGCTGGTGGATGGGTATTTATACCCAGCCCAGTTTGCCAATTGTCAAGTTTAGTCCTTGTACTTAGCTCCCGTGTTCCCAAATTTGTTTGGTTGATAATGACGTAGATGGGCGAGCTATATTAATTACGAGGATTCCTTAGGTAATCCCATTTATTTGAATCCTCTACAAACTCCCGTTTTAGTATTTTATCATAATTTATTTAACGATGTCGGTGGCGGTGTTTGTATACCTTTCGAGTATTAACGAGTATGTGACAATGATAACGACAACGGTTTGAATAGTGTTAACCCGAAATTACGGGGTGTCACACACGTAGAATATTGATGGGGTTAGTACGTAATGATCCAAGTCGGGTTATACCCAATAAAAAGCATAGCAAACACCAATTAATAATTAATTGATGATATGATCATGCAATTAAATATTCACATCAATTTAGGAAATGGTTTTTCTAAATAAGTTGCATATGAGATGGAACAACTTATTTGGATATTTTGTTCAATAATATTATTTATGTTGTTATTTAATTTAGATAAATAACATCAAATAATAAAAGGGGTGTATGAGTTATGCAATTAAAATGTTAATTGTATAACAAATAAAGTGACTAGTTTATAAAATGGGTGATAAAAGTTTTTGGGGGGAAACCCTTTTTAAACACAAATTCGGTCACCCCCTTTTGGTGGTTATTGGCTCTTTGTTTCTTGTAAACCCCACTAAAATAACTAGTCTTGCACTCAACACTCTCCCACTCTCAAGACATGCAAACTTGAATAAAAAAACTCTCCTCTCTCTCTCAAAAGGCTCACGGCAGCAGCATCAACAAGAAGAGGTTTTGAGTAGATGTTGGTGTTGATTCTTCCTAACAAGAGTTGTTTGCTATCAAGCTTGGGGTATACAAACTTGAGAGGACCTCCCTTGGTGCCTTGGTCGGATTTCTTGCTCCATATCATCCTCATTTCGTCACTTTGGCAGCTCAACGGTAGACTATGGCAGCTTCTATATGGCTGTCCATATTGTTCGTTTTATGTTTCATAGCTAGTTTCATTCACATATAAAAGATCGTTTTGTTCTTGGGTTTGTTTACAACTTATAACATCAAATAGAACTTGATTTTTCAGCTTATAAACAAGGTTATAAAGCTATAATTCCACTGCGTTTTTCTTGTTTAAATTGTTAAACAACTATGTTCATGTTCTAACAAACCCAACAAACAGTGGTTCATGCGCTCAGGCATTTTGCCCAGACGCCTAATTGTTGGGGTTAGGCACCCTAATTGTGTCCATGCGCCCAACTTTTCCTCAGGCGTCTAAGTGTAGGCCCATGCGCCTTAACAGTTCATGCGCCCAAAAGTTAATCTGAAAAACTCCCAACTGTAAGGCCATGCGCCTGTATAGTGTTGTTGTGCCTAAGCAGGGCTCATGTGCCTGCATAGTTCCTATACGCCCAAAACACTTAGATTATATTCTAAATTTTGGGGAAGTCTGAGATTTAGGGTTTTGACCCTAGTTTGACTTGCAGTTTATATATGCTTATTCTATGCATGATTACGATTTGTTCTTATATTCATTATTATATTGATGTGTGACTTTACGTGGTGTGTTTAAGATCATTGTTGGTACACATGTCCCCAGTTCTAGTCTAGTGAGCTTAACCGTTATAGAACTTCTTCTTGTAACACATATGTAACGTTTGAATTTTATAATGAGAATCTCTTCCTTTATGTGTATTGATTGTTTACAAGTTATATCTTTTATATTATTCTTTGATACACGCATATATGACCATGTTATATAGGTTTACAGTCGTGAGACATAGCTCTGAATCAGTAACGGTTCGAGAATGTGTTTAACTAAGTGTCCTGATTCAGTCGCACGACTGGACCATGCGAATGGTCCAATCGCACGACTGAACTAGGTGATTGAGTCAATCGCACGGTTGAGTCATAAGACTGACTCAAGCGTACGAGTGAACCAATCGTATGACTCAGTCGCACGACTGAGCCAGTCGCAAGGCTCAGTCGTACGAATGAGATCTGTAACCTATAAGTACCACCTAATTCGTGGAAAAATAAAACACTTCGAATACTTGAAACCCTAGTCGACCCAGAGCATCCAGTTCGTCCATTCCAAGTTCATAGAACGTCTAAGATCATTCCTAGTCCATTCTTAACGTTTTCTAATCGTTAGGATTGATCTTGATTACGTTCTCCCTGATTGGATCACCAATCAAATAGGATTCCACACTATTTGATCCGGTATAATGAAGAATCAGTTAGTACTCCGTACGTACACGGTCCTAACAAGTGGTATCAGAGCCTTGCCTCTTGATTCTTCGTTGATTCAATTGTTTTTGTGAAAAAGTCTACGTTTTTACGCGAAAAGATCCAATCTTTCAGCTAAAAATCAAGTCTTTACGTGTGCATGTTCTGAAAAATCAATATTTTTCGACTTACAGCCGTCTAGGGTGTCAAAACTTGCGTTTTAGGTCAAAAGTTGCGAAAAACCTCGATTTCAGCAGTCTCAGTCGCACGATTATCTCAATCGTACGACTGAAGTCCAGTCGCCAGGTCATTCGCCCGATTGAGTCAGTCGCCGTGTCAAATCGCTCGATTGAGTCAGTCGCCCATTTCAGTCACCCAGTTGAGTCAGTCGCTTTGTCCAGTCGCCTGATTGAGTTCAATCACACGATTGTGTCTCAGTCGCCTGTTCAATCGCATGGTTGAGTTCAATCGCTTACTGTTAGTGTCAATCGCATCCCAGTCGTACTCCCAATCGCATTAACAGTCTGTTTTCAAGTTTAAGTCAACCTTCATTATGGACTCCGAAAACTTCGCATTCTCAGCAGGGAAAGACTCAAGGATCCAGAACCTACTGCTTCTGGAGAATGAGATTGGTAACCATAATAAGCCACCTAAGCTTCTATCTATTGATGAGTTCTTGCAGTGGAAGCAGAGATTTGAGATTCATCTCAATGGTGTGGACACTAATCTCTAGAATTCTATTGAAATTGGTTACACCATGCCAGTTGGTGCAGATGGTTTGCCATTAACGTTGAGTGGAATGACTGATGCTCAAAAGACTGCCTATAATGCTGAAAAGAAGGCTTACGAATGCTCACCCAGTCTATTCCAAGAGAGATCTTCCATCAGTATTCGGATCAGAAACAAAGTAAAAAATTCTGGAAAGCTCTCGAGAAAAGATATGAAGGGAGCTCAACTCTGAAATCTTTGAAGGCCAAAGCACTCAAAAAGGAGTTTGACAATTTTTCTGCTATTGGGAACGAGAGCTTAGACGACATTATTGACCGCTTCTATCATCTAATGAGTGAACTTCACACTCATGGGGTAACAACGTCTAAAGAAGAAAAGGTCGGTAGTTTGGCTGAAGGTCTTCTAGAAAAATGGGATTCATTTATTTCCACCTTGAGACACAATTCAGTTCTCGAGACTTTGGATATAAATGACTTTATTCTGAAACTGCGAGAGGAAGAGGTTAGACATAAGTATAAGGCGAAGAAGGGTTCATATGCTTAGGATCCTACTCTCTACAATTTGACTCCAACTCCTATTGCAAAGTCTTCTAATGCTCCTCTGCAGACTGCTTTTGTTTCTAATACATCTGGTCAAATCTCATCGTCTGGGGGTGAGTCATCTATCTCATCAGGGGTTTAACACAGTCTAACTGAAGCTCATTCAATGAAGTTAATAACTAAGAACCTGGGTAAAGTCACTGTGGAAGTGGCCAAGGAACACATGGACCTACTTGCTGTAGTGGTTCATTCCTATGATGGTTTGGTTGCAGGGAAGATAGGGAATTGCCACTTGGCTGATGAAGATTATGAGCAGGTGGATGAAAATGAGTTGGAGAGGATGGATATTATATGGGCTCTCGCGAGTGCTGTGCGACGAGCAAAGAAGTTTGTGAAGAAGACAGGGCAGAATCTCGTGGCTACAAAAGATACTACCTTTAGGTTTGCCAAGTCCAAAGTCACGTGTTTCAACTGCGGGGAGAAAGGACACTTCAAGAGGGAAAGTGTGAAGCCTAAAAAGACTGGGAATGGAAATCCATTCTCCTTGTTCAACAGGCAAGAGAAAGATAAGAAGACAGTTCCAGTAAGGAGTGATTTCAAGGCTATGGTGGCGCAAGGTGATGAAGGACAGGACTTGTCCTTCCGTTTCTTATCTGATGGTGAATCCAACATTGCTTCTGTTGAGGACCTGAATGAAGACTCAGCAAGTGAGGGGGAGAACTCAGCTGAGCCTGACACTGCTGAATTGGATGATGACATAGCTGATGTTGATCAGATTCTGGAGAATGAACTGAATGCTGAATCTGAAGCACAATCTGAACCCTAAAATGCTTTCATGGTTGGAACATCTACATCAGCATAGGTAGAATCAAAGGATGAGTTATTTACTAAACACGCTTGTGTTAATTGTGAAAAATTTAGGGAAAGCATTGACCTGAAATTTGCTAGGTTATTAGATCATAATGATAACTTAGTAAATGACCTAAAATTATGCACAGAGGCAAATAGAATCTTAAAACAAAATGAAAACAGTTATAAAGAAAATGTTGAAGCTTTAAAGAAACAGTTAAAAGAAACTGAAGTTGTTGCTTTTAACCAAGAAAATGATATCAAGTTTTACTTAAAGACAATCGAAGAAACTAAGAAGGAACGATCGGTTTTACAAGTAGAAAATGAGTGTTTGAAACAAAGACTCCACAGTCTAGCTAGTTCCTCACTTATTTTGAAAAACTTGGTTAAAGAACGCAATAATGGGGAGGGTTTGGGATACAAAGTTGTGCCACCACCACATGAGACCTTTTTGAACATCAAACAACGTCCAATTAATGATAACCCCATAAAGGATCATGTGGTGAGAACTCCTCTAATCAGTGATCCGGATACAGCAGTTAACTCTGCCCCTTTGGTTCCTGACCAGACAGCTTCTGCATCAGGCACAACCAGCACACAAATCACTGGCAAACGAGTGGAAGAGAATGTTCAAGCATCTCTTGGGTTGGGTAAAAAATCAACTTCCACACAACCTAAGATTTCCAAAAACACTCAAGCTAAACCAGTGAAGCAAGATAATCACCAGTTTCTAAGACAAAACACAAATAATGTTAAACAAGTTAAATTTGTCAAAGGAGGTGAAAGTCTTAAAAGTGATAATAAAAAGAAAGAATCTGAAGTTTATTCACCGCCCCATAAGAGATCTCCTAGCCCTGATGAATGGAGGTCCTGCTATACTTGTGGACAGCGTGGTCATATTTCGACAAATTGTCCTCGCTATCAGACTCCAAGACTTAAGGTTGAGCTGAACAACAAAGTTAATCTAGATTCAAAACAGCGATCTAAAACACCAGTAAGATCGAAAACACCTATTAGGTCTAGAACACCTTCTAGGTCGTTTTCGTCTCCTCCACGCCAAAGGCAAAACAGACAAGTCACTGACAAGTCTGTGATGCCAGCGGCAAAACCTGTTTCTGAATCTAAACCATATGCTCAAACCGTAAATCAGACTATGGTTTACCACAAACAATCCTTTCATAGGGATGGGTTGTGGAAAGCCAAAACGACTGATGAGTCTGAAAGCAAGGACAAGCTGAAAGTTGAGATTCCACCCACTGATAAAGGACAGTGGGTAGAATTCATGATGGTTGATTCCTCTGGGAAACCCAAGCCAGTCAAGGCTTGGGTCCCCCTCCTTAACTGATTATTTTCTCTTATGTGCAGGTTGTCCGCTATAGGGAGTCTACAAATACATGGATCGTAGATAGCGGGGCTTCCAGGCACATGACGGGAAATAGGTCTCTCCTTTTCAATGTCAAACAAATTAAAGGGGGACATGTTTCCTTTGCTAGAAACAAAGGAGGATACATTACCGCTCAGGGAGAAGTAGGTAATGAAAAGGTAAGGTTCGACAAAGTCAACTTTGTTCAGCAGTTAGAATACAATCTGCATTCTGTGTCACAGATTTGCGACAAGGGATTCAAAGTCATGTTTGATAATCGCAAATGTTACATTCTGAAGAAAGAAATGGATATTCCAGAGGAGCAAGTATTAATGTCAACATCTAGATATAATGACTTGTATGTTCAAGATATGTCGAATGCTTCTACTAGTTCTTCTACTGTTCAATGTTTCTTATCTAAAGCTACAGAGAAAGGCTCCATTTCGTGGCACAGAAGAATGGGACACATTAATCATAGGAAAATGAATCATCTGATTCATAACAACCTAGTTGATGGAGTTCCTGTCAAGAACTTCAAGCTTCCTGATTTTTATGTCTCATGCAAGAAAGGAAAGCAAACCAGGAAATCTCACAAGACCAAGAATGTCAATTCTATCGAGATGCCCTGGAGCTACTGCACATGGATCTTTTCGGTCCAGTTAGTACGAAGACTATCGCAGGAGACTGGTACTGCTTCGTAGTCACCGATGACTACTCACGCTTTTAGTGGGTGATGTTTCTGAAAGCAAAGTCAGAAACCTTTGAGTCATTCAAAGTGCTGGTCACCACTCTGGAATCACTTTACAAACTGAAGGTGAGAAAGATTCGCTCAGATAATGGAACCGAGTTTAAGAATCAGTGGATGGATGCGTTCTGCAAAGAAAAGGGAATTGTACATCAATTCACCTCTGCATACACACCACAAATGAATGGAGTTGCTGAGCGAAAGAACAGGAGTCAGATTGAGACCGCCAGTACTATGTTGGCAGACTCAAAACTGCCAGTGCAGTTCTGGAATGAAGATGTAGCCAATGCCTGCTACAAACTCAATCATGTGTCAGTAGTGAAGAGGCACGGGAAGACTTGCTATGAGTTGCTACAGAAGCGTAAGCCTAACCTGGAGTATCTGGAACCTTTCGGTGCTCCTTGTACGCTTCTGAAGAAAACTCAAGAAGGCAAGTTCAATGAAAAGGCAGATCAGGGGATCTTTCTGGGACACAGTATACCCGACAAACGAGTTTACAACAACTCTACAGGTCAGGTAGAAGTATGGTGCAACGTTGATGTTCAACGTTTCACTATCCCCCCTGCTAGAAAAGGTCCATCGTCATTCTTCGACTACGATGGCTTTTTCAAATCATTCAATCTTCCTCAGATAGTTTCAGATGATGATATTGCTACTCAGATGATGCACGATGTTCTCAACTCACCAAATCTGGATACTAGCAATACCACTCCTGCAAGTGGGTCATCGGGATCTGCCTCAGCCGATCAGAATGATAGTGAAGACTCATCAGAGGATGAAGAAGCATCTGAACCAGCACAGTCACCTAATGTTGATCATGAAGGAAGCTCTTCAGCTACTACTTCGGCATCTGGAAATACAGATACTGAACCTCCAGTCACCACTATGGACTCTGAAGTTGTCGTTCCTACAACTCCCATGACTAGGATCAGTACGAGTCATCCGCCAGATGCTATCATCGGTGATCTCCACTCCGGCGTGCAGACTAGAAGTAGATTGTACATTGCTGATTACACTGAAGTAATGGAAAAGGGCTACGTGAATGATGGAGCTTACAGATGTTTTGTTTCTCAAATTGAACCCAAACACGTAAGTGATGCCCTTAAGGATGAAGCATGGGTCAATGCTATGCAAGAGGAGTTGCTACAGTTCAAGAAACTTAGAGTGTGGACTCTTGTTGACCGACCCAAAGGAGTCAAGGTAATTGGTACCAAATGGGTACTAAAGTGCAAGAAGGATGACAAGGGTGTTGTTATCAGAAACAAGGCACGGTTGGTTGTTCAAGGCTTCAGACAAGTCGAAGGAATCGACTACAATGAAGTCTTTGCTCCCGTAGCTAGAATGGAAGCTATTCGTATCTTTCTAGCCTACGCCTCTTACATGAAGATCAAAGTTTATCAACTAGATGTTAAGAGTGTATTCTTGCATGGGGAAATCTGTGAAGAGGTATATGTCAGTCAACCCGAAGGATTTGAAGATCCTTATCATCGGGACAGAGTCTACAAGTTAGACAAGGCTCTGTATGGGCTACATCAGGCTACTCGAGCTTGGTATGAAAAGCTCTCCACCCATTTGTTGAAACACGGCTTTCGCAGGGGCGTAATTGGCTGTACATTGTTCATCAAAGAGAAGGATGGTGATTTGCTTTTGGTCCAGATCTATGTGGATGACATAATCTTCGGCTCATGAAATGAAGAGTTATGTAAAGAGTTTGAATCTGTGATGAAGGCTGAGTTTGAGATGAGTGCCATGGGAGAAATGAAGTTCTTCCTAGGATTACAGGTGGACCAAACACCTACCGGCATCTTTCTGCATCAAACTAAGTATGTCGGTGACATTCTTAGTCGCTTTGATATGGAAAATGTCACTGCAGCCGGTACCCCTCTCGCCACAAATCATGATGTGGCTCCTGATGAGAATGGGGATTTGGTGGATGCCACCATGCATCGTGGGATGATCGGATCTCTCATGTACCTCACTACTTCACGTCCAGATATCATGTATGCCACATGTTTATGGTCCCGATATCAAGCAAAACCTAAAGTCAATCATCTGATTGGAGTCAAGAGAATTTTTCATTATCTGAAGGGTACTCCAACACTAGGGTTGTGGTATCCTCATGATGATGACTTTGAGCTAACGGCGTACAGTGACTCGGATTATAGAGGCTGCAAAATGAATTACAAGTCTACGTCAGAAGGATGTCAATTTTTCGAGAGAAGATTGGTAACATGGCAGTGCAAGAAGCAGACTCTGTGTACCTGTGAAGCTGAATACGTTGCCGCCGCCAGCTGCTGCTCTCAAATCATTTGGATTTAACAGCAAATGCGGGATTATGGTTTGCATTTCACTTCTACTCCTATCTATGTTGATAATTCTGCTGCAATTGCAGTAACTAAAAATCCGGTTCAACATTCTAAGACCAAACACATAGGCATAAAGTGTCATTTCATACGCGACTGCTATGAAAAACACTTAATTGATATGGTCAAAATTAACACGGATTTTCAACGCGCTGACCTCTACACCAAACCATTTGATAAACCCAGATTTTTCTATCTGCTAGAGGTCAACGGAGTTAAAAAGAAAAGTGACGTTATATTAGAAGACACAGATACATAGTTCGACATCTGCTTTCTTTATTTTTGGTATTTCTTTTATTTTATTTTTTTAGTTTCCTTGTCGTTATAAAAATCCAAAAACACAAAAATATATTCTATTTTAGAATTTTAGGGGGAGATTAGGTTCAATTCAGTATTTATTTACTTAAAAAAAAGAGAGGGGGAAGGTGAGTAAAGCTGAAAAGGCATAGAAGGCATAGACGACAAAACTGGAAATGTGTCTCGATAAAAATTGGAAAATGATAGTACACAGGCATCAAGTTACTTGGAACACCAAAATGATTTTCTGATCAGATATGCTAATTAAATCACGGAAAATATATAAATCAGAGAAGTCTAAGTCTAACAAATTGGAAAAATGATAGTACGTTTGATTGTTACTGTAATTACACGGAGAAAGTTGATCTAGGGAGGTGCTAGTTCACTATATGATGTGTCGGTAGATTCAACACAATAGACAAGTAGACGTCATTGGTAAACTTAATCTAAACTAAATGGTTCAATCAACTGTGGGTTCCCATCTTATCACTGGTTAACACAATCAGCTATTTCCGATAAGGGATAACGAGCAAATAAATGCCACCAAAGGTGTGCAAATGACCACAAAAGGAGCAAAGCACGAAAAAAATGAATACAAGCGCAATCAAGCTAATAACTTATGTTGTTGGTGCGTTATGTGCAAAATAAAATATGAAATGCTCTAACAAGGAGATAGGTTGTGTGCCTCTCTGCTGTGCGATGGCACTGACCTGAGGATAAGCATAACCTACATATTCTAGATTTCATTGTTGTTTGCCGCCTCTCAGCTGTGCGATGGCACTGACCTGAGGATTGGCTTCTCTTTGAAAGATCTAAGAATAGTCTCTTCTTGTAAAAATACCTATAGACCGCTCGAAAGTCCTTTAAGGAATGTTGATTATCATATAAGCGTGGGATACACAAATGTTGTTTGAAATAATATAACATAATTCATTACCAATGCGTGTCAAAAGTCTGTGTATGAATTTAAGTGGACAAGTATACTGACAATCGTTGTGAATGCACCGTCTGAAGTTGACGATCAAAGTGTGTTACGTATCATATCAAACATGATTCCCAGTTAGTACTTAGAAGTCGTAAAATCAGAACAAACTATGATATGTCATCATGAAAGGTGTAATTAGCTCAAAATGTTCCAAGTAATGGTGTATATGCCTGTCTGATTCCGAATGAGTCTGTTCCTGATATAATGTCAATGCTAATAGGCTACGCAAACCTGCCCTAACAAAAATCACAAAAAGATGTTCATTTTGTTCGTAGTTTAAATTTTTTTATTTATTAGTATATGTGTGTCAATGTCGGACTATGTATATTGTTACTTGTGAATGTCACTAAACAAGCTTAATGTTTACTTAAATAAATTGTTTCTGAAAGGATAAAAGTATCACGTCTGAGGTGATAAGTTGGATAAATGGATCACGTCTGAGGTGATCAGGTTGATAAATGAATCACGTCTGAGGTGATCAAAATGTAGTTTATTAAATGGTCATGTCTGAGATGATCAACATGTTCATAATGTTTTATCTACTGGTAAATGGAACTGAGGGTTGTTATGGTAATATGGTCAAAAGATGATAAGGATGGCCCAGTCGCACGACTGAACCATAAATATGGTCCAGTCTGACGATTGGAACACACTAATGAGTCAAATCGTGTGAATGGGAAGTGCAAATGAATCCAATCGAACGATTGGAGGTGACCGACTGTAACAATCATTTGGATGAACCTCCATCGCCCGATTGAAGATGAACGATTGGGTAGATTGAACGACTGAGACTCAGTCGCAAGACTGATGTAGACGACTAGGCTCAGTCGCACGACTGATCTAAGCGACTAGGCTCAGTCGCCCGACTGGGATTTGACCTAGTATAAATACAGGCCGAATCAGAATCAGTCAATCATTCACCCAAATCGCCCCCTCTATACGCACGACCTAAAGAACTGCTGCCAAAATTTCTTTTGATTCATTTTTACCTCCTTTTGGTGTGTTCTAACACTCATTTGTGTTTAAACAGGTAATATTCGTGGTGTTTCATCGTTGAAACCGATCAATGACATCGAGAATCGCGTGAATTCTGACCCAACAGTAACCGGAAGTTTAACGACCAAATAGACAATCAAAACTAATCTAAACGTTCAAACTAATGTTAAAATATGCTTAATCGGTCATTTCTGAGTATAATGAGCCAAATTTCAACGTTTAACATCAAGTATGGCTCAAAACACAAATTTGAATTGACAAACTGTCGAGTAGGCGACTGGACACACTGATGAACTCCAATCGCCCGACTAAGAAGACGACTAGTCTCAGTCGCCCGACTGAGATGGACGAATGATTCAATCGCACGACTATGTCCATTAGCTTGACTTAATAGCCCGTATGAATCAATTCACTCATATAAAGCTCAGTCGTTCTACTCAGTCGCACGACTATGTTCATTCGGTTGCTCAGTCGCCCTACTTAACCAAAGTGTAAAACTCATTGACTTTAATTTGCTATCTTCTGCATGCACTGACGTTTACTTACATTATGACAGATGGGAGGTCGTTGGATCATAAGCACGAAGCACAACATCTGTGCCTATCTTGATCTGACCTCCAGGAATGCAGCGGAGTTCGCGGGCATAATTTCATTTTTACGGAGATCGAGGATCTTCAGGGCGATATCTGCACCCTGCACTCCGTACAGCTCATTACAGCAGGCATTCTGGGAGAATGCTGCTGTAGATAGATCAGTCGACCCCTATCGTGTCACAACTCTGTCAAACATGTCAAACACGTTACTAACCACCAACCCTAACCGAATCTCACACATTTGTCTGAACCCTAACTGAAGCTCATGCGTTTAACCGAGCGTAACATCCTAATTTTCGGGACGAAAATTTTTTTCAACGAGGGGATGATGTGACAACCCGAGTTGTCGGGTTAACCTTGCTCCTTTAATTTTAAACTACTTATATTTGATTTATCAAATTATTATACCTTTCAATAATAAAAATTATTATTATGAATATCAAACTAAATATTTCATAACATACAAAATATTAATAAAAAAAAATTATTAGCAGGTAATGTTAATTAGATCAAGTGTAAGGGGCAGTTATGCCAAGCTATAAAAGTACTAATGCAACCATTTAAATTAAATAACCAATCCCGTAAACTCTTCATTCTGTTCAACATCTTCTCCAAACCTCAAACCCTAACATCGCTTGACGGCAGCCCTTCTTGGCTCGATCTCCACCACCGGTAGCCCGTTTCCTCCATCCCGACGTACTCCGGCAGCCCCGCAACTCCAAGTGACCCTTGTTCGCGCGACGTCCTTACGGCGATTCTCTTAAGAACGACAACCGACACCTCCGCAGCCCTCCGATCTTTCTCAGGCGAACACTAGCAAACCGCTATCATCCATTCGGTACGTACCCCACTCGTCGTCGTGTGTCGAATTCATGTTACGGTTTCGGTTACGGTTTCAATTGTCGGTTCGTTGGGTTCATCACGGGATTGCGCTAATCGATTACATACGCGTTCTTGAATGTGTTACGGGTTCTTCGATGTAAATATGCATATAATTGTCCCTGCAATTTGTATATATATATACGTATATATATATATATAATGGTGTGTGTGTGTTACATTGTGTATGGATGAATGTTGGCATTCTGTGTATATGTGTGTGGATATATATACATAATTATGAACATGATGTGGTATGTAAATGGTGGTATATATATACATGTTCTGCATGCATAAAAGTGGGTATCACTAAATTGAATTGTGGGTTGGACAAATTCATCCGATTGTGCATAAATTCTGTGATTTCATGCATGTGTGTGTGCGTTGGTGTTGATGGGCGCATGGGAGTGGTAATACGCCTAGGTGTGTTGGGCACGTGTGATTATGTGTGTAATGCGATGTGTGTGTAGGAATTTTGTGTGAACATTATGGCAGTGAATGGGGTGTGGTTTTGTGTTTCAAGTTAGTATAGTTGGGTTTTAATTTGAGTATTAGTGTAATGTGTGCATGCAAGTAAGGATGTTGAGCATTATATGAACTTTATTATATAATAGGTGCTTTGTATATATGTAATAAGTGTAATATATACGTATTAAGGGCCATGCATGTGGGTATAAGATAATGTAAATAAAGAGTGTTTTATTAGAATGCACATGGTGATTAAGTCACTAATCATAAGTATGTATACTTGTTATTGTGTGATTTGTATGCAATTTCTAGTTGATAAGTTACGTGTTTAGAACGTGGAAACCTATTATAGAAACCTTACAAATTATAAACCTATATAGAGAATACTTTCACGCATGACTAGGGGCGAGCGGGGTAAATGGATTTTATGTTGTATATGTTGGTGTGCTTGTATGTGGGAAAATATCAATAACCGACACCGTAACCGAGTCTTGAAATGCGAAACCGTACGATCACATTGTTAGTATTTAATATTAATTAAATATTAAATGTAAATTCAGGATAATTGGAAAACCGGATCTTTTATGATTTCAATTGCTTGTTACTCTTCATTCGAGGTGAGTTTCACGGCCCCTATTTTAACTTTCTTTCCTTTTTAGGGGAGAAAACATGCAAACATATTTTATGAATGGTTGCCAGTATTATTGATATCGCTTGTTACGTTAGTGCAAACACAACATGTCCTGACACACTCGAACCGTTAGTAATGGGATTAGCGAGGTAATTTTGAGTAGTACTACTGGGTCTGACAAACCCGCCCGGGCTAGTCGCGCTAGCTTGATTGGAGGTCAAACGGGTGCTAGATTGACCTAACACATTGTCATGGTCTGATGAGACATGACGGGATACAACAAACACATATAGGACGCAAACAGTCAGCTTCGGTTCGAAACACTAAGTAACAAGAACATAGGCTAGCTACCTAACGATATGCTTTATATACTAAACCATTGAAACGCAAACTATGGAAACGCTTACAAACACATTTATTGTTGACTAAAACCTGTGAACTCACCAACTTTATGTTGACACATTTTAGCATGTTTTCTCAGGTAACAGGAACGCTTAAGCTCATGATGCACGATTAAGGAACGCACTCAGGACATGCATCATCAAACTTATTTACTTGCATTGGACATTTTGTTTTGAATTAGTACTGTTAACTTTCAGTATTGGTTTACATTTCGTTTATTCGCTTCCGCACTGATGTTTATTTCATTTATGTTACTCTGATTTAAGTCAAACGTTTATTTTAAAACTCATATAGTGTCGTTTGATATAATCGTGTCTGAGATCCTGGTATGTCACACGCCTAACGGTAAAACCCCGTTTGTGGAAATTGAGGGTGTGACAGATTGGTATCAGAGCCAGGTTATAGAGAACTAGGATTGCATTGCATCTAGACTATAGCCTTAGACACAACACTAGTATTGCACAGACACTTTTACATGGTTACCACTGTTGTGCAAACAACTTTCTAGTGTACTGACATTACACTGCTGAGCAAACATAACACTATGGGTATGACATGTGTGTCATTACCAACTGACAGAGGGGCGGAGAATCCCGCTCGCTCACAACCAACGCTTACACTTGATCCTTCACCCGCAGAGTGAAAGCAACAACGAATTGAATCAAACATTTCCATGATTGGAACACGAAACTCTTTTCTAACACACACGACAAACCTAACGATGACAAACAAGGAGAACAACACACATTACTTTTCTAACTCTATCGTACTTGTTTCTATTTCCAACATGCCCTATCATCTTCACTAGTCTGAACAGATAACATTTGGTACTTGACAATGTCTGTTATCTCGAATGGGAGGAATCATGAGTGACCATGCAAAGCAAATTAGAATCACGGGTGCACACGTAATTGTAATTTGTCGTGCATGGAAATTCTGGTAACTCTATTGGGTGATAACGGTCGTAATCAGTACAAATTTTCATTTCTATATTTGGAGACCTGAGGTCCCGGTTCTCATAAAACCTCACCATCGATATGCAAACAAATCTTTCATACCCACTAGCATGAAACAACTTATTTTTATCAATAATTATTATTCGATTGGTGACTGTTCTGTATTGTGAATTGAAAAATCATGTCTGGAAGAAGACCTGGACGCCCGAGTGGACGAGGGAACATCAACATGACTCAAGCTGAGTTGGATGCAATCATCAATGAGCGTGTTGCTGACGCGCTTACAGCTTACGAGCAGGCCCGCAATCAGAACCAGAACAACCAAAATCTGAATCAAGGAGGTAATCTAGAATCAACGGACACGTTAATCTTTCCTACGATAACACATATTGGATTCTTAAACAACTATATATGTCCTTTTGATTCAGGTCCGACTATCTGTACCTTCAAGATGTTCATGGACTGTAAGCCTCACTCTTTTAATGGTTCTGATGGTGCTGTCACACTACTTCGCTGGCTGGAGAAGCTCGAGTCAGTGTTCACCATGTGCAACTGTCCTGCTGGAAGTCGTGTCAAGTACGCCTCTGGCACACTGGAGGGACCAGCTTTGACATGGTGGAACTCACAGGTCCAGACTTTAGGACTTGATGCTGCTAACGGTATGCCTTGGGATGATTTCAAGATACTGATGAAGGAAGAGTACTGCCCCAGAAATGAAGTTCAGAAACTAGAAACCGAGTTTTGGAATCTTAAGATGGTTGGTTCTGACATTGAGGAATATACGACTCGTTCACACGAGTTGGCTGCTCTATGTCCTCAGATGGTGACCCCGGCTTACAAACGGATTGAGAAGTACATCGATGGTTTAGCTCCTCAAATCCAAGCTAGTGTTATGGCTGCTGATCCTGTCACTATTCAGCAGGCTATTCGACTAGCTCACAAACTCACTGACCAGGCAGTGGCACAGGGTACTTTGCCTAAACGGGGCGCTGCATCTGGCACAACTGATAATAAGCGAAAGTGGGATGGTACTACTAACAAGTCCTCAAACTCCAACAACAACCAACAACAGCAGACCAGAAAGTTTGATTCATCCAGGAGTTTCACAAACAATAATCAGAACAACAACAACAATGGTCAGGGATCGAGTAACTATGTGGGCAAGTATCCAAAATGCAACAAGTGCAACTTTCACCATCTTGGTAAGTGTGATCGACTCCGTTGTCAAAGGTGTGGAAAAATGGGCCATGCTGCTAAAGACTGCAGGGGTGAACTGATGACTCAGCAACAACGCCAGGGCGGAATGACTAAAGGCTGTTATGAGTGTGGTAAGGAGGGCCACTACCAGAAGGATTGTCCACAACTGAAGAATGGCAACAGGGGCAATAATGGAAACAACAATGAAAATGGCGCCAAAGGTAGAGCTTTTGTGATTGGTTCTGGCGAGGCGAGGAACGATCAAAACGTAGTTACCGGTACGTTTCCTCTGAACGATTGTTTTGCTTCTGTGTTATTTGATACCGGCGCTGATAAAAGTTTTATATCTACTAAGTTTATCAAGCTTTTAGATGTAGCCTTGACTGAAATGAACCCTAGTTATATGGTAGAACTAGCTGACGGTAAAATAATCGAGGCAACTCACATTCTTAAAGGATGTAAATTAGAGCTATCGGGACACAAATTTGAGATAGATCTTATGCCTGTTACTCTTGGTAGTTTTGACACAGTCGTCGGCATGGATTGGTTATCTAAAAACCAAGCCGAAATTTTCTGTCGCGAGAAGATCGTTCGTGTACCACTCCCTAGTGGTGAAGTCTTATCCGTTCAGGGTGAGAAAAGTGGTGTCGTTTCTAGCATCATTTCGTATATGAAAGCCCAGAAGTGCTTACGCAAAGGCCATACCGCTATCTTAGCCATGATCACTGAGAAGACCATTGAAGAGAAGAAGATTGAAGATATCCCTATCGTTCGTGACTTTCCTGAAGTGTTCCCTGAAGACTTACCTGGTCTTCCACCGCATCGTCAAGTCGAGTTCCAGATTGATTTGACGCCTGGAGCCGCCCCTATTGCTAGAGCACCATACCGACTAGCACCAAAGGAACTGCAAGAACTGTCTACGCAACTACAAGAGCTCTTGGATAAAGGATTCATCAGACCTAGCTCATCACCGTGGGGAGCCCCAGTCCTGTTTGTCAAGAAAAAGGATGGGACTTTTCGCATGTGTATCGATTATCGTGAGCTGAACAAAGTGACTGTTAAGAACCGTTATCCTCTACCTCGTATTGACGACCTGTTTGACCAACTTCAAGGATCAAGCTTCTATTCGAAGATAGATTTGAGATCAGGATATCATCAACTAAGGGTCCGAGAGGAGGACATATCAAAGACGGCATTCAGAACTAGATACGGTCACTATGAGTTTCTGGTAATGCCATTCGGTTTGACCAACGCACCAGCGGTTTTCATGGATCTTATGAACCGAGTGTGCAAACCCTACTTGGACAAGTTTGTTATCGTTTTCATCGACGACATTCTTATTTATTCAAAGAATAAGGAAGAACATGAGGAACACTTAGACTGATTCTGGAACTGCTAAAGTGAGAGCAATTGTATGCTAAATTTTCAAAGTGTGATTCCGGATACGAGAAGTCCAATTCTTGGGTCATGTGGTCAATAAAAATAGAATACATGTTGACCCGACAAAAATAGAAGCCATCAAGAACTGGGCTACGCCTAAGACCCCGACTAAGGTATGACAGTTTCTTGGGTTGGCTGGCTATTATTGACGATTCATTGAAGGGTTTTCAAATATTGCTCAACCTCTCACCGTGTTAACTCATAAAAGGCACTACATTCAATTGGAGTGACAAACAAGAATCCGCATTTCGGGTTCTAAAACAGAAACTCTGTACGGCACCGATTCTGTCCCTGCCTGAGGGAACAGACGATTTTGTAGTTTACTGTGATGCTTCTATCCAAGGTCTCGGTTGTGTGCTAATGCAACGCGAGAAGGTGATTGCTTACGCTTCCCGTCAACTGAAAGTTCACGAGAAAAACTACACAACACATGACTTAGAGTTGGGAGCCGTTGTGTTTGCACTCAAGATATGGAGACACTACTTGTACGGTACCAAATGCACCATTTACACCGATCACAAGGGTCTCCAGCACATCTTTGAACAGAAGGAGCTGAACATGAGACAACGTCGTTGGGTCGAGTTGTTGAACGACTACGATTGCGTGATCAAACATCATCCGGGTAAGGCTAACGTAGTAGCCGACGCCTTAAGTCAAAAAGAGATACCTAAGCCGAAGCGAGTTCGAGCATTGCAACTCATCATACATACTGGATTACCCGATCAAATACGTGATGCTCAACTTGAAGCTTTGAAAGATGAGAACCTGAAAGCCGAATCACTACGAGGCATGGAGAAACAATTAGAGGTCAAACCTGACGGAATTCGTTACTTTATGGGACGAAGATGGGTTCCTTTCTATGGAGACCTACGAGAGCTGATAATAGATGAAGCCCACAAGTCACGATATTCTATTCATCCTGGTTCGGACAAGATGTATCACGATTTAAAAGCCCTTTACTGGTGGCCGAATATGAAAGCTAACATTGCCACTTACGTAAGCAGATGCTTAACCTGTTCTAAGGTTAAGGTGGAGTATCAACGACCATCTGGTTTACTTCAACAACCAGAAATTCCCGTATGGAAGTGGGAGCAGATATCTATGGACTTTATCACGAAACTGCCTCGGACTCCCAGCGGATGCGATACCATTTGGGTGATTATAGATCGTTTGACGAAATCCTCACACTTCTTACCAATTAGGGAGACTGACAGAATGGAGAAGCTAACACGTATTTACCTTAGGGAAATAGTTTCTCGGCACGGTGTACCAATTTCTATTATTTCTGATCGTGACGCTCGATTCACTTCACATTTCTGGCAATCATTACAACGAGCATTGGGTACACGGCTAGACATGAGTACGGCATATCACCCTCAAACTGACGGCCAAAGCGAGCGTACGATCCAGACCTTGGAAGACATGTTGCGCGCCTGCGCGATTGATTTCGGCAGCAGTTGGGAAACTCACTTACTGTTAGTGGAGTTTTCATACAATAATAGCTATCACACGTCGATCAAGGCTGCTCCATTTGAGGCACTGTATGGGCGCAAGTGCCGATCACCTATTTGTTGGGCGGAAGTTGGAGAAAGTCAACTTACCGGAACTGAACTCGTGCACGAGACGACTGAGAAGATCGTGCAGATTCGTAACCGAATGGCAGCAGCACGTGACCGACAAAAGAGTTACGCCGACAAGCGCCGTAAGCCACTGGAGTTTCATATTGGTGACAAAGTACTGTTGAAAGTGTCACCTTGGAAGGGCGTGATTCGTTTCGGGAAACATGGAAAACTAAACCCTAGGTACGTGGGACCGTTTGAGATTGTCAAACGGGTTGGCCCCGTAGCCTATCAGCTGAACCTACCCGAAGAACTCAGTGGAGTACACAATGTGTTCCATGTTTCAAACCTGAGGATATGCCTTGCAGACGAGACTCTTGTCGTTCCGTTAGACGAGATACATGTTGACGAACAACTACGATTCATCGAGGAACCAGTGGAAGTTATGGACCGAGAGGTCAAAACACTCAAACACAGTCGTATCCCCATTGTCAAAGTCCGATGGAACTCAAAGCGTGGACCAGAGTTTACCTGGGAACGCGAGGATCAAATGAAGAAAAAGTACCCACAACTGTTCAACGATCAGACACCCACTTCATAAGGTACTCATTCTTGAGATACCTTTTCATTAAATTTCGAGACGAAATTCCCTTCAACAAGGGGATGATGTCACAACTCTGTCAAACATGTCAAACACGTTACTAACCACCAACCCTAACCGAATCTCACACATTTGTCTGAACCCTAACTGAACCTCATGCGTTTAACCGAGCGTAACATCCTAATTTTCGGGACGAAAATTTTTTTCAACGTGGGGATGATGTGACAACCCGAGTTGTCTGGTTAACCTTGCTCCTTTAATTTTAAACTACTTATATTTTGATTTATCAAATTATTATACCTTTCAATAATAAAAATTATTATTATGAATATCAAACTAAATATTTCATAAGATACAAAATATTAATAAAAAAAAATTATTAGCAGGTAATGTTAATTAGATCAAGTGTAAGGGGCAGTTATGCCAAGCTATAAAAGTACTAATGCAACCATTTAAATTAAATAACCAATCCCGTAAACTCTTCATTCTGTTCAACATCTTCTCCAAACCTCAAACCCTAACATCGCTTGACGGCAGCCCTTCTTGGCTCGATCTCCACCACCAGTAGCCCGTTTCCTCCATCCCGACGTACTCCGGCAGCCCCGCAACTCCAAGTGACCCTTGTTCGCGTGACGTCCTTACGGCGATTCTCTTAAGAACGACAACCGACACCTCCGCAGCCCTCCGATCTTTCTCAGGCGAACACTAGCAAACCGCTATCATCCATTCGGTACGTACCCCACTCGTCGTCGTGTGTCGAATTCATGTTACGGTTTCGGTTACGGTTTCAATTGTCGGTTCGTTGGGTTCATTACGGGATTGCGCTAATCGATTACATACGCGTTCTTGAATGTGTTACGGGTTCTTCGATGTAAATATGCATATAATTGTCCCTGCAATTTGTATATATATATACGTATATATATATATATATATATAATGGTGTGTGTGTGTTACATTGTGTATGGATGAATGTTGGCATTCTGTGTATATGTGTGTGGATATATATATACATAATTATGAACATGATGTGGTATGTAAATGGTGGTATATATATACATGTTCTGCATACATAAAAGTGGGTATCACTAAATTGAATTGTGGGTTGGACAAATTCATCCGATTGTGCATAAATTCTGTGATTTCATGCATGTGTGTGTGCGTTGGTGTTGATGGGCGCATGGGAGTGGTAATACGCCTAGGTGTGTTGGGCACGTGTGATTATGTGTGTAATGCGATGTGTGTGTAGGAATTCTGTGTGAACATTATGGCAGTGAATGGGGTGTGGTTTTGTGTTTCAAGTTAGTATAGTTGGGTTTTAATTTGAGTATTAGTGTAATGTGTGCATGCAAGTAAGGATTTTGAGCATTATATGAACTTTATTATATAATAGGTGCTTTGTATATATGTAATAAGTGTAATATATACGTATTAAGGGCCATGCATGTGGGTATAAGATAATGTAAATAAAGAGTGTTTTATTCGAATGCACATGGTGATTAAGTCACTAATCATAAGTATGTATACTTGTTATTGTGTGATTTGTATGCAATTTCTAGTTGATAAGTTACGTGTTTAGAACGTGGAAACCTATTATAGAAACCTTACAAATAATAAACCTATATAGAGAATACTTTCACGCATGACTAGGGGCGAGCGGGGTAAATGGATTTTATGTTGTATATGTTGGTGTGCTTGTATGTGGGAAAATATCAATAACCGACACCGTAACCGAGTCTTGAAATGCGAAACCGTACGATCACATTGTTAGTATTTAATATTAATTAAATATTAAATGTAAATTCAGGATAATTGGAAAACCGGATCTTTTGTGATTTCAATTGCTTGTTACTCTTCATTCGAGGTGAGTTTCACGGCCCCTATTTTTACTTTCTTTCCTTTTTGGGGGAGAAAACATGCAAACATATTTTATGAATGGTTGCCAGTATTATTGATATCGCTTGTTACGTTAGTGCAAACACAACATGTCCTGACACACTCGAACCGTTAGTAATGGGATTAGCGAGGTAATTTTGAGTAGTACTACTGGGTCTGACAAACCCTGCCCGGGCTAGTCGCGCTAGCTTGATTGGAGGTCAAACGGGTGCTAGATTGACCTAACACATTGTCATGGTCTGATGAGACATGACGGGATACAACAAACACATATAGGACGCAAACAGTCAGCTTCGGTTCGAAACACTAAGTAACAAGAACATAGGCTAGCTACCTAACGATATGCTTTATATACTAAACCATTGAAATGCAAACTATGGAAACGCTTACAAACACATTTATTGTTGACTAAAACCTGTGAACTCACCAACTTTATGTTGACACATTTTAGCATGTTTTCTCAGGTAACAGGAACGCTTAAGCTCATGATGCACGATTAAGGAACGCACTCAGGACATGCATCATCAAACTTATTTACTTGCATTGGACATTTTGTTTTGAATTAGTACTGTTAACTTTCAGTATTGGTTTACATTTCGTTTATTCGCTTCCGCACTGATGTTTATTTCATTTATGTTACTCTGATTTAAGTCAAACGTTTATTTTAAAACTCATATAGTGTCGTTTGATATAACCGTGTCTGAGATCCTGGTATGTCACACGCCTAACGGTAAAACCCCGTTTGTGGAAATTGAGGGTGTGACATATCGGATCAGGAGCTCCATCCTTGGTCATGCTATAGAGATCACAGAGGAGGACCTAAGGACAGTCCTTGAGTTTGGAGATGATGGTGAATGTCCTACTCGTTTACACCGATGACTGTTAGAGGGTGTTTCCTACGGGCAAAGTACACTTGGGACATCAACTCAGGGATGCTCAACAAGAGCAATCTCTGCCCCCAGTTCAAGTATCTCGCCCACGTGATGCTCAGATGTATTGCCTCAAGGAAAGGAGGCTTCGATGAACTCTCTGAGCAGATGCAGCACGCCTATGTTGCGTTAGTGCTGAACCATCCGTTCAGCTTCACCCGGATGATCTTCACTTACCTAGTGGAGAACATAAAGGTAAAGGGCAGAGAGGGCTTCTGCATGTACCCTCGCTTCTTGTAAATGATCTTTGACCAGAAGCTTCCTATGTTACCAAAGGAAAAGGAGGATGCGGTTGTGCTCGAGGTGATGGATGATACCACTTTGGGTAGGATGAAGGTTTACAGGGGGAAGCAGGTAAAACCCCCTGTCAGGCGGTTATTTGGGCATCTGGCCCAGGAAAATTATGTGGTGCCGGAAAAAAGGAGATGGCACCACGAGGACAGTGATTCTGATGTAGAGCAGGTGGCTCTACCCTCCGATGATTCCGACGATGATGACCACGGTACTGATCAGGGAGGAGATGGTCAAGGAGGACCTGAACCAGCTCCAATCCAACCTGACTTCCACATGCAGGAGGAGGAGGATTCTGATGAGGTGCCACTAACCCGGATTGTGGGCAGTCGGGTAGTGGCCACTGAGGAGGGATTATGGGAGGTTGGTGGATGCCCAGGAGAGTCGGGGGGCTCTTTGGCAGACCCATCTTATACCCGAGACACTCCCATCAGCCAAGGGGGAGCTTCAGGATCCAAGGGATCCAGGATAAAGAGAATGTCTCAGCCCCACGGGAAGAAGCCCAAATGCCGAAGGCTTGCTCTGCTTACTTCCACCACTTCCACCACCACTACACAAACCACCTCAGTCACTACCACAGCCACCACATCCACTCCATACCAAACACATCAAGCCACCACCACTATCCCTACATGTCATACTCCTACATCCACCACCACCACCACTGTACCCCCTACTACATCATTCCCATCCTCACCATCTTCACCACGGCCACCACAACCACTTCTACTCACCAAACCGGACCCTCATCTGCTCCAACTAGCTCATTCATACCACATGTCTCAGTGGCAGAGCAGCTTGCAGCACTCAACAGCATGGTGCTCCAGCTGCTAGCTTCTGATAAGGCCAAGACTGCTTAGATTCAGCAGTTAACAGAGCAGTGTTCCTCCCAGACAGCTGAGATTCATCAGTTAAGGGAGTTGACTTCATCTCAAGCTCAGCTGATCGCTACACAGACTGATCAGATCACTGGTCTATTAGAGCACGAGATTGAGACGGACAGGAAGTTGGAGGAGTTACAGGCTAAAAACAAGTCTATCTTGCTAAAGCTGAAAGGAACTCAGAGTGAGCCCCTCAAGATTGGTGAGGGGGATGATGATGAGTAGGACGATGGTGATGAGGATGATAGTGATGATGATGATGAAGATAGTGGTGATGATCAAGCCAAGGAAGGGCAAGATGATGATGATTCTGCTTCAACTGATGCTGCTTCTGGTCAGGAACAACGATAAAAAAGAAGACAAGACCAGGGAACATCATCTGCTGCACCACCCACCTCCCCTTCTGCCGAAGATCCAGTGATGATTCAAGGCAAAGTTCTGGATTAGATGTTTATTTATCATTAAACTTTTGTCATTGTAATCATGGGTTTAATATATGTTTACAGTAAAGGAATGAAAAGTTAAATTAAAATTGGTTATGTGCTTAATGTATACTAACCTGCACTGTGTTTTGATAAATTGTTATACAGGTTCATCCAAGCAGGCTGACGAGCATGATGTGATACCCCTTCGACAAATCGAGACTCAATTGACAATGATTCTCGATTTGCAAGGAATAGTACATCGCTCTGTTATTTACACACCTGAAGAGGGCAAGATCATACATGATCTCACTGATGAGCAGATTGCTGATCTATTCAGCCTCAACCCTGATGAGATGGTAAAGGATGCGCCTGAGGTCGACATAGTCAGTGATGAAGAACTACAGGATGTCGATGAGGTGGAGATAGAGCATGTGACTGCTGATCATTATCCCCAGTACACTAACGCCGAAGGCGAAGTGCTACCAGATCTGGGAGATGCGTTTGACAGCAGTACATTCGATAAAGTTGAGAAGATGATTGTTGCCAGAGCGTCTACAACAGAGGATCCTCAGGCAGATGATGCTAATCTTGCATCTAAAAGGCTGAGTGGGCAGCCTTCCTGGAGGAAATGAAAAAGCAAAGAGCGCCTACAAAGACAAACGCCTACACCAAGCTCTACAAAGTCAAGAAACATCAGAAGGTGTCAGGCAAGATCATTAGCTGGGCATACTTTGAGGATCTCAAAGTATATGCTGTGAAGAGGGAGAAAGGAATAGAGTATTTCAGATTCCCACACGATCTAAAAACTCTCCCGGGTTTCGAGCTAAACCGTCTAGCTAATTTGAGCCTCCTATATGCTGTCCCCGGGAAGATATCTGGATGGTTCGAGAAGGCTCTGAAGAAGGAGTACCTTACAAGGTGGGTCAATTTTAAACCTTAACAACCCAAAAGGTTGATTCATAAGACTGAGGTTGACCCCACCTCCAGTAGGCCAAAGGTGATTTTGAGATGGTATCCTCCGCGCACAATGTCGCGTATTCCATTGAGGGAAATGCCACAGGATTTTGCACCCCATTTTAAATGGTGGTACTATGACTGGCGCACTGGTGAGGCCGTCATCGTTTTGGACAAAGAAGGAAAGGTCGAGACAGTTAGGGTATTTGACCCTATGTGGCTAACAAACTTGTCTGCTTCAGATGTCTACATCTTGTACAAGTGGCAACTATTTTTTGACACTCAGGATATCGTGCAAGCACTTCAGTTTCAACAGGTCATACGTTTATGCTTCGCACTTGATATTCATGCTGGGGTTTCACGAGAAGAAAGAGTTAAGAGATTTGAAGAATTCAAGAAAGAAGTCAAGGTCTAGATAGAACTAGGTCCAAGGGGGAGTTTGTTGGTACACATGTCCCCAGTTCTAGTCTAGTAAGCTTAACCGTTATAGAACTTCTTCTTGTAACACATACGTAACGTTTGAATTTTATAATAAGAATCTCTTCCTTTATGTGTATTGATTATTTACAAGTTATATCTTTTATATTATTCATTGATACATGCATATATGACCATGTTATATAGGTTCACAGTCGTGAGACATAGCTCTGAATCAGTAACGATTCGAGAATGTGTTTAACTAAGTGTCCTGATTCAGTCGCACGACTGGACCATGCGAATGGTCCAATCACACGGCTGAACTAGGTGATTGAGTCAATCGCATGGTTGAGTCATAAGACTGACTCAAGCGTATGAATGAACCAATCATATGACTCAGTCGCACGACTGAGCCAGTCGCAAGGCTCAGTCGTACGAATGATATCTGTAACCTATAAATACCACCTAATTCGTGGAAAAATAAAACACTTCAAATACTTGAAACCCTAGTCGACCCAGAGCGTCCAGTTCATCCATTCCAAGTTCATAGAACGTCTGAGATCATTCCTAGTCCATTCTTAACGTTTTCTAATCGTTAGGATTGATCTTGATTACGTTCTCCCTGATTGGATCACCAATCAAATAGGATTCCGCACTATTTGATCCGGTATAATGAAGAATCACTTAGTACTCCATACGTACACGGTCCTAACAATCATAAACGTAAAGTATTATCATTAAAGAAAGAGAATGATTAATGATAATGAAAGTGGAATATAAAAGAATGAATGAATGAAATGCTTGCAAGCAGAATGAAAGGAGGTTCACAACTCAATGAGAGTTGGTAGCTCAAATGTGCGTAATATAGCATGCGATTTTGGCTAACCCATGAGGGTGTACACACTGGGGATCAGTCTTCATGACTGATCCTTAGTATGAAACAGGATCCTTGTCACTTTACCCCGTAAATAAGGTGGCTTTGTACGAGGAATATGGTGGCTTTGTGCCAGGGATGAGGTGGCTACGTGCCCAACGATAGGGGTAAAGTTATGATATATTCTAAAAATGGTGAAAGATAACGATGAAGTACGAAACAAACGAATACGTGCGATAATGTATGATGATTAAGGTTATACCTTGATGTATGTTTGATGAATGCTCATGTACGAAAGAAAAGAAAATATTTTATTGAAAAAGAGTATTTTCATACATATAAAAGAAAATAGAACTCACTTAGCAACGCTGACTTGTATGCATTTTTAGTTGTTAGGTAATTATTGCTGAGGATGGCACGTGGAAGAAGCTACTCGGCAGTTCATGGCCGACATCTGTTCTGATTAATAATATTATTGTTTTGTAATGCAATTAAATGGTCTTTTATAACTGATAACAGTTATGGGTGTATTGCATAGCAATAGTTTTTATTAATGAATGGATGACTTTTGATGTTAATTCCGCTGCATTATTTTATGAATTAAGTAATGTTTATGTCTTTAATGCTATGATTGACCAACGATGAGGTCTCCGGAAATGGGGCCTTACAAGTTGGTATCAGAGCCAAAGTTTAAGAGAAATGGGTAAATATTTTTAAAAACCTAAACTTAAAATGAAAATGGGACGAATGGAGGGATGCAAGCCCAAGTAGCTACGTGCCATGTACTTCTTTTCCTAATGATAACCGGTATTATGGGCGTGTGCTATTTGATTTATCTGATCTTAGTAGATTTCGATACTGATGAAGTCAGGATAGGAAATGCTTAGGGTATGAAGAGTAAAGTAAGTGGCTAATCACATCTAGCCACTGTAACTAGGGACTTACTATACTCAACATAAACTGAACTATTACCTTGAATGATCGTGTTAGTGTTTGAATCATATAGTGTTTAGAGGATGGCTGGAGGTAGATCGTTTAAGGCTTCTATAGGTGGAGTACGTGGTGGACGTGGTGCTGAGCCGCGTGTCATGAGAAATAGGGCTAGGACTATCGAAATAGCACCTGGAGAGCCTCAGATTCATCACCAAGAGGGCGACGATGAGAACGCCAATTTGAGGGCCTCAGTGAAAGAGGAAGTGGTTAAAGAAGTTCACTAGGTCATGCAGACGATCCTATCGTCTGTAGTGACTGAAGTCATCCTTGCTGTTAGAGAGGATGAGAGAAAGGAGGAGGGGGAGAGAAGAACTAAGGCTAGGAGAAGGGAAAACGAGAGGAGTAATGATGAGGAGGAAAAACTAAATGCTATGTAGGCAGCCTCCAGTGATGAGGAGGAGGTGGTAGTGCGGGAGATCGCGAGGGGATGTAGCTACGGGGCATTCCAATGGTGTAAACCCCCAACTCTCGATGGGAATGGTAATGTTGCTGCCGCTCAACACTGGGTAAGGGAGATGGAGGCGGTGTTGGAGGCTAGTGAGTGCAGGAAGGATCAGAAAGTGAAGTTCGCCATTCACGCTGTCGTTGACTCGGCTTTGTGTTGGTGGGATAATATTTTCCAAGCCGAGGGTGCCAGGGCCAACGGGAGGATGAGATGGAGAGAGTTAAAGAAGATAGTGATTGAGGAGTTCTGTCCTCACCGGGAACTGGACAAGATATAAAGACAATTCTTACTGCTTGAGGCGGGAACCATGACCCACCAGCAATATACCGCCAAGTTCAATGAAATGGCAAGGCTGGTGCCGGACTAGGTGACGCCGGTGTTGAAGAAGATTAAGACGTATATGCAGGGATAGCCTGCTGATATTCGCATGCACTTGATCGCTGCCCAACCAAGCACTACTAGGTCGGTAGTGGATCTGGCTGGGAGGTTATACGACGAGAGAGAGGTGGCAGTGGTTGAGGTGAAGAAGATAGGTGGTGGCAAAACAATAAAAGGATGAAGATGGATGATCGTAGGGTGGTGTCATCAAGTCGGGTATAAAGAAGTGTGGTAGATGTGGGAGGGAGCACACCGGTGAATGCAAGTGGGGTGTGAATGTGTGCTACAAGTGTGGAAATCCCGGTCATGTGGCGAAGATATGCGGAGTTATACAATGTTATAACTGTGGAGAGGAAGGTCACGTGAGCAGAGATTGTAAGAAACCACGGGCCTAGGGTTCCGGGATGAAGAAGAAGCTGGAGGAAGGAGGACATAGGGCGAGTGCTAGAGCTTTCACAATGACTCGGGAAGAGGCCAGAGTGGACCCCGATGTTGTGTCAGGTATGTTTCTAGTAAACCAAACTTATGCCTCTGTATTATTTGATTCTGGTGCTAGTAGGAATTTCATTTCTGCTGCTTTCTGTGCTAAGTTGCATGTTAGCAGTAGAAGTATCGATGAGCCATTTGATGTAGAAACTGCTATTGGGAAGTCTACTAGGATTTCTGAGATGATAGATGATTGCGACATAGAAGTAGAAGGTCATAGATTTTATACTAAGTTATTTGTGATGCCCCAAGGCGGATTTGATGTAGTCCTACGGCTGAATTGGTTAGCAGCTTACGTGGCAAACATTGTGTGTCGCAAAAAAATGATTCGATTGATTGCGCCCGATTGAAGTTCGGTGACGGTCTACGGTAATCGCGCTACTACAATTCCGAAGGTGATTTCGATGGTGGTGGCATGGAAGTACATGAGACGTGGATATAGTGCCTATCTTGCCTACGTGAAAGATATGAATGCGTCTTGTCTGATGTGCGATTGTACGTGACTTTCTAGACGTGTTCGTAGAAGACTTACCAGGTGTGCCACCGGATCGTGAGATTGAGTTTCAGATTGATCTGATACCCGGTTCTTAACCCGTGCCAAAGCACGGTACCGATTAGTTCCGACTGAGATGATGGAACTAATGGCTCAACTGCAGGAGTTGATCGAGAAAGGGTTCATTCGACCGAGTATCTCTCCATAGGGTGATCCGGTCTTGTTCGTGAATAAGAAAGATGGTAGTATGCGGATGTGCATCGACTACTGAGAGCGGAATAAGTTAAAGGTGAAGAATCGGTATCCATTACCGAGGATTGACTACTTGTTCGATCAGCTCCAAGGTTCCAGTTGGTTCTCGAGCATAGATCTTCGATCAGGCTATCATCAATTGAAAGTAAAGGAGCAAGACATTCCTAACACAACTTTTCATACGTGTTATGGACACTACGAGTTTCTCGTTATGTCTTTTGGTTTAACTAACGCGCCAGCTGCCTTTATGGATTTAACGAATCGAGTGTGCCGACCGATGTTAGATAAATTAGTGATTGTGTTCATTGATGACATCCTTATTTATTTGAAAAATGAGGAAGAACATGTCGGCCACATACGTGAAGTATTGGAGACACTTAGAAGAGAGAAGTTGTAAGCTAAATTCTCTAAGTGTGCTTTTTGGTTGAGCGAGGTTCAATTTTTAGGTCACGTGGTGAATGCTGAAGGAATTATGGTGGACCCGACAAAGGTTGTGGTAGTGATGCAATGAAAGTCTCCAAAGACGCCATCCGAGATTCACAGTTTCTTAGGTTTGGCGGGCTACTGAAGATGATTTATCCAAGACTTTTCCAAGATAGCCTCACCTTTGACTAAGTTGACTCGCAAGGATGTGAAGTTAGCGTAGAGTCAAGAACAGGTGGATGTTTTCGACGAGTTAAAGATGAGATTGACTCAAGCTCTTGTCTTGACATTACCCGAAGGGAGTGAAGACTTAGTGTGTAACTGATGATATATGTAGGTTGAACTCTCCGGCATGTCAGTGTTTAGCTTTATATGTATTTTTCCTTTTAGTAGTATAGCGAACCTATGGGCGAATCTGTAGATTCACCCGGAATCATTAGTCAGTTGTGTCCGGAGTCTGTCTAGAGTTGTTACGGGCGAACCTAGTATGGCGCCCGACGAATGTTCAAGCTGGTGGCTTGAGAGATTCACTGACCAGCGAATCTATCAGCGATTCTAACCTCTGCACTATATATTGTGATCTTTTCTCATTTCACTACAAGTTTTTGCAAGTTCTATCAAATCTGATTGTATGTGTGCGACGGATGAGGTGCTAGGAGCTTATATTCATCATTATTGTAGCTTTATTACCTCATTTGAGTGTGTTTTGATCTAAATATTCATTATCTAGTGTGTTTTCATCATGGTTCATTGATTATTAGTGGGATTTGTTGTTGTTTATCAATCATAGCACTGTTTTAGTGATCATTATGGAACAACAATATGGTATCAGAGCCTTAGTGCTCTTGATTGTTTGAGTTTTTTGAGGGTTTTTGGTGCAAAACACTGTTTGATCAATTTCGTACCTGTGTATTGTGTTTTTGATATGGAAATTGCTTGGGGATTGTAGGTTTTAGTTGTAGGAAGCTGTAGAAACAAACGGATTGGAAATTGGTTGAGTTTTGAGGTTGTTCTGATTGATTTCATGTTGAGAAAGGCTTCTGCGTATCTCAACGAACCTATTCAGTCTTTGAGCAAATCTGCTCATTCATCGAGCGAATCTACGTAGTTTAGTGATTAAGGTGTTTGTAGTTTTTTTACCAGCGAATCTATCACATTTTGAACGAAAGTTCTGCTCTAGTGTTTGGTGTGCAAGCGAAGTTGCTACCGAACCTAATCTTTGAACAAAAGTTCTGATCCGTCGAGCGAACCTGCTCAGCAAATTTGTGTTCTCGTGCACACGTCGAGCGAACCTGCTGCCCGGCTGCCGAGCGAACCTATGTGGATTCTCCCGAGTGAATCTATCAGCGAATCTACTATTTTACAGCGAACCTAAATTCTGATTAAAATGATGACAACAACAAACGTGAATGTGACTGATATGGAGAGTGTTCAACCGAATAGGCCACCGAGGCTTGTGAATGGTGAAAATTTTGAGGACTGGAAACGATGTTTGAAGGCTTTCTTCTTCTACACAGATCATAGTCAGTGGGAATCGATTGTGATTGGGCCTCACAAACCAACAACCACTGTTGGAGCTATTACTTCACTAAACAATGATCCAAGTACTTACATTCAGACTGATATCAAGTTACTTGATCGGGAAAAGAAGGCTCTTGGAACTTTGATCTTTTGTTTGCATCAGCACATTTACAACAGATTTGCTAAACACACAACTCCCAAGGACTTGTATGATGCATTGTGTGAGTTTTATGATGGTAATGAAGATCTGAAGAAGGACAAGAAAGCTCATGCTGGGAAGGAGTTTAACTCATTTGTGGTATACAAGCATGAGAACCTTACTGACATAACCAACCACTTCCTGTCTGTTTCAAGAAATCTAAAGAAGTATGATGAACAGCTTGGTAATCATGAGCAAGTAACTAAACTGTTGGACTCACTTCCTGCTTAGTGGAGTCTACAAATCAAATTACTCAAGCAAGAAAGGAACTTTGCTGATTACAAGTTAATGGATGTGATCAACAAGCAGAAGTTATTTGATCTTGATGTGAAGAGAAGAGAGTACAATCAGTCTATGATGTCACCCAATGTTCCTCCTCAGAATGCTGCACTGATTTCATCCGTTGCAAACTCACCTTCATATGGTGTAGTCTATGGGAGTTCATCAAGCTATGGTACTTCTGTCAAATCTGGTGGTGGTTCTACAAGTGCTGGTCCTAGCTCAAATGCATTAGTCACCACTCAGATTCCATCTGATATAATGGCTCTATTCAGGATGTTTGTTCACAGCTATGAAGCTTTAGTTGCTGGTGAATTTAAAGGAAGAAGTATGACTGTTGAGCACATGTATCAGGTGGACCCTGATGATCTTGAGGAGACTGATATCCAGTGGCAAATGGCTATGCTGACCCTTCGTGCAAGGAGGTTCGTGGAAAGGACAAGCAGGAGAAACTTTGGCAACCAGGGTCAAAACAATAGACTTGGGTATGATAAGTCTAAACTTAGGTGTTTCAACTGCAAGCAGCTTGGTCATTTCAAGAGAGATTATCCATCTCCCATCATCACAGAACCAGTTAATTATGGAAACTCTAGAGTCATCCTAATCATGGATAAGGTTGAAAAGGTCAAGCCAAAGAAAGAAAATGCTTTGGTGACCATCTTTGATTGGAGTACTGAAATTGAAGAATTTAAAGATGAAATCAATCATGCTTTAATCGCCGAACTGGTTGAGGAGCATGTTCTTGATGATGACTACATTGAGTGTTTTGATCCATTTAGAAAGTTTTATGAAGAAGCTCGTGATGATGATGGTCATGGTGTTGCCGGTGGTGAATATGTTAAGTCTGAGGTTCAAGAAGATGCTATTATGGTTTAGAAAGATGTTATGGTTCAAGAACATCTGGTTGGGGGAAAAGTGGTTAATACTAGTCTTGTTTGCGAAGCTGTGGTTCTGGATGAAAAGGTTGGGAAGGTACCCGGATTGGATGTTGGAAAAGGTGTTGAGAATGCTGCTGGTGGAACTAGATCTGTTGCTGAGGAAGCTGCTGGAGCTGAAAAGTCTGAACAAGATATAGAAGCAATCATCCTGGAAGCAAAGGAGGCAGCAATTGAAGAGTACAAGAGGAACACTCCCTACTACCAATGTGATCGAGCACTCACTGCCGAAAAACTGGTAATGGGTCTTCCTTATGAAATGGTAGAATATATGTGCTAATCTGCTTGCAAAATTCATTTAGTTGGTATATATAAAGCTAATTGGTTGTTAATAATGAATGAAAATGAACTAAAAAGAACTAACAAAGAGCTTAAATTGAATGAGTCCAAATATTTTATCAAATTAAGAGAGGCTTTGAAAGAAAATCAATATTTAAATAGAAATCTTTTGGAAAAGAATTGTGAAGTTAATTATTTAACTGAATAAGTCACACTTGCTGAATTTGAAACAAGAAAACTTAAAAATAAGTTAGAACAATGGACTATTTCGAGTATGAAACGAGAGGAATTATGCAAAAGACAAAGGGGGCTAGAATCAAGACACGGTTGGGTAATAAAGATGATACATGTGTACATCCTCCACCTAGTACTTTCTGTTATTCTCCTACACCCACTCCTAATCCTTCAAATGAGTTGTTATAAAAGATTATACAGAATGATACTAACAGTCTTTTTGCAGGTTTAGTTGGAGTAAACCATAAGGAGGTGCGAGAGGAGTATGATTATGGTGGATGTATTGGTCTTGGCAGCTCTAGTAACCCTAGTTTAAATTCCAAGAAATCTTTTGTAGAAAGTAGTTTAAGTAGATTTGTTCCGTCAAGTACTGATTCAAATTCAGACAATGGTTTATGTAATCTTAATTCAGGATGTTCTGTTTCCAACTATGATAATTTAAATGATGATGTTGTTAATGATGTTTGTGTGAATATGAAGAAGACATATCTGTTGATAGAATTCCTTTATCAAATCATTCGAAGACAGGTTTGAGATCTCACTGTTTTAGATGTGGAAAGGATAATCATGTCGTAAAGCACTGTCCTAAGTTAGTTGGCAGTAGTATGCAGAATAGATCTTTAGGAAATAGATTGAATATTCTTATGAATGATTTTTTCTACAAAAGATCTATAATTCAAAGACCTAAGTTCTTTAAGACTTTGGTTCCAATTTCCAAAGCCTAATTAATTTCTCTCAAATGTCACGAACATTCCCGCGCCACCGTAAATAGTTTTTAGCATATAGATAGTGGATGTTCCAGACATATGACCAGATTGAAGGACTTGTTGACAAATTACAGAATCATTGATGGAGGTTATATGGCTTTTGCTGGAGATAAGAAAGGTGGAAAGATGATTGGCCAAGGTGATGTCTCAAATGGTTCACTGACCTTGGAGAAAGTTAACTATGTTCCTGAGTTGGCGTTCAATCTTCTTAGTGTATCACAAATCTGTGATAAGAATATTCTAGTGCTGTTTCTTGCAAATGAATGCCTATTATTAAAACCAGAATTTCCTATCCATGAAAAGTTGGTGATCATGAGAGCTCCAAGGCGGAATGATACCTATTTGCTTAATATGGGATCAAAAGAATCAACTTCTACCATGACATGTCTTCTGCCTAAAGCTTCTTCTTATGAATCTTTTCAGTGGCATAGACGTTTAGGGCATATTAATTTTAAAATTTTGAATAAATTGGTTAAAAGTAATTTGGTAAGGGGACTACCACTAAAAGACTATTCGGTGGTAGAGAAGTGCATGGCTTGTGCTAAATGAAAACAACACAAGAAGCCACACAAAATTAAAATTCAAAACTCAATTTCTCATCCCCTCGAATTGTTACGTATTGACCTATTTGGCCCTATAAATGTAAAATCAATTGCTATGAAATCCTATTGTTTGGTTGTCACAGATGACTATTCAAGGTACTCATGGGTGAGATTTCTAGCAAATAAGAGAGAGACTACTAAAGAGTTGATGAACTTAATTCCCTTAATTGATGTTCTTGGGAAAAAAAGGTTCAAGCCATCAGAAGTGACAATGGAACTGAGTTCAGAAACCATATCTTCAATTCCTTCTATGAGCAAAGGGGTATTCTTAGACAGTTCAGTACTGCAAGGACACCATAACAAAACGGTGTTGCTGAACGGAAAAACAGAACTCTTATGGAAGCAGCCAGGACTATGCTGATTGAGTCAAAGCTTCCAATTATCTTCTGGGAAGAAGAAGTCAATTGTGCAGCTTATGTTCTGAACCGGGTACTGATCGTCAAAAGCAAGATGAAGACATCGTGTCAGCTGTTCCGTGGAATTAAGCCGTTAATTGATTTTCTACGTCCGTTTGGATTTTCTTGTACTCTACTGAATGCTCAAGGTCAGAAGACGAAGTTTGGAGCAGTTTCTCATGAATGTTTCTTTGTAGGGTAATCGGAGACACAAAAGGGGTATCGTGTGTACAACAAACGGACGAGGATTGTGCAAGAGTCCTATTATGTTGATTGGCAAGAATCTAATTCTACAAGCATTGCATGTGAACCAGCATGGTTTTATGATTCTACCACTATCTTCAAATCATTTAATATTCCAACCCCTAATGATGATGACATCACTCCTCACACATCCGTTAATCTCATTCCACCACAGCCACAACCTTCTGGCACTTAATTACCTCACATCTCATTTGATATTTCATCTCCTCCACCACCACCTTCTAATCCAATTCCTTCATCAGATATTCCATCCTTATAAAATTCCAATCTAATTCCCCTTACTGATACATTTCCCCCTACAAGTTCATCCATTCCATCATAACCTTCCACATCCCAATCTAACATATTAACTTTAAATATAAATTTCAAAACCTTGAAAGACCATCCACATGATTATATCATTGGATCAATCACTGATGGTGTAAGGACTCGGAGTCAGAGTGGGTTGATTAATGAGTGCCTCTATGCAGCTGTGTTATCACAGATTGTTTCGAGGAATTATAAACAGTCACTTGAAGATCCAAGTTGGGTTGATTCTATGCAAATGGAGCTGCAACAATTCAGGAAGTTGAAGGTCTAGGAATTAGTTGATCTTCCTCCAAACAAGTGCCCTATTGGTACAGGAACATAAAAAATCCCTATTAGATAGCTATCAAATAGAAATTTCCTGAACACACATTTAAACAAGTGCCCATTTAAAAAATAAAAAAATAAAAAAATAAATAAAAATAAATAAATAAATACATATTGAAAAACAGAAATTTCCTATTAGATAGCTATCAAATAGAAATTTCAAGGGAGATTAAAGATTAACTATTAATAGTTTTTCAAATTTTGCTTCATTTCAGAATCCCCGCAAAAATGTGAGGTTGAAGGAGGTCAGAAGCATTGTGTTTGGGATATGCAAGATAGGCTCAGCCCGAAAATGAAGTAAGTGATTATGCAGCCAAACATAAAGTCCAAGAACTCGGTGATAAAGGATTATCTCCTTGACATGACTGGCTTGCACAAAGTTACAAGTCCCTGTCAAAAACAGGTTGAGACTTTTAAATCTTTGCGTTGATTTCCCCAATTTATCCCAAATCACCCTCACCCTAGCCCTGAATTGAGCTTCTAGTTAGCACAACAAAAATACTGCTAGTGTTACTCTTCAGAAAAGCCTCTGAGTTGAGCTTCTCGTTAGTTCCTCAAAAAATAATAAATTAAGTGCTTAACTCCGCTGCTTTGTGTGAACAATGACCTGGAGTTGGTGATCTTCTCTGTTATACGTCGGTATAGGCCAGAAGATTCACCGAGCACGCTCAGATGATCACCTCCTCTGTTATGCGTCGGTATAGACCTGGAGCTCTCATCATCTGAGTTCCCCAAATAATAAAGTCACAATGTGTCCAAAATCAAAAACTATCATTGTCAAAAGCTCCACTCCGAAAATTCAAATGGCACTCACAATGGTTCTCAATTGACCATTGTATTTGCCTGCTCTCAAAATCAACAGAGCATCAAGCTTCATGAAAAGATCAATATTCAAGAATTGATTCTCAAAGTAAAATCAAGCAAAGTCAATAATATTGCTCAATAAGCCCTGTTGGTGGGACAAGTTCTTTGCCAAATGTCTGTGGGGACCAAGTTGCCAGAGATTCTTTAATCAAACCGAAAATATGATAAAAGAAGCTGCAGATTACTCATTGAAAATAATAAGACATGGGTTTAAATGGACAAACATATCCGCAATCTCGCCAATCTATGACTCTCCGGATATTGCTCGCAAATGACAAGAAAAATATATATCCTTTTATTTCATTTTTTTATTTCGTTTTGTTTTATTTTATTTTACCTTTTAATTCTAATTTTGCTTTGAATGTTGGAATTGTGGGGCGTTAAAGTATTCAAAAGGGGATTTTAAATTTCTTCATAAAATCAAACAAAATTTATAAAAAAATTAAATATAAGAAAATCTCAAAAAGAATTTCAAGTTTTCTTCTAGCAAATCTGCTAGCGAAGTTATAGGTTCGCCCCGCGTTGTGTTAGGAGTTCTCGATGTATGTTGATTAGCATTGCCAAGCGAATATAGATTCGCTAGAAGGAGAATATATTCAGTTCACAGGTTTGCGAAACCACACTTTCGCTGCACTATTGACCCGGTTCTATACAACCCCTAAGATTCGATCCTTGCTCTATTGTGTTTTCCGCTGATCTCTTGTGTACATTTTCATCAAGTAAGTGTTTCGAATCCATTTATATCGATTATAACTGATTGTTATCATCTTAAAAGCCTTCGAATCGAACCCGCATGCCCTAATTATCCCATTCCTATAATTTGATAACTTAGGTTTTGTGTTTTGTGATAAAACCTGTTTAGAATCATTCGCAATATGCACAAATAGGTGTTCTAGTGCTTTATTTGGTTGATAAAAGGGTTTTGATCTGTCTTAAAATTTCTAGGGCTCAAGCGAACCTATGGTTCTTTGAGCGAACCTGAATGAATGTTCTGAATTACGAGCAAATCTATGATGTTATGATGTTCACGCGCATACCATAGATTCGCCCGCCATGATCAGCGAATCTATTAGTTTGCTCGACACTTATGCCGTGTCTTGATGCCAGCGAACCTATAAATTCTGCATGTCAAATCTAGCTTCGCTAGCCAGTGAATCTAATGATTTACCAGCGAATCTAAGAGTTTTTAAGATTTTTGAGTTTTTATCAGTTTTAAGTGTCGTATATTAACTGACCAACTTTCGTTTTATGTTCAGTTAGTATGTCGACCTTATACTTTGAGGAGAAACACAATATGTGTGCATTGCTCAACGAGAACCACGAGAAAGCGGTTGGCTACAAAGATTGTATTAAATGGCTAAAATCTTCACATATTCACCATGCTATTTCCTGTTCCCCCTGATGTATACAATCTGCATGTTCGTGATTTCTGGAGGAACGTTGTATTAGATGTAGGTGTGACTCCATCCCGGATTAGTTCAAAAGTACAAGACCATGACATTGCTTTCACTGAGTCAGATCTAGCAAGAATTCTAAAGTTAGAAGGAGATAGTGGAGATGAAGTCCAGATGTCTACTAAGGAGGTGTTCAGGGCATTGAGATCTGCTCGTTATGAGGGTCCCATGCCTGGTCTAAAGAAAATGGAATTTGTCAGTCCTATTTGATTTGGGAATGGAGATACATCGCACACGTGTTTATAATGTGCCTGGATGATAGGAAAGCGGGCACAGATGGATTAAATCTTGATTGTGCCAGGGCCATGGTATTATTCTGTCAGGGGAAAAAGGCCAATATTGCCAAGCTGATCTTTAATTACATGGTGGAGAACATTCATGCGGCTAAGAAGGAGAAGTGGCTACTATATCCCCGCTTTATACAGATGATCTTGAATGACCTAAAACCTGATCTACCCATTATTGGAGATACTCTGAGGATATGGCCAATGAACATAAGCATATTTGGAGACTTTAGGGCAGCAAGGCATGATTTTGTGGGTAAGATCACATATATGTGGGAAAACATGTACTCGACTGAAAGGTGGTCCCATATTCAGAAACTGATTAAGATTGAGAACAATCGGTTTGAGGAGACTACAGAGGAGACTCAAGAATTGAAAAAGAGAAAAAGGTATGCCAGAGACAAAGGTCATACATTAGAAAAGGAGATGGATGAGGTCCAGGCTGAGTTGGACACTGAATAGGAAAGAAGGACAAAGAGAAAGGCAGAGGCATGTTCTAGCTCTCAGACTGAGAGGAGAACCAAACGAAAGCATGAAGCAGCTGCAAACACTGCCAAAGTTTCTAAAACAGATGTTGGTGCTGAATTAGCAGGATTGAAAGTTAAATATGCTGAGTTAGAGAGAATGGATAAGGAAGAAGGAGATGTGATTAAGGGGATGGCTCGGATGATAAATGATCAACAATATTTGCTTGTCAGATATTCAAAGAAATGAATGAGATGAAGGAGAAGGCTGGATTAGTGCCTACAATGTCTGAGAATGAGCTGAAAAGTCTAAGGGATGCTTCCACATATCCATTAATGAAATATTAAGGATTGTCTGGGATTGATGTGGGTTCTGGTGTTGCAGAAGGATCCGAACAAGTTCATGAGGCAGAGGTTGTTGATTTGACAAGATCAAAGGGTAAAGAAAAAGAGACTGTGGATGATTCATTGTTTCATGAGCAAATGAGAATCGATTTAGATACATTCACAGGGTCTGAGGTTACAGTTGGATCGAGTAAGAAATTTGAGCTAGTTGACGAACCATAGGATGAAGATTTGGGTAGTGAAGAAGAAGAAGAGGATGAGCCGGAGGATGAGCCTGAGGAGTATAATGTTGAGGAAAAGGAGGTCACATACTTATGTTTTAAAAAGCTGGAGGGAAATGACTACGTGGACCTAGATAAATCAGATTGGTTTAAAAAGGAAAAAAAAGGTACCAGAGACTCCTATGTTTCAGCATCTGAAGGAACCTAATACAAAGGAGATGGATAGGAAGATCATATCCTGGAAATACAATGCCTTGTTCGATGCTTATATGATCAAGAGGAGAGGAGGAGACAGAAGCTACATCAAATATAGAAAACACTTCAATACCCTCCCTCGTTGGGATCTAAGGAGATTACCTGAACTCCTTCTACTTTGCAAGGAAGACAATCCAAGGGCCGAGGTATTTTAAATTGTTATCCAAAGGGCTGCGAGAGATAACTTTGTATCTTTCGGATATCAGAAGCCATTGAAAAGGAGATACAAGAGAGATAAGCATTGGGTTTCGTGGAAGGGCAAAGTGGTTCTGAAAGTTGTTACTCCAAAAGGTTATGAACCGGGTTAGGGTTCCTGATACTTAACCTCCTAGGCTATAAGATTTTGAGAAATGGTTTTACGATAACCAGACTGGGGAAGCTGTGATTAGAATGAAATGTCAGGATAGGCCCAAAATTAGAGTTTTTGATCCTATGGAGATGTTCTCATTCTGTGATAAGGATCTGAAGGTGTTGTGTGAGAATAGAACCAACCCTGGGGCAGGAGAAGATACTAAGGTTAAGGCAAACCTATTTGTCAGGGAGGTAAATAAAGCTCGTGGTGTTCGTGCTGAGATTAAGAAATTGGATGAAAGGGTCTGGAAAGTGGAAATTTATATACTTGAAATCGGGTGTAGAATCAGATCATATTTTATCAAATAAATGAAAAAAAGAAGATTCTTAGTGTCAATGTATGATCCATATATATATATATATGCATGCATGTACCTAGTTATTCTGTTATTTTTGTTTTATTTTAGTAGATTTCTTCACTTTTGGACTATCATATGCCTTTCATGCTAATTTTTTACATAAATTTATGATGAATGCAACAGCTTATCATTAATCACAAATTTAGGGGGAGTAGTTAATAAATGAAAAACAATAAAAATCTGAATTTACATAAAAAATCTTTGAATTAATTAGAGCTTGAGCACTAACTTCGCTGAAGATATGAAGTTTTCAAAATATAAATCTTCTTGTGCACAATTGTCATGCAAACAAAGTCAACAAGGTCCAATAGTAATATATGGTTCTATCATTTGATTAGAATCATACAATCAAACAAAGTTTCAGTGAAATTTCAGCATCAGTAGAAGCTACAGTGAAATTTCAGCATCAGTAGAAGCTATAATGAAATTTCAGCATCAGTAGATGCTATAGTGAAACTTCAGTATCAGCAGAATCAAAAGTGAAAAATCAATTAAATTATGACCGTCCATAGAATTGGTAAACTACGGATGTGTTGATAGTTTTAAAGTATAATCCATGTTCATAGAGTGGTAATTTATGGATAATCAAGATATACTTAATCAAGATATATTTAAAATTCCGTTTTAGTAATTGATGGTTAGGCATCCGCAGATGTTATGCATCCGCAGATGTTATGCATCCGCAGATGTCGTATGGAAGATTTGAAATCTACAGACTAATAAATTCAACGGAAAGGGGTAAAACGGAAGTGGGACCAACTTCATTAAATAAATGAAATTAATGTGTCCGAGAGTATATATGATGTTTTTAACTTAAAACTCTCATTATTCACTTTTCAGAGTACTTTTTCTCTTTTCAGACCTAGAAAAGTACACTCCCTTTTCCCCCTTTCACAAACATTAAAATTACCAAAACAAAATAAAAAGAATCATATAATCTTGATCACAAATCATTGTTTTAAAGGTAAGTCATGTCATAATCATCAATAATGAACTTTTATTTTCTTAAAACACCCATACACATAGACAATTCTGCTGCCATATTTATCACTGAAAATCCTATTCAACATTCAAAATCCAAACATATAGACATTAGATATCACTTTCTGAGAGATTGCTCATAAAAGGGTCTATGAAAGTTGTTCAAAGTTCTATAGACAATTGATGTGTTGTAAACACATCTAATTTTCCCGTGCATTTTATTTTAATTTCTAGTTAATTCGCGTTTTATTTTCGTAGATTTTAGTTACTTTTCTTCATTTCGTAATTTCAGGTTCACGAGAACTTACGGGAGGAAACCGAGCAATTATCAGGCGATCGGGAGTTAAAAGTGAAGAAAAATCCCAAAAGGTGAAGATCCTGCGGTCCACAAGATCCTTCCCTGCTGTCCGCAGGAGAGGTCAACGCGGCCCAGGAAACCCTGAAGTTCCTGCGGTCCGCAGGACTTACTCATGCGGTCCGTAGGAGGTCGAGGAAAAGTCAAAGTTCGTTTCTTTTATAAGTTGAGTTGCAGAAGCATATTGGAGGCGACTTGGAGCAGCTAGATAGTGGGATCGAAGAAAAGAACTTTACTTTCGGCTTTTCACGTGTTTGACCATCGGTTCCTTTTCGTTTCTCCGTTTCCATTCGTGTTCTTCACTGTTTATTCATGGTTTTTCATTGTAAATCTGATTTAATTATGACTAGTGGCTAATTGTTCTTTATCTACCTAGATTAGGTGATGGTTGACTTAGTTTGACTTGTTTTTCGGGTTATTTGACTTGTTGATGAATTCTATCGTATAAAGATTGATGATTTATGAGTAATGATGCTGATTTACTTCTGTTGAAATTGATTTGATTCATAATTAGGCTTCTCGTGTATTTTGGTTGATTTACTTGTGTGTTAATTGACTAGAATTGCATGTTAGGATCATTACTTGGTGTTTTGACCTAGATGGATTGATCACCCATAGGAGTTTTATGTTTAAATCAATTTTCAAAAGTTAGCTTATCTTGAGTCTGAGAGGAGAGAGATAGTTGATTGATCTTGGGGGTTTTTTGGTTTGGGTAACGAGTGCACGAGAGTGACTAGTCCTAAAACTAATAACTTTTCTTGTCAATTCATGTCATTAATCATATTCATCAATTTACTCCGTGTGTCTAGTGTTGCTTAGGGTAACCTATTTCACATTGTGCTGTTGAGACTGAGTGGTAAAATAGTTTTCGAGTACGTAGAGTTTCAAGGAATTTTGAGACCGAGAGGTGAGAAATAACCTGTTCAGTGGTACAATTGATTTTCATGGCACTTAGAGTGTGTCAGTGACTCCAAGAGGAGATCTGATATATTTCAGGTGTCTAATTCAGAAACTGGAGTCAAACAATCATTCAACTCGAGAGTCAGTCAAATCGGTCAACTTGATGCCGAGTCTAGGCAGTGCTTCCTTTTATTTGATTTCCTTTCCATTTACAGTGATTTACGTTAGTCTCCTTGTTTAGATTTTATTTCTTTTAATTTTTAGTATTATTGCATGCGTTATTTAGTTTAGTGTTTTGTTTTATTATTTGATTGTGTTGCTTAGTTGGTCTACTAATTTACTTATCCTCTCCTTAATTATTAAAAATCCCTTAAAAATCATCAGTTAGGATTCGACAACAGTTCAGCAACAAGGGCCGCCACCCATTCGTGACCATGGTCGATACTCGGTTTACTTTCAATACTACAAGCGACCGGTACGCTTTCCGTGAGTGTGTGTTTGAGAAGTAATTTGTTTTAATTAATTAAAACTTGGTCTTTATAATTTAAAATACATTTTCACACCATCACAATCAATTGGCTGGCCTTTTTACAATACCATTTGTTTGAAGAATAATTGAATTTTTAGTTCAGTAACTTGGTATGATCAACTATGAATCAAACAAGTAATACTTTCAAAAAATTAACTTCAAAAAAACTTGGTTTTCTCAAAAAAAGGCCAGCCAATTGATTGTTGATGGTGTGAATTCTAGGGTGTCGGGTGCTCGGGTTCATCCGAGCACATGAGGTAGTGTGGGCTTGCATGTTGCGTTTTTTAGTGTGCTTCTTGTCTAGACATGTTAGGATATGGATTCTGGAGGTTCTTGGTGTGTGAAACCCATGCCCGAAGCAGCTGGACGCTGCTCGAGGTCTCAGCAGTCGCGACCTGCTGTGTAGGGCGACTGGGCCTTTCGGCCGACTGAGCCGTGCGACTGGGGTGCGTCGTGCGACTGGGCCAGGCGTATGAGTGTGTCGCGCGACTGAGTCGTGCGGTTAGGCAAATCGCACAACTGAGTCATGCGCATGAGTCTGTGCGAATGAATGTGTGTGCGAATGAGTCCATGCGAGTGAGTATGCGTGCGATTGAGTCAGTGCGAATGAGATTGTGTGCGATTGTGCGTGAATCGCATGACTGAATGGCCAGTCACACGAATGAATGTTCAATCGCACGAATGAAGATAATTCATGCGAACGAAGTTCAATCGTGCGTATGGAGGATGAGTCGCGTGATTGGGTCTTGCATGGTACGACTGAATGCTTAGTCGCATGAATGAAGGTTCAAACATACGAATGAAGCTGATTCGTACGACTGAAGGTCCATTCGTGCGAAAGGAGGATTGAGTCGTGCGTCCGGTCCTATCATGTGACTGATGATGGTGTGTGTGTGTATGTATGTGGATCCCCTTTTCGGAGATCTTACGACCATAAGGTAACATTACTAAAGTGTCATAGCTTGATCACAAATATTAAAGTCAACGCTATCCACAGGCACATACTTTAAAATAACCTAGTCTAATATGTGTATGTCTGCTTGTGTGTGTACTACCCACGACCGAACCAAAACTGCCCGAGCCTATTGACATCATCTTATGCTTTATGCTCGTTATTAATGCTTGTCAGTAACTGTCAATAGGTGTTTGACTCTTCATAGCATCCTACCGTTGGGAACATTCATCATACGTGCCTATCATCTGTTCAGTGAGTTTCGTGGCCCCTTTTTTACTCTTATAAAACCTTTTCAAATATTTTTAACTTGGGGGAAAAGAATGCTCACCTACTTAACTTGATTTCAGGCAGCTTCCCTAATGGATGTTGACTGCTACTTCTATGAGTATCTTATCTTACTTATCTGATGATTGCTGCTATATGAACTTGAACTATGTGCTATGTTATCACTATGTATGTTACTTAGTGGTATCACACTACTATGCACTACTACTTGATGTTATGTGTTGATTGATCCTACCTGTGGATGCCATTGACCTTGGATGCTCTCTGTGTGGTTCTTCTAAGCCGATCATCCACTACAACCATTAACCCCGGTAATTGGGACCTAAGGATTGGTTTGGTTGTAACCTATACGTATGCGCTGTGTGGATCTTGCTACGTCATGTTAAACTTATGATGCTTTGGAAAACCTTTTATATAACCATTAACCCCGGTAATGGGACCTAAGGATTGGTTTGGTTATAAACTATACGTATGCGCTGTGTGGATCTTGCTACGTCTTAATAAACCATTTAAAACTTTGGGAATGTTTCCTTACAGCCATCTATTCCCGTGTGGAACCGATGACTAGGTTTGGCTGTAGCTATTATAACTGGTAAAACCGCCTATACATAACTGTAGCCGCGGAAACATTTATTAAACTTACTTACGGTTTTCATCTTAACATCTTTTATTACTTAAAACCTGCGAAGCTCACCAATAATTTTTGTTGACCATTTTGAGCATTTCTATGCAGGTGATCAGGGTAATTGAAGATCTAGGAGTGTTGCCTTTTAAAGGAGACCCTAGGATGCCTTTTGTAAACATTACCCTTGTAAAGCTTGAACATGGTCTTTTGTATACTTGTTCCTGAGTTGTGGGAATTTACTTTACAAGTTAACCATAATGCTTATGTGATCCTTTATGTTGTGCTTACGGCTATCCTGTCGTGAACATTGACTATACACGACACAACTCTCCAATTGTGTTAGGGTGTCATCATCACACGCTTGTCATCATATTATTATTATTGTTACTCTATTGTATACCATGTGTTGTGATGATCCCGTCTAGCTCGCATTCCCCGTGTTTCCGCTATCAGCGGGGGGTGTGACATTATTATTACAAGACTTTAATCATATTCATAAGCACACTCAACCACACTCTCTCTCACACACAAAGTGCAACACCTTATCTCTTGTTTCTCCTTGCAAATTTCGGCCAAGAAGAAGGGATTTGAAGAAGATTTGGTGTTCAACTTCCTAACAAGTTAGGTGTGTTTGAAAGGCTTGTGGGTATACTAGCTTGAGGTCTTCTTCTTTGGAGGCTTCCATTCAAGAACATCATCTTCTTCATATATTATCCATCTCACATCTTCTTGTTCTTAGAAAGGTAGTATTCTAAGAAAACCCTACGGTTGGTTTCATTTTGATAGCATTTGTTTTCACATACATGATCCTTGTTCTTGGGTTTGTCTTCTTGATTATAAAATGGTTTATTTTCAGCATATAAAACAAGTTTTATGTCTCTTATATCCGCTGCTTTTTTTTGTTTAAATGGTTAAACAAACTTTGATTAACTTGTAACGAACCGAACAATGGTATCAGAGCCGGTTATGTGGAAAACTTGCTTCAAAAGTCCAAGAAAAATTAGTTTTGTTGGACTTCTCAACCCATTAGGGGCTGATTTGTTTTGGATATATGAATCCCTTATCTTTCAAGTTTTATATTACATGGTTTAGAATAAATCTTGAAAGATTGATGTCAAATGGTTGATTATTTTGTTTGGACAAAAACCATAAAAACAATGGATTATGTTGGCTGAAAGTTTAAGGGTTAAAAAGGGAGTTCATTTTGTTCTTGAATCTTCTATTTGGATACATGTTTTGGTGCATAACATAGCATTGAACAAGTGTGTTTTGGATTTGGTTGAATATTTTGTCATGTTCGGTATTATTCATCAAAGGGTTGTAATAATAATTTTGTGTTTGTATCTTTAGGTTGTAATTTATTTATTCTTGGGTTATGTGATAAATAGATTAGGTGCATTTCTTTTATTAGAAAAATTGTATTAGGATATAATTTTTGTAAAAAGATGCACAAGTTGGAGACTCAAAGGAAGATACAAAGGAAGGACACAAAGACATGGACACTTGAAGCATCTGGATGTGGATTCAAGTGGGAGTTCATGAACACATTTTAATGTGTTATTATTAACCCTTAGGAAAGACCTAATGACAACACTTGTGGTGGCAAACAAGTGTAGTCAACTTAGTGGCTATGGTTATGCACTTATGATTGTATGATTGTGCTTGTTTGGTTGTTTATTTTATGATGGTTGTTTGATATATGAATATGCATAACAAACTAATTAATAAACATAACAAGCTGAAATAATATGGTTCTTTATCAGTAAGTGGTTAATAAAAGGTTATTAAACGGATTAATGATTTTAAATAAAAAGGGTTTTATTAAAAAGGGAACCATAGGGTACCATGTGTTTGAAAGCATGTAAATACAAGGTACATAGAGTTTTCTAAACTAGAATTATGAAAAATAAAATTCCTTTTGAAATCAAGTTTAACACCATCCTTTTGCACAACACTTGAGTCACTTGGAAATTCTTAATGGGATAAAAGTCACCTAACCACTTATGTTGGTAAACTCACATGTGTGTGTAAGTAGGGTGACTTGATTTGCAAACCATGTTAAATGGATCACCTACAATGTGGTTTACAAAAGGCGTTAATGGGATAAACATGCTGACTACACATATGATGTTTAAGTCGATCCCATACCTCAAGAAATTGCAAAGGGTTGTAATTGTCAAACGTTGACTACCTTGTTAATTTAAATAATGGAATAAAGATCACCTAACCACTATTTAAATGTAACGTTGGATTCTAGATTTTTAATTTTTAATTTGTGTATGACACATAAAAGGGTTTTAGTAATAAAAATATGATAATATCTAAAATACTAAAATTGAACTTTGTTAAAGTTTGCAGATGGCCACCAACAACAATGAAAACAATGATATCTCGTCCGCTCATACCCTATCACTAAGAACCATTATCCAAAAGGAGCGTCTAAACCATAACAACTTTATCGATTAGTTTCCAAACTTGAGAATTGTTCTCAAGCAAGAGAAACGGTCATATATTTTAGACGATCTGATTTCCGATCAACCCAATGAGGAAGATGAGGAGGCCTACAATAGTTGGGCGAAATACACTAAGGACTCAGTCCAAGTGTCTTGCCTCATGTTGGCATGTATGACTCCGGATCTCAAAAAGGAGTACGAACACACGGAACGTATGATATGATTACTCTATTGAAGGAAACGTTCCAACAACAAGCAAGGGTAGAGCGCTTCGAAACGGTTTGAGCACTCCATGCATGTCGTATGGATGATACCCAATCGGTCTCATCTTATGTACTTAAGATGAAGAGCCACAGAGACCGCCTTGAAAGGCTGAATTGTCCCGTCTCGAAAGAGTTGGCTATGGATTTGATCCTCAACTCTTTGTCAAAAAGGTTTGACAACTTTGTTATGAATTATAACATGAACGGGTAGGACAAGAACATAAGTGTGCTTCACTCTATGCTCAAAACAGTCAAGGCGGCTATGGGTAAAAGAGTTTTACCCGTTCTCATCATCCATGAAGGTGGGAACAAGAAGAGGCCTCCCCCGCACCCAAGGCAAGTGTTGCCAAGGGTAAATGGTACGTTGGGGGAAAGGGAAAAGGAGTGGTAAAAGTGCCACCACCATGACCAGCGAAGTAGAAGCAAAAGGTTGCTTCAAAGGACCTATGCTTTAAGTGTAGGGAGATAGGACATTCGGCAAGAAATTGTCCTATCCATCTTAAAAAGTTGCAAGCTAAGAGGGATATCAGGCAAACCGTAGGTACAATTTTCATGATTCATATTGATCTCAATTTAATATCCTCTAACACATGGGTATTGGATACCGGATGTGGAACTCATATTTGCAATTTGTTACAGGGGTTCAAAAGAAGTAAGGACTTCAAGAAAGGGGATGTTATCCTTTATATGGGGAATGGGGCAAAAGTTCAAATTGAAGACCAAGGGGACTACATCTTGAAGCTTCCAAATGGTTTGGAAGCAATTTTGAACAATGTTTTGTATGCTCCTAGTTTGACTAGGAACATTATTTCATTTGCCCAATTAAGATAATATGGTTATGTTTTGACATTTGTTGAAAATGAAAATAATGTTTCTTTGAATGACATATTTTATTTTAAAATTAATCCTATTAATGGTATTTATGAATTGGTTCGTGAAAACACATTATATGATAGCTCATTATACCAAACCACCACCAAGAAGCTCAAATTGGATTTGAGTGACACCTGTCTTTGGCATTGCTGTCTTGGTCATATAAACAAGAAGCGCATACAAACACTTCAAAAGATGGTCTTTTAAAAGCAAGTGAATATGATTCATTTGATGTATCTGAATCTTGTTTATAAGGAAAAATGACTAAGGCACCTTTTAGTGGCAAAACCAAAAGAGCAAAAGATATATTAGGTATCATACATTCGGATGTATGTGGTCCTTTTAAGCCATTGACTAGGTACAATAAAAGATACTTCATTACCTTTACTGACGACTATAGTCGATATGCGTATGTTTACTTATTAAGACACAAAGATAAAGCTTTTGAAATGTTTTAAACCTTCCAGAATGAGGTAGAAAATCAACTCAACAAGTCAATAAAAATTCTCCGCACCGATAGAGGAGGTGAATACCTAAGTGATGCTTTCAGAGATTATCTTAAAAGTTGTGGGATTGTCTCATAACTATCTCCACCTGGGAAACCACAACACAATAGTGTGTCCGAGAGGAGGAATCAAACTCTATTGGATATGGTTTGATCTATGATGGCTAGAAGCCCATTGCCACTATCATTTTGGGGTTTTGCTTTGCTTTCAGCGGACCGTATTGTGAATATGGCCCCAATCAAGAAAGTGGAGAAGACACCTTTTGAAATATGGCATGGAAGGGTTCCATCTCTGTCATATTTAAAGGTGTGGGGATGTGAGGCTTATGTTAAGACTCCCACCTTAAAAGTTAGAAAGCCATTCCACTAAGTGTATCTTTATTAGATATCCTGGAGCTTCTATGGGATATTGTTTCTATGATCCATTGGAACAAAAGGAGTTTGTTGCCAAGAAGGCTGAATTCTTAGAAGCTAAGTTCCTTATGGAAGGAGCTAGCAGTAGAACAGTGGATCTTGAGGAGGATCAAGAACCACAACCTGATACACGTTTGGTTGACACTAGCACTCAACATGAGGATGTTGAGGATTATCAAATGGTTGATCAATACACACAAAACGTTCGTAGATCTGGTAGAACTAGTAATCCACCTGAAAGATATGGATTTTTCGTAGATGCATGCTATGTGGTAGATTCCGATGAACCAACCACATAAAGTGATGTAATGTCTAATTTGGATTGTGGCAAATGGCTGGAATCCATGAACATTGAGATGCAAACCATATATGACAACAAAATGTGGGACTTGGTTGTTCCATCTCTTAACTCCAAGGTAGTTGGAAGTAAGTGGGTTTTCAAGAAGAAAACCGATATGCATGGAAACTTGGATACTTATAATGCTAGACTTGTAGCAAATGGTTTCACTCAAACTCAAGGAGTTGATTATGATGAGATCTTCTCGCCTGTTGCAATGCTAAAGTCTATTAGGATATTATTTGCCATAGCTGCTCATTATGATTATGAGATTTGGCAAATGGATGTCAAACCTGCTTTTCTAAATGGATATTTTGAGGAAGATGTCTATATCGTTTAGCCTGAAGGTTTTTTCGATCCAAAACATCCTAACAAAGTATGCAAGTTAAAGAAATCAATCTATGGATTAAAGGAAGCATCAAGAAATTGGAATAACCATTTTGATGAAGTGGTAATCAAATTTGGGTTCATCAAAAACGCTGATGAAGCATGTGTGTATAAGAAAGCTAGTGGGAGCATCATCACTTTCCTAGTATTGTTTGTCGATGACATCCTACAATTTGAAAATGACGTTCCAACCATAGGAGGTGTAAGAACCTAGCTTGGAAGCAGTTTTTCCATTAAGGATCTTGGTGAAGCCGCCTATATTTTAGGAATAAAGGTCTATAGAGATAGATCAAGGCGGTTGATAGGTATAACTCAATGTGCATACATTGATAAGATCTTGAAAAGGTTCAAGACGAAAAACTCTAAGAAAGGTACAATACCTATTCAAAGAGGAGGGATATTGAGTATGACTCAGTGTCCAAGCTCAAAGGTTGAGCAAGATAAAATGAAGGAATCCCGTGTGCGTCTACTATAGGATCCATCATGTATGCAATGATATGCACTAGGCCGGACATGTCATACGCTTTGAGCATGACAAGCCGATACCAGTAAAATCCTGGAAATAGTCATTGGATGGTTGTTAAGAACATACTTAAATACCTAAGGATGACTAAAGATATATTCCTAATCTATGGATCTGGTGAGGAGGAACTCGTGGTAAAAGGTTACACGGATGCGAGTTTCCAAACTGATCGGGATGATTCACGATCCCAATCGGGATACATTTTCATCTTAAATGGAGGAGTAGTCTCTTAGAAGAGCTCTAAGCAAGTTGTGGTGGCATTATCACCTACAGAGTCGGAATACATCGCCACTTCATTAGCAGCTCAAGAAGCTGCATCGTTCAAGAAATTCATTGTCGATCTAGGGGTGGTCCCTTCCATTCAGGACCCCCTAGAAATTCTTTGTGATGACGAGGGTGCGATTGCTTAAATCAAGGAACCACGTGCATATCAAAAGACTGACGAAGCTCCTTGAAAAGGCAAAGCCTGAAGGTCATACTTGTGCCATGGGACTTCGATATTCTAGTGACTCGATTTGATCTTTTAATTTCGTATTTGGATATTGGAACCTTTTATTACTTGAATAAATTATTTGGTTATAATGTTTCAACTAATGTTCCTATTTTGCATGTTTAAACCATGAGTAAATCATTTACTCAAAACGTACGTAGTCGTTCATACTTGTGGGAACAAGTACGAGAGTAAGACTATTATGAACTTGGATTGGTGGATATTCATATGGATGAATATAGAGCAAAGGGTTGCTACTAAGGTTCATAGATATTTATGGGATACAAATATTGGACTGACCCACATCTCAAATATTACTACATGGAATCTTCTTGATTGATCATAAGTAATTTTAGCTAAAGGCGAATATCATTTGGTATCCTCTGACCTGAGATACATATTGGGTCTTGATATTCACCAAGAATCATACTTTGACTTAGTTCTTCATTGTTCTGAAACATGGTAGTACATAAGGCTAAATTCAGGTATAGTACGAGGTGATTCTGAGAGACGTATGTAGTCAAGATGGGATTTGTCCCTCTTATTCGTTGAGAGTAAGATGTCTAAGGCCTACTAAAGTTAAATCAAAGGAGAATGATCACTTTGTGTCTCTGGGATTTAACATGACATCTGTGACAAAAGGATAGATGATTGATTCACCTAAAACATTTTCGAGTAAGGTACTTGAAGGGGATGATGTTATTAAATCGCTCTTAGTCATATGTATTAAGGGTAGTAAACCATTGTTAGGCAGTATTTACTGCTTACATCAATCTTCTATGAATCTTGTGCAAGTGGGAGATTGTTGGATCTTATATACCCAAGACACATACAAGATTGATATGGTTAGTACGTTATGATCCAAGACGGGTCATACCCAATAACAAGCTAAACAAACACCAATAAATATTTAGTTTTTGATATGATCAAGCAAATAAATATTGACACCAATTTAGAAAATGGGTTTTCTAAATTATTGCATTTGAAATAGAACAAATTATATGGATATTGAGAAATTATTTGTTTTGTTATTTAAGTAGGTTAAATAACAACAAATAAAAGTGTGGTTAAGTTATAAAATTAAATGGGGTTTAATTTTATAAACTTATAAGTAAATAATGTGTGATAAAAATTTTAAATGGGTGGGAACCCATTTAAAATTTCCGGTCGCCCCTTGGTGCTTCACATTGGGATTCACTGTCTTGTTATTATTACAAGACTTTAATCATATTCACAAGCACACTCAACCATACTCTCTCTCACACACAAAGTGCAACATCTTCTCTTGTTTATCCTAGCAAATTCGGCCAAGAAGAAGGGATTTGAATAAGATTTGGTGTTCAACTTCCTAACAAGTTAGGTGTGTTCGAAAGGCTTGTGAGTATACTAGGTTGAGGTCTTTTTCTTTGGAGGCTTCAATTCAAGAACATCATCTTCTTCATCTATTATCCATCTTACATCCTCTTGTTCTTAGAAACGTAGTATTCTAAGAACACCCTATGGTTGGTTTCGTTTTAATAGCATTTGTTTCACATACATGATCCTTGTTCATGGGTTTGTCTTCTTGATTATAAAATGGTTTATTTTTAGCATATAAAACAAGTTTTATGTCTCTTTATATCCGCTACATTTTTGTTTAAATGGTTAAACAAACTTTGATTAACTTGTAACAAACCCAACAAAAAGAAACCTTTTTAGAGAAATGTGGAAATTAATACTTTGACTGAGAGAGTAACTTCAGCTGAATTCGAGACCACTAAACATAAAACAAAACTTGATAAATAGACAATTTCTAGAATGAAGCTAGAGGAACTCTATAGCAAACAAAGGGGAGCTAGAATTAAGACAGGGTTGGGTTGTGGTCAAACCACTTATGTTTACCCACTGCCTAGAACCTTTTGCTATTCTCCAATGCCTACACCTCATCCTACAAATGATTTAATTAAAAAAGATACTAACAGTTCTTTGAAGGTTTATAAGGGGTGAATCATAATGAGGTTCGAGAATATTATGATTAAGGAGGAAGTAAAGGTCTTGGCAGTTGTAGTTCTAGTTCTTCTGATTCCAAAAATTCTTTTGTAGACAATAGTTCCAGTAGCATAGATTGTAGTTTGTATAGTTTACATTCCTATTGTTCTCATTCCATAATGTTTGAATCAAATAAAGTTGATGTTTCAGGTGTTAATGAAAAACATGGTGTTATCAGTAAAGCCGATAAAAATTCTTCAAAAACAACTATTTTGAAAAATTCATTTATCTTCCCATTCCTACTTTCACTCCTAATCGGATTTTAACTACAAGTGAAACAACATCCTCACATGATAGCAAGATTTCAGAGATAAGAGAATCCACAAATCATGATAGATCATTTGACTTAGGAAACAAATCACACGCAGTGTACATCACTGACAGTGATTGTGATTCCTTATGTCTGAGTGTGAGGAAGAGATTATCATGGATATTGTTCCAATTCTAAAGGATAAAATAAATGTTTTAAATTCTTTTTGTTTTAACTGTGGTAAGGATGATCACATTGTTAAGCACCGCCTAGAGGTTGTTAATAGGAATGTAAATAACCGTTCTTTGGGTAAAAGAATAAAACTTTGTTGATAGTTTCTTTTCTACAAATTCATCTTGTCCTAGAACCAAGCCGGTTAAGGTTTGGGTCCCCGTGTCTAAATGATTACCCGTAATTCATTTGCAAGGAACATTCAAGAAAGACTATCAACAGCACTTGGAATGTAGATAGTGGATGTTCCAGGCATATGACCGAACTAAAGGACATTCTTACTAATTATAGAATAATAAACAGAGGATATTGATGGAGCTAGTCTGCCCAAGACACATATTATAATTGACGTGGCTAGTACATAATGACCCAAGTCGAGTCTTACCCAATAACAAGCTACACAAACACCATAATATTTATTGTAAGATATGATCTAACAATTAAATATTAACACTTATGATATTTAGAAAATGGGTTTCTAAATATTTGCACTTGAGGAATGAATAAATTATGTGGATAATTTATTTATACAAATTATCTTATGATATTATTTAAGTTGGTTAAATAATATGTATATGATAATGGTTATGAGGTATAGCATGTATCTAATATCATGTTAATATGGTACATGTTTAATTAAACTTGTATATAATAACATGTTATTTATTTGAGTCAAAATAATTAAAAGGTGAAAAGTGGGGGGGGGGGCTGCCAAAAGTTAAAAGGGATTAAGATCCCTTTTGAATTTTTTGAACGCCTTAAATGGTTCTTGAAACACCCACTTTCACCTACCAACCATTTCACATGCAATAGACCACTAACCAAGAAACCTTCCTCCTTCTCTCCTCTCTCTTGATCTCGGCTAAAACAAGGAAGAAAGAACAAGATTTTGCTTGTGTAGTGCAAGTGTAAAAACCATAGCAAACAAGATGCGTTGTTAGTGGCTTGCGGTGTACAAGCTTGAGGCTCTCTCCATTGAAGGCTAGCCATACATCATCATCTCTTTCACTACTTTTTTCATCCTGAAAGGTAGTGTTTCTTGAACACACTATGGTTTTCATCTTGTAACATCCCACATTGGTTCGGAAGGAGAACGAATGCTTCTTTATAAGGGGCTTGAGACCTTCCCCACTATGACGCGTTTTGCCTGGGCGATGGTGGTACGTCCCGGTTCAGGTGAAAACAAAACCGTTAGGCGATGGTGGTTCGTCCCGGCCAAAGCGGACAATATCATGGTCCGGTTACGTTGGGCTGTTAAACATGGTATCACAGCCAGGGCCGGGCCACTGTGCCAGCGAGGACGCTGGGCTCCCTAAGGGGGTGGATTGTAACATCCCACATTGGTTGGGAAGAAGAACGAATGCTTCTTTATAAGGGGCTTAAGACCTTCGCCACTGTGACGCGTTTTTCCTGGGCGATGGTGGTACGTCCCGGTTCAGGTGAAAACAAAACCGTTAGGCGATGGTGGTTCGTCCTGGCCAAAGCGGACAATATCATGGTGCGGTTACGTTGGGCTGTTACACATCTTGAAAGCATGTTTACTTCGTATATGGATCCTTGGTTTGGGTGTTTGTTTATATGTAAAATTGGTTTTATATTCACATTGACAACGGACAATATCATGGTGCGGTTACGTTGGGCTGTTACACATCTTGAAAGCATGTTTACTTGGTATATGGATCCTTGGTTTGGGTGTTTGTTTATATGTAAAATTGGTTTTATATTCACATTGACAACAAGATTTAAAACTAACTTATCCACTGCGTTTTTCATATAAATAGGTTAATATGACTTTGATAATCTTGTTAAAACCCAACAATGGCATGAAGAGCCGCTTATACGGATACATGCTTCTTGAAATTTTAGATTTTCGGATTTCATAGTGGGTTTCACCCTATGGTCGAACCCTTCTTGGGTTATTTGGTTTCCCCTTGCCTTTCAAAGTTATTTTTTAATTGCTTGTGATAATCTTGAAAGGTTAAGTCATTTGGATGATTGGTTGTTTTGTTTGGACAAAAACCCAAAACCTTTGGTTTTCTTTATCCTTAGCCGAAAGTTTGCAGTTCAAAAGGGAACCATTTAGTTTGTATATCTTGCATATTTGGATGTGTATTGGTTGTTCATAACGTAGCCTTGGCCTTGTGTTTGGATGGATTTTGTGTTGGTTGATTATTTGATTATTTCATGTGGTTGTAATATTCTTTTATTTGGGTTTGTAATCTATTTATTTATTTCATATTGGTTTGTAATAATAATTAGATTAGTTGTATTTGTTTTACTAGAAAAATGTATTAGGATATATTTTGTTTTGTAAATGGAAGATGCAACAATGTTAGGGATTTGGTTTTGGACCTTAATGGACTTAATGGTCCGAAATGGGATTCTAGCCCAAAGACCAAAGCCCAAACTTGGAGGGCCATGGAAGCTAGGAGCTGAAATTAAAGCCCATAAAGAAGCCCAAATAAAGTGAAGAGATCACAACACAAAAGTGGACACTTGTGGCATTTGGATGTGGAATCAAGTGGGAGTTCACCGAAACATGGTTATGTTCTTTTGGTCGCCTAGGAGAGACCCTTTGGCACACTTATTTTGGTCAACAAGTGTGGCCAAAAGTAGATGGATATGGTTATGAACTTGTGGTTGGTTATTTATTCTTGTGTGGTTAATTTGTATTTTGTATTATCTTGCTTGGATAAGGATAATTTACTACTTAATATAAACAACTTGAATAAAATTGGTTCCTTAGAAATCATTAGGTAATAAAAATTGGTTTTATTAAAGGTTAATGATTTCATAATAAAATGGGTTTTATTAAAAAAGAACTTTGAAAATTGGTTTTCAAACTAAGTATCGTACATTTGAAAACATGCATATGTAAGGTAAACAAATGTTTTCCAATCTAGAATTAAGAAAACTAAAATCCCTTTAAAACAAGTCTAACACCATCCTTTTATACAACACTCGAATCACTTGGAACTCGATGTGGGATAAAGATCACCCAACCACATTGGAGGAAACTCGTGAGGTTGAGGTGGGTTTACCATATTTGTGGGAAAGATCACCTAACCACTTTTGTGTGTAAATTCACATGTGTGTATAAGTAGGATGACTTGATTTGGAGACCATGTGAATAGGATCACCGAAGCATGGCGTACAAAGGTGTTGATGGTATTAAACATGCCAACTAAACATATGATGTTAAACTGATCCCATCAACTAGAAATTGCAAAAAGGTTGCAATCATCAAATTTTGACTAACTTGTTAATTCAATAGTAGGATAAAGGTCACCTAACTACTATGTGAATAAAATGTTGGGTTCTAGATTTTAATCATTAATTGTGTTGGAGACATAAAGGTTATTAACGATTAAAATTTTAAATAATATCGAAAATACTAATATTAAACTTTGTTAAAACTTGTAGATGGCTGCAATCAACAATCCACCTAATGCAATTATCCCACCCATGCATAACCTATCTCTAAGAGCCATACTTGATAAGGATCGTCTTATGTATAACAATTTTATAGATTGGTATCGAAATTTGAGAATTGTTCTCAAACAAGAAAAGAAATCCTACATATTGGACAATCCTATTCCCGATGAACCAAACCCTAACGACCTAGATGCCTATAACAATTTGTTAAAAAACAACAAGCATTCGGTGCAACTTTCTTGCCTCATGTTAGGAACTATGATTCATGAGATATAAAAGGATTTTGAAGATCAAGGGCCATATGACATGATCACCCAACTTAAGAAATGTTCCTTACTCAAGCTCGTGTGGAGCGCTTCGAAACGGTTCGACCGCTTCATGCATGTCGTATGGAAGAAACCCAACCCGTTTCATCTTATGTGCTTAAAATGAAAAGCCATATTGATTGGCTTGAATGGCTAGATTGTCCCGTCTCAAAAGAGTTGGCCACGGATTTGATCCTTAATGGTATAACTAAAAGATTTGTGACTTTTGTCATGAACTACAACATGTATGGATAGGACAAGAGCATTGGTGAGCTTAATGCAATGCTCAAGATGGCCGAAACGGGAATGGGTAAAATGGTTTCACCAGTTCTTGCGATCAATGAAGGTGGAAATAAGAAGAGGCATCACCCAGAACCTAAGGCAAAGGTTTCCAAAGGCAAGGGACCCGTCGAGGGTAAGTTCAAAGGGAAGTCTAAAACGAAACCACCAAAACCAAAAGAAATGAAGTTAAAAGTTGCTATGAATGACCCATGTTTTGGTTGTGGTGAGATAGGACATTGGATGAGGAATTGTCCAACCTATCTTAAGGAGTTGAAAGCAAAGAGGGATGCGGGACAAACCTCAGGTACAACTTTCATGATCCATATTGATTTAATGTTATTTCCTCTAACACATCAGTATTAGATACCGGATGTGGAACTCATATTTGCAATTTGTTGCAGAGCTTTAAAAGAAATAAAAATTTCAAGAAAGGAGATACTACTCTCTTGATGGGCAACGGAGCAAAGGTTGATGTTGAAGCCCAAGGAAACTACATATTGAATGCTTTCCAATGGTTTGGAAGATGTTTTGAAAAACATTTTATTTGCTCCTAGTTTGACAAGGAATATTATCTTCGTTTATCTTTTAAGACAATGTGGTTATGGTTTAAAGTTTTGTGGACTTGTATTTGTGTTTTCATGGATAATGTCTTTTATTTTAAAGCTATGCCATCAAATGGCATTTATGAATTAGTTCATGATAACAAGTCCTTTGATAACACGTTGTACCAATCAAGCACTAAGAAACTCAAAATGGATTTGAGTGAGACCTATCTTTGGCATTGTCACCTTGGTCACATAAACAAAGATCGCATACATACACTTGAAAAGAATGGTCTTTTGAAATCAAATGTAGATTTATTTGATAAATGTGAATCTTGTTTACAAGGAAAGATGAATAAGAAACCCTTTAGTGGTACTAATGAGAGGGTAAAAGACTTATTAGGTATCTTACATTCGGATGTATATGGTCCTTTTAAGACAAAGACAAGGAATGGTGAAAGATACATCATTACCTTTACCGATGATTATAGTCGTTATGGGTATGTATATTTGTTAAAACACAAAGATGAAGCCTTTGAAATGTTCAAGGTGTTCCAAAATGAAGTAGAAAATCAACTTAATAAAACCATCAAAGTACTTCGTTCAGACAGAGGAGGTGAATACCTAAGTGATGCTTTTTAAGATCATCTTAGGAGTTGTGGAATTATCTCACAACTCACTCTACCCGGAACACCGGAACACAATGGTGTATCCGAAAGTAGGAATATAACTCTATTGGATATGGTTCGATCTATGATGGCTAGAAGCACATCGCCTCTATCATTTTGGGGTTACACATTGGTCTCGGCAACCCTATTCTAAATAAGGCTCCAACCAAGAAAGTGGATAACACACCTTTTGAAATATGGCATGTAAGGGTTCCATCGTTATATATTTAAAAGTATGGGGTTGTGAGGCTTATGTCAAACATAACACCCAAAACAAACTTGCAAGTCGATCCACTAAGTGTATCTTTGTAGGGTATCCCAAAGAATGTATGGGATATTACTTCTACAACCTAAAGGAGCAAAAGGTGTTCATTGCTCTAAAGGCCGAGTTCTTGGAAACTAAGTTCCTTATGGAAGGAACTAGTAGAATGGTGGAAATTGAGGAGGATCAAGAACCACAAGCCGATACACGTTTGGTTGATACTAGCACTCAACAAGAGGTTGTTGAGAATGATCATATGGTTGATCAAAACCTTTGAAGATCTGGTAGAATTAGTAAATCACCCGAAAGATATGGATTTTTCATGGATGGATGCTATGTGGTAGATTCGGATGAACCCACCACATACCATGATGCAATATCATAATCCGACTATAACAAATGGCTTGAAGCTATGAACGTTTAGATGCAATCCATGCATGACAACCAAGTATGAGACTTGGTTGCACCACCTCTTAACTCCAAACCAATTGGAAGTAAGTGGGTTTTTAAGAAGAAAACCGATATGCATGGAAACTTAGATACTTATAAAGCAAGACTTGTAGCAAAAGGTTTTACTCAAACTTGAGGGGTTGATTATGATGAAACCTTTTCGCCTATGGCAATGCTAAAGTCTATTAGGATATTATTTGCTATAACTGCATACTATGACTATGAGATTTGGGAAATGGATGTCAAAACCGCTTTTCTAAATGTATATCTTGATAAGATGTCTATATGGTTTAGCCCGAATGTTTTGCCGATCAACAACATCCTAATAAAGTATGCAAGTTAAAGAAATAAATCTACGGATTGAAACAAGCATCTAGAAGTGGAATCACCATTTTGATGATGAAGTTAAGAAATTTGGATTCATAAAAAACGCTGATGAGGCTTGTGTATATAAGAAAGCTAGTGGGAGCATCATCACTTTCTTAATGTTGTATGTTGATGACATACTATTGTTTGGAAAAGACATTCCAACCATGGAAGGTGTAAAAACCTGGCTTGGAAACTGCTTTTCCATCAAGGATCTTAGTGAAGCACCTACATCTTAGAAATAAAGATCTATAGGGATAGATCAAGGCGGTTGATAGGTTTAAACCAAAGTGCATACATTGATAAAATCTTGAAAAAGTTCAAGATAGAAAACTCTAAGAAAGGTTTGGTACCTATTCAAAGAGGAACAATATTGAGTGCTTCTAAATGTCCGAGCTAAAAGGATGAGCAAGTGAAAATGAAAGGAAACCCATATGCATCAGCAATAGGATCCATCATGTATGCTATGATATGCACTAGACCGGATGTGTCATGCGCTTTGAGCATGACAAGCAGATACCAATAAATTCCGGGAAATAGCCATTGGATTGCGGTTAATAATATATTGAAATATCTTAGAATGACTAAGGATATGTTTCTAATATATGGGTCTGGTGAGGAGGAACTCGTTGTAAAGGGTAACACAGATCCGAGTTTCCAAACTGATCAAGATGATTCTCGATCACAATCAGGATATGTGTTCGTTATGAATAGTGGAGCAGTCACTTGGAAGAGCGCAAAAAAAGATGTGGTAGCATTGTCCACAAGTGAATCGGAATACATCGCCACCTCTTTGGTAGCTCAAGAAGCTGCGTTGATAAGGAAGTTCATTGCCGACCTAGGAGTGGTTCGTACCATTCAGGACCCTCTAGAGATCTTTTGTGACAACGAGGGTGCGATTCCTAAAATTAAGGAACCCCGTGCACATGAAAAGATAAGGCACATTGATAGGAGGTTCAACTAAATATAGGATGAAGTAGAAAAAGGAAAGATATGTATTCGCAAAGTTCACACCGATCAAAACATTACGGATCCACTCACGAAACTCCTTGAAAGGCCAAAACGTGAGGCTCATAGTTGTGCCTTAGGACTTCGATATTCTAGTGATTGGATTTGATCTATTTTGTATTTGGATATTAGAATAATTGTTATTGTAACTCATTAATATGATTATGGCTTATGAGTATGATTTTTGAGTTATGTTACATTTTAGCATGATTAAATCCATGAATAAGCTAATTATTCTAAATGTCCATAGTCGCTCATATTTGTGGGAACAAATATGAAGGTAACACTATCATGAACTTGGATTGGCGTATATTCATAAGGTATGATCATACAGCAAGGGTTTCTTGTCAAGGTTCATGAATATTTATAGGATATAAATATTGGACTGACCCGCCCTCAAATATTACTACATGGAATACTTGTCATAGATCATTAGTAATTTTGAGTAAAGGTGAATATCATAGTATCCTCTAACCTGAGATACATATTCGGTCTTGATATTAACCGAATATTATGCTTTGTCTTAGTTCCTCGCTGTTCTGAAACATGACGGTACATAAGGCTAATGTCAAGTGTAATACAAGATGATATTGAGAGACGTATGTAGTCAAAAAAAGGATTTGTCCCTCTTATTTGTTGAGAGTGTGATGTCTAAGGCCTGCTAAGTTTAATCAGCATAGAATCATCATTTTATGTCTCTGGATTTAACATGACATCTGTGGCAAAAAGGATAGATGATTGATTCACCTAAATCGTTACAAGTAAGGTACTCGAAAGGAATGATGTTATTGAATGGCACCTCGTCATATGTATTAGGGGTAGCAAACCGTTGTTAGGCGGTATTTACTACTTGCATCAATTTTCTATGAATGTTGTGCAAGTGGGAGATTGATGGAACTGGTCTTCCCAAGACACATATTATAATTGACGTGGCTAGTATATAATGATCCAAGTCAGGTCATACCCAATAACAAGCGAGACAAACACCATAATATTTATTGTAAGATATGATCTAACAATTAAATATCAACACTTATGATATTTGGAAAATGGGTTTCTAAATATTTGCCCTTGAGGAATGAACAAATTATGTGGATATTTTATTTATACAAATTATCTTATGATATTATTTACGTGGTTAAATAATATGTATATGATAATGGTTATGAGGGATTGCATGTATCTAATATCATGTTAATATGGTACATGTTTAATTAAACTTGTATATAACATGTTATTTATTTGAGTCAAATAATTAAGAGGTGAAAAGGCGGGGCTGCCGAAAATTAAAGGGGATTAAGATCCCATTTGAAATTTTGAATTCCTTAAATGGTTCTTGGAACACCCATTTCACATAGAAACCATTTCACATGAATAGACCACTAACCAAGAAACCTTCCTCCTTCTCTCCTCTCTCTTGCTCTCGCTTGAGACAAGGAAGAAAGAACAAGATTTTTCTTGTGTAGTGCAAGTGTAAAAATCGTAGCAAACAAGGTGCGTTGTTAGTGGCTTGGGGTATACAAGCTTGAGGCTCTCTCCATTGAAGGTTAGCCATACATCATAATCTCTTTCACTATGTTTTCTTCCTCAAAGGTAGTATTTCTTGAACACACTATGGTTGTCATCTTGAAAGCATGTTTACTTCATATATGGATCCTTGTTTAGGTGTTTGTTTATATGTAAAATCGGTTTTATATTCACATTGACAACAAGATTTAAAACTAACTTATCCGCTGCATTTTTCATATAAATGGGTTTATATGACTTTGAAAATCTTGTTAAAACCCAACAGATATTATGACAACCCTAAAATTACAAGTCGCGATAATATTATGTTTAGTATATATATATTGTGGATATACGTATGCATGTTTGCATGCATACCTATATATTAGTAAATTACGTATACATGCATGTTTATACACCCGAAATTCACACATACCTGTATAGATATATAAGTTTTTACGTGTGCATGTTTACATATATGTACATGGAAAATTTTAGAATGCTTGTATATGTACGGGTAGCATGTATATATATATGGTTACTCATTTGTATGTATAGTTTATTTATATAAAAGCGCAGTTATATATATCTATGAATATATATGTATATATGCGTACATATCAAAACTAAAACCTAAAAACTAATAACCCAAACCACCAACCCTCGGTTACCACCCAAAACCACCACATACCACCCTACTTAAACCACCACCTTACCACAACCCACTTGAAAAGCACCATACCACCATACCCCGATCCCATGCACTCGGTTTTCTTGCATTCCCACCTATAAATTGCCACAAACCGCCACCACATCACCCTACACCTAGCATTCACCCTCCAAGTCAAAGCCTATGTGCCACCTTACCCCTATCTCTTGGTTATCTCCCTAAGAAACCGCCTCAAGCTCCTTCTCTTGACACCTAAGCAACCTACAAGCCTGATTCATCAAGGCTATGTTGCATGAGGCGGTCGATCAAGAGGATATATGCCAAACTAACAGGATCTCAGCCTCTAGTTCGATCAATTAGATTGTTTTTGTAGCGGATTTAGCACAAAATTAGCAATTACAGCAAGAACACAAAAGATATTGCATGTAAAAGTACAAACATAGAGAGAGAGAGAGAAAAGTTCTACGAAAAGATGTTTCTATTAACTTTACACGTTTCGGCACCTAATACAGCATGGTTCACCATCCTTTTATAGATGGCAATGGATGAATGATGATGTCACTTGACAGTGACATCAACCGATTATTAAACTAACAACTGATAGAATATAAAACTACTGAAGATGTCAACAACTGACATCTTCTTACAAAATGTCTACCTATTACAAGTACTAAAAAGGAAACTACTGAAAGCCTACAACGACTGAAGAACAAACTCTTCAGTCGTTTATAACTACTGAACTATAACAGCTGAAGAACAAACTCTTCAGCTGTTGTACAAACAACTGAAAAGAAAAACATAACTACTGAAAAGAAAAACCATCACAACAACTGAAGAAGACTTCTTCAGCTGTTGTGACAAACTCTGAATCTTCAGCAGTTGTTCTTCAGACATGGGCTTCAGATGATGTATCAGCTAATAACTTTAGTAGATGTCATCAGCTGATGTCTTCAGTCTTTGTCTTCATACTTTGTGCATCAGTAGATGATCTTCAGTTCTTTAGTTCTTCAACTTTTGATCTTCGGCACTTGTCTTCAGTACTTGAAGTCTTCAGTACTTGTATGTTTCAGTACTTCAGACTTCAGTACTTATTCTTCAGCACTTTGGGATCTTCAGCTGTTGTACTTCAGATCTTTGATCTTCAGACTTTGATTCTTCAGACTTTGTCAAACTGCTGATGAAGTTCTTTAGCAGTTGTTGTGATGACATGTGGGACTTAGAGGTTTTCCTGATCTTGACTCATTGGTTCTTTTGGTCCAACAAACTCCCCTGAACCAATGCAGCCAAAACCTCTAACTTATTTCTTGTCCCACTTATTGTTGGCAGAAATATTGGTTTATTTCCTTCTGGATCAGATCAGAAGTTGACCCTGATAAGCACTGGCCTGAGAGGTAGTCTCTGATATTTGATTGGCTGAGTATGGATGGGAGCTCTGTTTTGGGGAATTGGACACAGAGCTGTTGTCCTATCCATGAGACCTACCTCCCTCGTACGAGCCTGTAGGATTCTCTGGTGTAGGCTTGAAGAAATATCATCTGTTCTTCTTTGGTTAAGTCTTCAGCCACACCATTGAATAACCCCTCTCGGTCGTACAGCTCTGAGACAAACTTGGCCTGTTTGCCATTCTTGAGCTCAACTGTTGTGACTTGCCTATATGCAAATTCATCTGGGTGTCTTCCTTCTAACAACAAGTTGAGCTCATCCCTATGGAAGTTCTCAAGCCTCTTATAGACTAAGCCCTTCCTTACCACCCTATTGTCTAATATTTTTTGGGGTGGCTGCTTAGCTCTATAGGCTTTCTTGAACTCCTCTACTATCTCCCAGGGTGTTATTACAAGAGCCACATAAATCACTTCATCTACAATTCTCTTAACTTGGCTCTTGTATCTCACAGGAATATCTTTCTTAACTATCCTGTGAGCCACCCTAGGATCAGGCCAAGTTCTCACTCTATCCTTATCATATTGATAGGTTTGCTTAAGAGTGAATAGTCTCAGAGCCTCCTTCTTCATATTCATAATAGAAGTAGAAGTAGCATATGATTTGTCAATGCTTTTCAGTATTTCTTCATCATGTAAACTTTGCTGCTCCTCTTCTTCTAACTTCACCCTCACAGTATCCATCTGTGAGGTGGGAGTGATGGTTTGAGATTTGGCTTTGGGTAGAGGGATGACTGCAGAAAGGGGCAGTCTATCCTCCTCATCCTCCTCTTCTTCTTCTTCTTCCAGCCTCAACACCCTTCTCTTCTTCTGCAAGGGTGGATCATTGGCTGTAGGTTTTGATGGTGAAGGGGTTGGTTTTGTGGGTTATGTTTGGGTTGTTGGTGTGGGAATGTTGGCAGGCACTGCTAGCAATTTTGAGATAAGGGAAGGTTTGGTCTGTTTTGCTAGCAGGGACCTGTTCCAAGCACCGGCTTCTGAAAGGGCCTCAGCGACCAGTCCTTTGGTGAAATCACCAGCTGAACAGATCTTGGTGGCTATAGCCAAGATTCTGTCCCTGATCCATGCCTTGACATCGAGGACTGGCCTGCCCAGATACTTCGAAATGAATCTACTCATAGCCTCGAGTCTATTTTTATCCTCTTCACTATAAGTAGACCATCGGTTTTCTATCTCCCTGTCTCCATCCTCCTAATCTCCTGATCTAGCAAAGCAGTGTCCAAGTCAAAGCCTTGCCTGAACAGCTGATCAATGACAGAGTCCATTGATCGGCTATGCTCAGCATCAGCCTCCTTGACAAGGACTGCTAGATCATCATCCCCCTTCTCTCCCTCTTTCTCTCCTTTCTTCTTTTTATAAGTGACACTGAAATCCTTTTGGATTTCAACCACTTCAATTCGCTCACTCTCCTCCCTCACCTTCTCCTTCCCCTTCACCCTAACACTCTCCTCAGCCTTCTCCCTCTCAATTACCTCCTCTCTCCCTACTTCTATCTCCTCCTCTCCCCTCTTCCTCTTAGCTTGCACTGATGTCTCCCCCTTTTTAGGTGCATTGGTTGGGGTTTGACTATCAGCAAGCGCTTTAGCAACAGCAAACTCCACCATGGGTTGTATATGAGTGGGAAGCCTCTCATCAATGGTTTTCATCACAATTTCAGTGATTATAGTGTGATGAGAGGCAGGGATTTCTGGAGGATAGCATCTAGCTGCTCAGGGGGGTTCTGGTCCTGAGAGCTAGTGCCAGAAGCAGGGGCTGGTGGCCGAGTTTGTGGGAGTGGCTGAGTGTTTATGAGACCTTCGGGTGAAGGTGCCATCTGTGGGTCAGTGGTGGCAGATGGACTTCTATCTTGAGACATTTTGGCAAGCAGCTCTTTGAGTCTGCTTACCTCATCCTCTAAGATAGTGTTTTGTGCAACTATATCATAGAAGAAGCACTGGTCATCATCAGTGTGAACTGAATCACCTGACCTCCTGACAATGTCAGGATGTACATGCACTGAGTGTGGCTCAGATATTGCATGTGCCCCTTGGTCATGGTACTGGGGACTTCCAGCCTCCGGATTGTATCCATCATCGGTAGTTGCCTCAGGTGAGGTCTTATTGATGTTACTAGCTTCACCCTGCTCAGATGTTGATGCAGAGGAAGTGGAAGCCTCACCAGAATGTCCTATCTCCCTAGCCACACTGGCAGATTGGACATGTGATTCTCTGTGTTGTGGGCTCCCACTGGCACTTGTGTCCACCCTCTCATCGGTTGGAGTCTCCCCAGTTAGAATTGGTTTCTGGGGAGAGGGTGGAGTGCTCAGATGGGTCAACACTTTGGCAATTATTAATGTAGGGCTTTATGGGGCGGTTTCAGTGGGTGATGGGCTTGAAGCAGATTGCACATTGGGAGGAATGTGTGTTTCAATGGCAATCTTCTCAAGTGAGATAGATTCCAGATATGTGGCTGCCCCAGAAGTGGTTACATCAGGCTCCTGTTGAGAGGAAGCCTGTGCGGTTGTGGTGGGTGGAGTCGTGGTGACTGCTGGGAGAATCGAACCAGCAGCCACATCCTGCCTTTGTACTGCAGGGGCATCCTCAGGGGACTCATTTCCCTGAGTAGCCTTTGTTGGCTTCTTTTTGGCTTTTGGCTTGGTGGGGACTTTGGATTTGGAGGTGGAGGCTGTGGGTTCCTGCTACGTGGGTTTTCGCAGCCCGCCAGCCTGTTTTAGTGATTGGTCGGTGTTGTGCCTGGAGTATACCTCAACTAAAACAGCCATGGCAGGCACCCCAGTGCCAACTAGTCCCTCAGCACTTAGCTGGTTTTCTATCATGGCCATAATAAACCTAGGATATAAAATCCATCGGTTTGAAACAGGTTTAGCTGCCATGTCTTTGAGTTCCAAAAGATGATATCAGTAAAGTTAAGTGGTTGTTTCTCAAAGATAGAAATAATACCTGTTGCCACCTTGTTGACATCTGGTCCCATGAAGAGGTTTTGGGGGCCAGACACACATTCACCATGTGGAAGATGAGACGTTGGGGATCTGGGAAGTGTTTCTTCAACAAGGTGGAGGCAGATAGGTCACCCTGATAGTCGTTGGATGTGAAAGATAGATCAAGGGCACCTTTGGGGTAAGAGGTTGGGAAGGTGGCATCCTCCAACTTTAGGGTTTGGTGAATAGTAGCTAGAGTGATAACCACTGGGTGGTTGTTGACGGAGGACCGGAGAGAGACCTCGCCATCATTCTCTCCGGTTTGGACGTTGATGTTGGTCCAGAACTCCACCAAGGAATCGGTGTAGATGGTGGGGTTTAGAAGAAATGCCGTTTGGTATGGAGAGTCATTCATGAGATCGACGGCATTGTGAAATTTGGCCCAGAATGGCGATTTTGTGAGATGAGCGACAGAGTTGTGTCGAGGTTTGAGTTGCATGGTCGCCATTAATGGTGTATGGGAAGTTCAGAGGTTTTTGAAAAGTTAGGTCAAGTGAGAATTACAAGCTCTGAAGGTTGGGTATTTATAGGGTAGGGCAAAGGCTGAAAGAAAACTACTGAAGGTTTTGGTGTTAGTCATCAGTTGTTGAAACTACTGATGACGTGGTTTTAACCTTCAGTGGTTGTAACAACTGAGGACTTGGTGTTAGTCATCAGTAGTTGTGAAACTACTGAAGACATGGTTTTTGTCCTTCAGTTGTTTGGGTATGAAACAGCAGCTGTTGGCATCAGCTAAAGAGTAAAATTACGCATCAGCTGTTTCCGTCAAATCAGTTGTTTCATGCTGACCTCCACATTTACTCATCAGCTCTTTGGCTGACTTTCAGATGTTTCATCGACCCTTCAGCTCTTGTGAATATTTATGCTTTCAGCTCTTGTGATCAGATGTTCACAAGTGCTAATGAAATACTCTTCAGAGCTGGTGAGCAAATTTTGTCTTGAGTACTTGTGTAAGATTACACATCAGTACTTGTGAACAAAATTTGTTCTTCAGTACTTATTTGTTTGAAACAATACATCAGTAGTTGTAATCCACCTCACTACATTAGTTGTTTTCAACAAATAATGTACATCAGTACTTTGAGCCATCTTAGTCTTTAGTAGTTGTGAAAGTGCTGAAGACTAAATTACTCATCAGTACTTATATTTGACCAATGCTCATCAGCATTGGTCAAATTATTCTAGCTGCAGCATACCAAGCCTTAGTACTAAGTTTTGGAATGTGGCACTATCTAAAGGCTTAGTAAAAATATCTGCAAGCTCATCAGCACTAGGCACAAACTTAGGATTAATCAGACCTTTTTCATAGCAATCCCTGATAAAATGATGTCTGATCTCTATGTGTTTGGTCCTAGAGTGCTGGACTGGATTTTTAACAATACAAAGAGCTAAAGCACTATCCATTAGTAATGGAGTCTTAGTCTCTGTAATGTCATAATCCAAGAGTTGGTTCTGAAGCCAGAGTATCTGAGATGTAGAACTTGCAGCAGCAATGTACTCAGCTTCAGCAGTGGATGTAGCAATTGATGTTTGTTTCTTACTCTGCCAAGAAACTAAACAATTGCCTAGGAATTGGCAACCACCAGAAGTGGATTTTCTGGTGACTTTGCATCCTGCATAGTCACTATCAGAGAAAGCAACTAGTTTGCAAGAATGCCCAGTCGAATACCAAAGACCTAGTGATTGGGTACCTTGCAGATATCTAAAGATCCTTTTGACTGCAATCAAATGGGATTCTTTAGGTGCAGCCTGAAATCTAGCACAGGCACATGTTGCAAACATGATGTCTGGTCTAGAAGCTGTAAGGTGCATCAAGGACCCAATCATACATCTATAAAGGGTTTCATCAACCGCTTTACCTTTCTGATCTACATCTAGTTGTGTGATGCTGCTCATGGGAGTAGAACAGGGCTTACAGGTTTGTAAATTAAACTTATTCAACAACTCCTTGGTGTATTGGACTGATGGATGAAGATTCCATCATCCTGTTGTTTGATTTGCAAACCTAGAAAGAACTGTAATTCTCCCATAGCACTCATTTCAAACCTTAGCTTCATGAGCTTTGTAAATTCATCACACAACTTTAGATCAGAGGATGCAAAGATGATGTCATCTACATAAATTTGAACAAGGAGCTTATGTTGTCCCACAGTCTTGATGAATAAGGTTTTATCAATGGTACCTCTAGTGAACTTATTCTCTAGAAGAAAAGTTGATAGTGTCTCATACCAGGCTCTAGGAGCTTGCTTCAGCCCATAAAGAGCCTTATCAAGCTTGTACACCCAATCAGGATGTTGATTGTCCTCAAAACCTGGTGGTTGACACACATAAACTTCTTCTTTTATTTTTCCATATAAGAAGGCACTTTTGACATCCATTTGATAAACCTTAAGACTGTGAAAGGCAGCATAAGCTAAGAATAGTCTGATTGCTTCCAGTCTGGCCACAGGGGCAAAGGTCTCATCATAATCGATGCCTTCCTCTTGTGCAAACCCCTGAACAACCCGCCTGGCCTTGTTCTTGACAATTTGGCCCTTCTCATCTGTTTTGTTCCTAAATACCCATTTGGTGCCTATTGCACACTTACCTTGGGGTAATGGAACAAGCTCCCACACTTGCTGTTTCTTGAACTGAAGAAGCTCAAGCTGCATAGCTTCCACCCATCCATTGTCTCTTAAAGTAACATGATAGTTCTTTGGCTCTTGCTGACTGATGAAGAGAGCATAGAAGCAGAAGTTGGACAATTGATTCCTGGTTGAAACTCCAGCATTGATATCACCAATGATTTGAGAAGTGGGGTGATTCCTCAGCTCTTGATAGAATATGATATCTGTGCAAGTGTTTGTAGACCCTTCAGCAGCAACAGATAGTGATGGAGATTCCTGAAACCATGTAGAAGATGGCAGTTCAAATGAAGTAGAGCAAGCAGAAATCTCATCAGCATTTGTAGTGGATGAAGCTGCTGAGGCTACAGGAGCATCAGGTTAAGTGGACTCAGGCAGGTTGTCACTAAACCTGAAGAGGTGAGTACTGACTACATCATCATTAGTACCACCAGGTGGAGAACTGTTGACAGGCTCAACAGCTGGAGGTTGATAAGGAACATATTGCAGTATGTCCAGATCAAACAACTCCACAGGGTTTTGTGGAATCTTGTCCTTTGGAGATTCATTGAACTTAACATGCAGAGTTTCTTCAACCACTTTTGTCCTACAGTTGAAGACTCTGTATGCCTTGCAAGTTGATGAATAACCAAAAAATACCCTGCATCCCCCTTACTAGCAAACTTCTTGAGTGGGTTGCTAGTGTTGAGAATGAAACATGGACACCCAAAGGCTATAAAGAATGAAATCAGAGGAGCCAATTGATGAAGAACTTCATAAGGAGTCTTCATCAACCTCTTATTCACTAAAGCTCTATTCTGTACATAGCAAGCTGTATTGACAACTTCAGCCCAAAAGGTCAGTGGCAACCCTGAGTCAGCCAACATTGACCTTGCAGCTTCAATGAGAGTCCTGTTCTTTCTCTCCACCACTCCATTCTGCTCAGGAGTTCTAGGAATACTAAACTGCCTTTTAATTCCCTTGGACAGGTAGAAGTCATCAAGTGTGTGGTTTCTAAACTTTGTTCCATTGTCACTCCTCACACACTTGACCTGCAGGGAATACTGCTTTTCTACAAATAACACAAAGTTCATGATAGTCTTGGCTACTTCATCCTTGGAGTGCAAGAAGAAAGTCCATACAAACCTGGAATAATCATCCACAATTACCAGGCAGTATTTCTTCTTTGCCATGCTTATCACTCTGACAGGACCAAAGAGATCCATGTGCAGGAGCTGCAAGCAGGCAATGGACTTTGGTTCTTCTATTGAAGGGAATGAAACTTGTGTTGTTTTCCTTTTAAGCAAGCAGTGCAGTCATCTTCACACTTGAACTCCTTCAAAGGCAATCCTCTTACTAAACCATGGCTTATCAGCTGATTCATGTTCTTGAAATTAACATGACCCAGCCTTCTATGCCATAGAGTAGACTCTTGAGGAGAGGCCTTGGAGAATAGGCAAGGATGGCCTTTTAGATCTATCTTTTTGGAAAGATCTAAGGCATACACTCTTCCTGTCCTGTTGGCCTTCAGGAGAGTGTATTCATCCAACACCTTGTCAATCAAACTCAGAACTTTGGATGACAGAATCCGACAGTTCTGGCTTGTGAAAAGGGCAACATGGCCTTTGTCACACATTTGACTGACACTCAAGAGATTGTACTTGAGATTCTCCACATGGTTAACATCATCAAACCTTATTTCCCCATTGGAAACAAAGCCTTTTCTGATGATATAACCCTTTACATCATTGCCAAAGGAGACATATCCCTTCTTTCCTTGAGAGTAGTCATTAAGAAGGGAGCTGCTTCCTGTCATGTGCATAGATCCTCCACTGTCTACATACAAGATGCTTCTATGGCATGTTGAAGAACCCTGCAATCATAACCACATGTTAGTTAGTTTTAGAGACCCAAACCTGTTTGGTTTTGGGTCTGTTCTCAACTACAGGTGCAACACTAACAGGTGTGTTATGTGTGACAGCCTGAGGTGAAGAAGATGGTGCAGAAGAGGAACCCTTTGGCTTGGACTTCCTTTTCTGTGATTTCAACACAGGAGCATCTAAATGGTTGACTCTTCCCATTAGATGCTGAACCATCATCACCAGCTGTGTCTGACTTTGTGATAAAGCTTTCAGCTCTTCAGACATATTGGAATTTGATGATGATGAATTCCTTTGTTGTACCATCTTCTTTTGAGCAACCTCAGCTGTTGCCTGAGTAACCCCTACCTTCCTTTTAGATTTAGCTTTGGGCTTAGGGATTTCGGCTTGGATGTTGCTAGTACAAGCTTGGTTTTAAACTCATTCTTCATTTTATTGATGTCCTCATTAATTTTCTCCTTTTTTTGAGTTTTGAACCCCTTTTGTACCAGCAATCATCAGTAAGATGATTGAACAAGCCACATATCTCACATGGCTTCTTCTTCATCTTATATAGATTATCAGCTGAAGAGGATGAAACTGCTGAAGACTTGTTCTTCAGCTGTTCGCTATCAGTACTAGCAGTTTTCTTCCTAGTAGTGCCTGCTTTCCTGACATCCACTTTAGCTGTCTTCAAACCTTTTCTACTGTTAGTTTTCTTCTCTTTAGTGCTAACAGTAGTTGAGGTTTGAACTTCAGATGTTATCACTTGCTCTCCAGTACTTTCAGTACTTCTAGTGACAACACCTGAGTTGATCAACCTTTTGATCATGTCACAGTCAGCATTTGAACCATCAGCTGTTGTAGCATCAGCTGATTGGTTTTGGCAGGAGTTAATGCTGACTTCTATCTCTGATGATGCTGAATCAGAAGATAGTAGGTCACATGATGAGAAGGATTGGTTATTGCTCTCCCATCAGATTCAACTTCTGCTCTTGAAGTGAAATCTGTAGGAGGAGCAGTGTGATTATAACCAATGCCAAACTTCACATTGGAAGCTGATTGCTTGCTAAGAAGCATTTCAAAACCCTTGCATGATTGCACCCATCGATCACACTCTACTTGGGTGGTTGCAAGAGTTTCCTTGAGGTCTCTGTACTTCTCTAGAAGTACATCTTCCCTAGCTTTATCATCTTTGATTTGGCATTTAAGCTTGTAAATCTCATCATTTTTCTCAGTTAGTGCAGCCTCAAAATCAGCTTTCTTTTTGGAAATGGTGTGCTCTAGCTCAAGGTTTTTTCTATTAAAGCTACATTTGCTTCTCTAATAGAAGCAAATGCTGCTATACATGATTCAGAACAAAGCTTGGCTTTAGCCTCAGAGGATACCTGCGATGAGGCAATGGATGATGACCCCTCAGTAGAGTCAAGGGCCATCAGAGCAAGATTTCCAAAAGGATTATCACCACCATATTGACCAGCACCTTGGAGTAGTTGTTCCTGACCAGAGAGATCATCTGGCAGACTACTCCAGTCAACAACTCCTGGGGTGAAGAAGCTGTGTTGTTGAGGTTGTGTGTGATGATGAGATTGGGAAGATTGGGGCTCAGGAAGAGCATGTGGTGGCTGAGCAGAAGGTGCTTGAGTTTGACTGGGCTGAGGCACATAGTAGCAAGGGTAAGGATATGGCATATGACCCTGAGGCACAAAATAAGCAGGTGGTGCCTGTGATTGTGATGGATGGCCAGAACTGGAGGAATGTTGCCCTCTATGCTGTGAGCTATTGCTTGGAAATGTCACAAAGGGTTCAGAGGAGTTAGATCCAGATGATCTACACTCTCTAGCAAAGTGTCCAAGCCTTTGGCACTTGTGACACCTCAACTTGCTCTTGTCAAAACCAACTTTGGTTTTGCAAGAGAGACCAGGGAATTTCTTACCAGTTCTCTTGTAGAACTTTTGAGATCTGATATTTATCATTGCCATTTGGTTCAAAATATCCATCTCTTCTAGATCATCATCTGGAATGCCCTTCAAGTCCTCCATCAGAAAACACAGATTATCACCACTGCCTCCTGAACTACTACTAACACCAACAAAAGCTTGTTCAGAGTTGGTAGAGAAATCAATATGCTCATCATAAGAACTTTCTGATGCAGCATATTCTGACTCCTGACTTATCAAGGCAGCATTGCCTTGGACAAAGTCATCTGCGAGCTTGCCAGAGGTGGACAACTTCCTCTTTTGCTCTATCTCTCTCTCAAATGTGAGCAGTTTCCCATGAAGTGGGTGAGAGATAGAGTATCCAGATCTGCACTGGAGCGTAAGACAATGGTATAAGTGTCCCATCTCTCAGGCAGTGATCTGAGGAACCTGTTGTTCATCTGGCTGTTAGAGTACTCTTGTTTGACCATCTTCAACTCAGAAATCAAACAAGAGAACCGTTCAAACTGCAGAGTCAAAGTCTCACCCTTCCTATAAGAGAATGTCTCATATTGTTGGGCGAGAATTTCCCTATTATTTGCTAAGACCGAATCGGTTCCTCCAAATTGTTCCTTCAGAGCAACCCATAGGTCATGAGCAGTTTCATGATGCAAAAGCCCTGAATAAATCTCATTTGGAATAGCCATGGCTAAAATTCCATGGGCTCTAGCATCAATCTCAAACAGCTTAAGATCTTCGTCCGAATATTGTTCAGGTTCTTCGGAACCTGTTCATTTGATTCAGGGACGCTCACCATAGGCTTCTATGGTCCATGCACCATTGACTTCCAATAACCAGCATTGTTGACAGACAAATAGTGAAGCATACGACGTTGCCATATGTTATACTTGTTCCTCACAAACATCGGAGGCTTGGTTGAGGAACCAGTATTGTGAGATCGTTAGTTGGTGTAGTCATCTCAGGTTTTAGTCAAAAACAAGTTTAAGCAAAACAAATGTAGCTCGAAACCACCAGAGAACCTCAAGTTTACGGCCAGAAACAGCAGAATCTCACTCTCTATAGCTAATTCTTGCAAATTGCTAATTCGATCAAACGTAGAGATCAAAAGAGCAGTTTCAAATGATCAATAGTGAAATCGATCAATGATTAACCCGCTCTGATACCATTTGACAGGATCTCAGCCTCTAGTTCGATCAATTAGATTGTTTTTGCAGCGGACTTAGCACAAAATTAGCAATTACAGCAAGAACACAAAAGATATTGCATGTAAAAGTACAAACATAGAGAGAGAGAGAAAAGTTCTGCAAAAAGATGTTTCTATTAACTTTACACGTTTCGGCACCTAATACAGCATGGTTCACCATCCTTTTATAGATGGCAAAGGATGAATGATGATGTCACTTGACAGTGACATCAACCGATTATTAAACTAACAACTGATAGAACATATAACTACTGAAGATGTCAACAGCTGACATCTTCTTACAAAATGTCTACCTATTACAAGTACTAAAAAGGAAACTACTGAAAGCCTACAACGACTGAAGAACAAACTCTTCAGTTGTTTATAACTATTGAACTAAAATAGCTGAAGAACAAACTCTTCAGCTGTTGTACAAACTACTGAAAAGAAAAACATAACTACTGAAAAGAAAAACCATCACAACAACCGAAGAAGACTTCTTCAGCTGTTGTGACAAACTCTGAATCTTCAGCACTTGTTCTTCAAACTTGGGCTTCAGATGATGTATCAGCTGATGACTTCAGTAGATGTCATCAGCTGATGTCTTCAGTCTTTGTCTTCAGACTTTTTACATCAGTAGATGATCTTCAGTTCTTCAGTTCTTCAACTTTGATCTTCAGCACTTGTCTTTAGTACTTGATGTCTTCAGTACTTGTATGTTTCAGTACTTCAGACTTCAGTACTTATTCTTCAGCACTTTGGGATCTTCAGTTGTTGTACTTCCGATCTTTGATCTTCAGACTTTGATTCTTCAGAATTTGTCAAACTGCTGATGAAGTTCTTCAGCAGTTGTTGTGATGACATGTGGGACTTAGAGGTTTTCCTGATCTTGGCTCATTTGTTCTTTTGGTCCAACACAAACCAACTTGAACACAAAACACTCCTTGGTCTCTCTCTCTCGGAACTTTATACACACACCACCACCTTGACTCGATCACCACACACTCAATAGCTACCTTTTGCCTCTCCCTCCCTCAGTTACAAATCTTAGCACCACCACCATTTCTGTCCCACAACCTCTCTCACTCTCGGTTTCACTTAAAACAATAACCAACAACAACAACCAATAAACAACCACACACCACCATCAACAACCATCATCATCCACCACCTCCAAGGCTTTCTCTCGGGTCCAAGCAGCAAGAGCATCATCAAGACCATCATCTCAAAGGTTGTAAAACATTTAAAAACATAAATATTACATATGTGTTACTAAACACAAAAATAAGTTAGTTTTGGTACTAAAAATACCAAAACCAATTCTAAAAATTGTTAGTTCATTAATCATAAGTGATGAGTTACAAAAACACAGAAACTTATGATAAAAAGATATATTTTGAGTTTACAAAATTTAATTTTGTAAATATTTAAGAAAATCTAGAAAAATATGAAACAAATGCGATTATGGGAATAAATATTTAAAAATTCTCACTTATATACTGAAATATTATTCTGGAAACTTTGACAAAATTTTGATAAGTAAATAATTTATATAAATTATTTAAATGGAAAATAGAAGAAAATATCAAAAATAGAAATAAATTCGGGAAAATTTTGATAAATCCACAGGATGATTCTTTTGAAGTATAAAAGCCTCTGGAATTATTTCAGAATTTTATTCTCTATTATAATTAAGATATGGATTTTTATATGTTCTGCAGTAAATAAATCAGAATAAATAATTAAAATGCATAATAAATTCTGAAAAAATCTTGGATATGATATTAAATCGGAAGCTACAGAATATATAATTTTCATAATTTTTGGAGTAGTATAAGTATTTTTGCTAAATACTAAGATTATTGTATAAACTACAGAATCTGATCGGTTACTACTTGGACTTTAATATAATTATATGATGCTTGGTTTTGTATAAGAAAACGTCTTTAAAATTTTGGAAATTTATCCAAGAGAGGTGCTATTTTTAACCAATTACTGGAATATTATAAAATTTACAGAAAATAAGCTGTTTGGAGTTGGATGCTACAAAAATTATGGGATATTACTAACTATTAGTCTAAAATTATACAAATTTTTGGTAATTTTTGGATAACCGTGGTTAATTTTTATGATTTATGTGGACTTTTGTACTAATTTTGAACAAATTATATAGAAATAATTTGTTGGAAATTTTTGTGATAACATTATTGGTAGAACTTTCAAAAGATACTTACATCTAAGGTTCTAAAAATTTTAAAAAAAATATTGTCTGATACTGTGAACTATTTTGTTAGGTTCAAGTTGGAAGACACGGTGAGTTCATAGCCCCCATTTTTCAACCGTTTGGTATTCAATAAAGTTTTGGGGGAAAAAGTATACTGTTTGGGTTGATGTATTATTTTTGAAAACATTTTTGTTGCTTACTGTCATTTGCGATACAACCATTAATTCGAATGAGGAACCGTCCGATAATATTAGTAGCGCTACTTAGGAGAATAATTGCACCAACCGGATGAGGGTTGCTGCTATTTTCCTGCACCTAACCGAATGGGGGTTATGATGTAATATTATCTGATTTTGTGAATTATTTCGTGACAGTATGATTATGTTGTGAGCAGGTTTGGTTGTAATTGATACATCAACAAAATATTTGTCTGGCTATAAACCTATGTTCTCACCAACATTTTTGTTGACTGATTTAAGTGTACTTTTTCAGGAAACGAGTAATTCATTTGATTTCAGCTTCGAAGTTCACAATGGATGGGGTGAAGTAGTGGGGAGGGTCTACGTCACGCTGACCGTCAACATTGTTGACGGGAGCGTGTATGTTGACGCTTATTTTCATAGATTCTAGACATGCTGTGATCTCGTTGTAAAACAATTACATCAAATTTTATAGCCTATGCAAAAGATGTTATTCCTCTATTATTAATAAAAGCATGTCTATGTTATATTTGTATATATAATTATAGTGTACTTACTATAAACAATGCACTCTGATGAAAGCTAGTCACATTCCACCCGTATCGTTCACGCTTCCGCTGTGATGTGACAGATATGTCGCTTTTGCGGGTGATAAAAAGGGAGGTAAAATGATAGGTCAAAGTGAGGTATCAAATGGTTCTTCAACCTTGGAGAAGGTAAACTTTATTCCTGAATACTCAAGCTCAAAATTCAAAGTTTAGAGGAGTGTCTGATGAATGTTACTTTGTTGGATATTCTTCCACTCAAAAGGCTTATAGAGTATGCAACAAACGAACAAGAATCGTGGAAGAATCTTTCTATGTTGATTGACAAGAGTCCAATGTTTCCAACGTTGGTTCTGTCTAGATTGGTTCTGTGATTCAAACACCGTTTTTAATTCATTCAATCTACCAACCTTCCCTGATGATGGCGTCCCATCATCAAGTGGTCAACCCATTATTCCTGCCCAACCACAACCTCAACCACAAACAGAACCATAACCTCAACCACAACCTAAACCATAACCAGACCTACAACCTCAACTACAACTAGATCTCCCACCTCTACATCAATCTAAACCTGAAAACCAAATCCCTTCAACACCATCACAAATGCCATAAAGTCCTATTTCTAATCAACCATTCACCTTACTGTCATCCACCTCACAACCATCATCCCCACAACCAATTCTTCAACCCTAAACACTAACTTGAAAACCCTAAAAGACCACCCACATGAATATGTAATTGGATCAATTTCAGATGGCGTTGGGACTTGAAGCCAATCTGGCTAATCAATGAATGTCTCTTTGCTTGTTTTCTATCTCAGGTTGTTCCAAAAAATGTAGCACTTCAAGATCCCAGCTTGGTTGAGTCAATGCAATTAGAACTTCAACAGTTTAGAAAATTGAAGGTGTGGCAACTAGTTGATCTTCCTCCAAATAAGTATCCGATTGGTACGAAGTGGGTATTCAAAAAAAAACAGATGGTCGTAGGGTTGTGTTTGGAAACAAATCAAGGGTGGTTATTCAAGTATTTGATCAAGAGGAGGCGATCGACTATACTGAGGTGTTTGCCCCTGTGGCCCAGATTGAAGCCATACGTATTTTCTTAGCTCATACTGCTCATAAAAACTTCAAGGTCTTCCAGATGGACATCAAGTGTGCATTCTTGTATGGAGCTATTGACGAAGGGATCTATGTTTGTCAACCTCCGGGTTTCGAAGATCCAGATTTTCCTGAGAAAGTTTACAAATTGGTTAAATCCTTGTATAGATTACATTAAGCTCCTAGAATCTTGTACGAAACCCTAACATAGTATCTCCGAAAAAGGGTTCACACGTGGAACTATAGACATGACTTTGTTTAATAAGAAGTTTAATAGAGATGTGCTTATTGTTCATGTAAATGTTGACAACATCATCTTTGGATCAACGAATGAGAAGTTGTGTATAGAGTTCGAAGAAGTGATGAAAGAGCACTTTGAAATGAGCATGATGGGGAAGATGTGCTTCTTCTTAGGTTTAAAGGTTGAAAAGAAGCCAGATGGAATTCTCATTCATCAAGTGAAATACATTCTGGAAATCCTATCGAAGTACAATATTAATGATGCTTCTCCCGAGCTTACTCCATTTTCTGCACAAACCTGCCTAAGCCCTGATGACAATGGAAAGCCAGTTGATGCTCACCGTTATCGTTCTATGATTGGATTCCTAATTTATCTCACCGCAAGTCATCTTGATATTATATTTGATGTGTGTTACTGCGCTCGATATCTAGCCAATCCAAAGGAATTTCATGAGAAAGCTATTAAACGTATCTTCCGCTACTTGAAGGGCTCTCCTTGTTTCAGTCTTTGGTACCTAAAGGGAGGAAATTTTGATCTTCATGTATACTCTGATAGTGGTCATGGAGGTTGTAAGCTTGATAGAAAGTCAGTTACTGATGGATGTTAATATCTTGGGGATTTCTTGTTTCTTGGCAAAGCAAAAAAGCAGACAACAGTCTCTTTGTCCACAGGTGAGGCTGAGTATAATGCTGCTTCAAGTTGTTGTTGTCAAGTACTATTGATTCAACATCAATTGATGGATTACACGATTAACTTTCTTCACACACCACTGTTCTGCGATATTGAAGTGGCTGTTGGAATTACCAAAAATCCAATTCATCATACACACACCAAGCATATTGAAATAAGAATTCATACAATCCAAGATGCATAAGAAAATAGGTTTATAGATATTATTCCCATTGACACCAAAAGTCAAAAGGTCGCTCTTTTCACAATAACTTTTTATAAACCTTGGTTTTATGAATTAATCAACATGTGGGCCTACTATCTTTCTAAGAGCAAACTTTGGCGATGTTTTGTACATATTTTATATCTTTTTTGAGTTTATTAAAAAAATTAAAAATTTATAATTCATATGCAAACCTACACTTCCCCAAAGTGTATTCCAGTTTAAAAGAAAATTTCTTTTGTTGCACTTTAATAGAAATTTTAGGGGAGAATAGACTTAGACTTTTTTATTTAAAAATGGCTGATTTCTATTTTGGTCCATACACTTCCTAAATTGCCCTTACCTATATGTCTGAATAAATTACATGTACAACTCCTCTACTATGCGTAAGCATTGACTGGAGTGATGATCTTCTTTGTTATACGCGAGTATAGACCTGAAGCTCTCATCAACACGCTCAAATGATGATCTTCTCTGTTATACTTAAGTATACACTTGAAGCTCTCATCATTTTGCTTAAATGATTATCTCCTTTGTTATACATGAGTATGGACCTGGAGCTTTGATTATCCACCCCTCATACGTCATTAGTTACATTTATAGATGTCAAATGATCAGTCTTATGTTCATCTATAAAATGTCAAACTAAATCAATAATTACACTCAAAAAACCATGATGATGAGATGAGTTCTTTGTAGAATGACTATGGGAACAACGTCTTTTGAGTGTTCTTAAGCAAACCCAAAAACATGATAAGATTATGTTACACGTCTCCGTTGAAAAAAAATACAACATGGGTTTAAAATGGACAAGCATATTGTCAATCCCGCCAATCCATGATTCACCAGATGATTTTGTAACGCCCGAAAATATCAAGAAATGAAGGCAGAAAAAAGTTTTTGCGTGAAAGGTTGTTCTCGCGTGAAGAGAAGTTCTTGCGCGAGAAGTACTGCAAAAGGTGGATATGGCTATAAACTGATGCGAAACCATGCCTGGCACTCACCTATCTGAAAAGTGATACTGCTAGAGAGAGAAAGCGACTGTGTAGAGAGAGAAAGTAAAGAAACAAAGTGTTTAAGGTATGTAACTCGTGTAGTAACTCCTGCATGTACTAAGAAGCTATTATTGATGAATATGATGCGTGGTTATGTAGTTTTTGTTCGGCAAGAACTTCGGGAAGGTCATGTTTGTGCTAAAACTTCACGAGGTGAGTTTCTAGTCTCCATATTATTTAAGTTTTACATTTTGGGGCTATTATGCATACTAAAACACTTGTTTATGTTTGTTTCATGCTTGTATGATGATGTTATGAGGTTAAGCATGTTAGAGCAGCCTTAGACGTGAAAAGTTAGGAAACTAGGTAGGAAAACACGTAGCTTTCGCTCGAGCCATTAGGTTGTACTTTATGAGATTTGAATCTGAAGGTTCTCACGAGAAAGGGATGGTTCTCGCGTGAGAAGAGTAATTCTCGTGTGAAAGGAGGTTGTCATGTGATGGGAAGTTCTTGCGTGATAGTAAGTTCTCGCATGATATGAAAGTTTTCGCACAGGATGATGATGTTGATATGTATGACTAAGTTCTTACATGATCTCCTTATGTATATGTTTTGTTATTTTTCACGTTAAATGGTTTTCAAAACACTATATTTTATGATATGGCCTTACGAGGTATGATATGTTTATGTGCGATAATTATTATGTAATGAAAGTGAAAGTTAATGAATAAGAAAAGTGGAACGTAATGAATGAATTAAAGTCTTGCAAGAAAATGATAGAGGTTCACAACTCAACATGCGGTTTAACTAACACTTGATTATGCACATAGGGGGTCAACCTTTATGGTTGACCATAACATGCGAAAACGTGCGATAATGTATGAAAACGGGATCCTTGTCGCTTGACACCAAGACATTAGTTGCTTCATGCATAATGTTGGGGCATAGCATGAGACATGATCTTGATGAAAGTGAAAGAAAATGATGAAAGTATGAAACGTGCGATGAAGTACGAAATGAATGATAATGAAAGATAATAATTATTATTATCTAGATGTATGTATGATGTATGATAACATGCGAAGGTAAAGGATCTGCTTTAACAAAAGTAAAGTATTTTACTTATAAAACTATTACTCACATAGCATCGCTGACTTTTGTATGCATAATAGTTGGCATGTAATTGTTTTATGCTTAGGAGGTGCATGCATGGATTCATAATCTAGTGGGAAAGGAATTCAAGACTAGCATCCATATTTTTGAGAATGTTATCATGTTAATAAAAATTTTGAGATGTAAACATAACGATATGCTGATTTGGCATAATTTTTGACATTAATGAAGATTTTAAATTCCGCCTCAAATGTTATGTTTTTATGGGTTTATGCGATGAATGTCCAAATGTAAGCATCCCGGGAATGGGGTCTTACAGATTTCTTGCAAAAGCATGTTTGATATCCTTACCTTTGTCTTTTATTTTTAAATTTTTTTCTTGTTTGTCTGTCTCGTGGGTAGAGAAGTCTTCTTTTTACATAAAAGAAATATATAATAAAAAATTAAGTTCATACGAAACAGTTATTTCGCTTTGCGAAACTATTGTTTCGCCGTGCGAAAACTAACTTTCGCTGAACTGGTTCTGCAAGCGAAACGATAGGTTCGCTGGTAGTGCGAAACTATAGTTTCGCCACGTGAATCTATAGTTTCGGCACATGTGAAACTAGGGTGTATAAATATTAGTTTTGCCATCTGTTTCGACATTTGCGAAATTCCTCTAAAATTTTGAATTCAAACCGACTTTCTGACCTTTATATCGAATCTGTATTTTAAAGTGTGTTTCTTGCAAATTTAACCGGTATATTCTTGAACATGTTTTGAAACGTGGAATGTATTTTGTTTGGGTTTTAAGAGGAAAATAAAATCGGTGACTTTTGGGTTACTGCTGGATTACAGGTTAAATTTTCTTAAAACTCCAATTTACATTGACAACATGGCTGCTATATTCATTACAGCTAATCCGGTCCAACATTCAAAAACAAAACATATTGAGATTTGTTATCATTTTCTTAGAGATAACTCCGCAAACGTTTAATCATTTTGATTCAAATTGTAACTGAAAAACAATTGGCTGACCTATTCACCAAAGCCTTTTTACCAGGCAGTTTCGTGCATTCAATGTGCGAAACTAAGGTTCTAGGATGCGAAACTGAATGAAAGTTCCTTGGTCCGTGCAAAACTGTCTAGTCATGCTGCCCGTGTGCACTGAACAGTTTCGTCTGGATCTTGTGACTCTATAGTTTCATAGATCATGTGAAACTATAGTTTCTAATGCGAAACAATAGTTTCTTGGGTGCGAAACTATAGTTTCTCTCGTGTGCTTTGGTCAGTTTTGTCGGATCATGCGAATCTATATTCTTTCAGGCGAAACAATAGTTTCCACATGCGAATTATCTACGAAACTAATAATATATATATACAATCAAAAATTAAAATAAATAAAAATAATAATAATAATAATAATAATAATATTTTTAAATGTTTAGTAATTTCTTGTGATCTAAGAAACTCTCGGTTTCACCTGCAGTCATTATGTAGAGCTTGAGGTTTCATCCCAGATCAAACGTGATGGTTGTGAATCCAAGGATCGAAACAGGAATTATAAGGTTAGATTATACGAATAGTGATCGTCGAATTATCACAACTCGTTTGTTTAATGGATTGATTATGAATGAACAATTGTAATATTAATCAATGAAATATAAAGCATAAAAACAAACAAATAGATTTGATTCAAACGTGTTTTATTAATAATTGAATAAACAATTACAATTGATCAAACAACGATTGATTGAATGCTATTTGATGATTGCTAGGGTTCTAATGATGATGATTTAGTGTATATTGTGGTGGTTGTTGGTGCGGCTGCTAGGGTTTGATGGTAGGTTATGATCCGTACCAATTAGTTTCAATCAGTGCCTAAAAGTGTCCACCTACGCCTCGTATTTATAGGCTTATGTATTTACTGTTAGGGTAATAATAACTTTCTTATCATTGTAAGAAAGTTACTCAGATAATGTCTCGATGTGACGTTCTCTGACTAAACTGAAGTCGTCCGCAAAAGTTGACTTTATGACATCACTTTAATGTTTAACATGTTGACTTTATGTACTTGGTGACGTACATGCAAGGGTTTTGGTCTTCTAGAGAACTTTAGCTTTTTCGTAGGACTTTGTTCATCAGTATGAGTTTTGTCTTCCATAGGAGATTTGCCTTCAGTAGGAGTCACTTGGGACTTCATCCGCAGCAAATTGTTCTTCCGTAGAAGATCCTTGGATGCACAATTCCTTTGTTGTTCTAGCAGAACATATACGGAAGTACAGAATGTTCATCCGTAGATAGTTCTTACACTTAGTCAAATTAAAAAATTGACTAAGTATTATGTTATTCCTGCAATCACACATATAAATCAACACAAAATATATTGGTTAACATATACATAGATATATTGCATACAAGAAGATGAAAGAGTACAAAAATTCACTACAAAGATTGATTAAAGTTCTAAGCCTATACAAAGGATATAATACTAATAGTAGCATACCTAAATGACAGAGATGCAAAGTCTGGTGGCTATAGAGATGCTATCGATTGGCGGATGAGATCACCCATCCACTACGCTATGTCTCACTACCCCGTTATAGATGAGAAGCAGATTAGGGAGTTTTGGAGAATGGCTGATTATGACCCCAAGTAGAGGATTATTAGAGCGTTAGTTCAGGGAGAATTGTTTGAGATATCGGTCGAGACAGTGGCTAAGGCTCTACATTTGGAGGATGACATGGGGGAGAGTTTAGAGATGATGGATTCAGAGGTCATTAGAGCATTTAAGAATATTTGATATGAGGGAACCGACTTCGAGTTACGTAAGGAGATCACTAAGTCATTTCTCTTGAAGGGGTGGTGGTTTATCGCTCATGTCTTCATTAGCTGTTTGGATCATAGGAAGGGAGGATCAAATGGGCTAATTCTGAGATGGTCCATAACTATGATTATGTTCTGTAAATATGAGAAGGCAAACATTACCCAGATCATTCATGACTACCTGTTAGAGGACATCATGGCTCTGAAGAAGGAAAAGTTGTTACTCTATTCAAGATTCATTCATATCATTCCAGATTACCTAAAGCCAAACTTACCTAAGCTCATAAATAAACTGAGACTGATTCTAATGAATGAGGATCTTTGCTGACTGTGCTGTCTCCAGACATGATTTTTCAGGGAAGATCGCATATCTGCTGGAAAGCATGTATATAGAGGAAAGGTGGAACTATATCAGGACTCTGATTCATCTGGAGGAAAGAACAGCAGCAGAGACTAGAGGAAATATGGAGGAGATTAGAAAGAGAAAAAAGAACATGAAGGAGACTGATTTTGACCTTTGAAGAACAACTTGATGAGAGAGAGGAGGAGTTGAGGAAGAAGAGGAAGAAGAAGGGTGTAGAGTGATTATCCTCCTATGCTAGAGTTGATTCCCTTACACGGGAAAAAGTGGAGTAAAAGCAAGCAGCCAGTCATTCCTGAGACTAGGCCTACAATAGAAGCTAGGAGGACAAGAAGGGACATTAGATAAGAGCTTGATGAGGATATGATTAGGAATCTCAGCACATCCCTATCAAATCAGCTAAGCATGATAAAGACTAAGTTGATTAACTCAGAGGAGAGGAAGAAGCTGAGGGATTTAGAGATTGATGAGATAAAGAAAGTAATATTAAGCCATTGATATCTTATTAGAAGGTTGTTAGAAAAGGTGAGTAAACTAACGAGGAATGCTAGTGCAGCTATTGTACCAAGTGTTGAGCAAATCCAGGAAATGACTAACACATCCAAGTTCCCTTTTATTCACAAGACATCAGAAGTAGGTGTTAGTGGTGTAGGAGGATCAGGAGGTGATGGTAGTGGTGTTGGAACCTCAGGTGCTAGTGGTAATGGTGTAGGTGGTGTTGAAGCTGATGGAGGTGTTGCTGGTGGAGGTGTCGCTGGAGGTAGTTGTGAAGGAGTTGGTGATGAAGAAAATGCGGATGAAGTGACTGAAGCTGGGTTTATTGATATGTGGTTTGACTTAGATACTGATCTGATTGGGAATTAGGTGATAAGGGATGAGAGACAAGGAGGAGAGAAATGGCATGTTGAGCTGAATCTGATTGATGAGGAGGAAGAGGTGGAGGAGCAGTTAGTGGACTATGATTCTGAGCCAGAATTTTATATACTTGATGAGAGGCCAATGGCTTATGTGGTTCAGAGGAGTTCAGTTGATGGTGATGTGGTTAAGATGGACAGAGAGGACTGGTTCTCTAAGGAGGAAGAAGCAGAGAAAATAGCACCTCTCTTCTAAAACATTCAAGAACCAGGAAGGAAGGAGACGGACAAGAAGATTGTTAGCTGGAAGTACAACTCAATGATGAAATTGTTTATGATTAAAAGGTGTGGAGATGGGATCTCGTACGTGCATAAAAGGAAGGCGTTTAAGACCCTTCCTAAGTGGGATTTGAGGAGACTGGCAGAGATTCCCCTCCTAGACTAGGCTTTGAGCAAGTGAGCCACTATGTTAGATCATGAGATCCATCAGAGCCTTTAGGATAACTTTAATGCTTTTGGATACATGAAGCCTGAGAGGAGGTCAAAGAAGGATCTGGATTGGGTGACGGGGAAAGGGAAAATTATACTGAAATTAAAGCATTCAAAGACCATCAATAGGGTGAGAATACTTGATCAACAGCCTTTAAGAATGTAGAAGTTCAAGAAATGGTTTTACGATAACCAGACAGGAGAAGCAGTAGTGAGGGTGAAGGATGGAAATTTGATAAGGCTCTTTGATGTTATGGAGGTATTCACATTTAGTGATGATAATCTGAAGGTACTATACGAGAAGCTGATTAAATTTGGGGTAGGAGAAAACATGAAGACTGAGGCCAACTTGTTTGAGAGGGTAGCAAACAAGGCTCGGGGTGTGACATCGGAGATCAAGCAACTCGAAAAGAGCATGCAGGAACATGAGAATCTAGAGGTAGAAGTTACAGATTTAGCTAGATTGATGGAGCCAGCAAAGGCCGGTGTTGATCCTAAAGACCTAGCAGGTGAATACCCCTAGGGGGAGTATTGATGATCTAGAATAGGGTGTCTTGTTTTGTATTATGTAGCATGCGGTGAAACTGCAGTTTATCCCGGTAGTTTCTGATGCCATAGTGCATACAGTTTCGCAGTATACAAAACTGTATGCGAAACTAGGTCCTGTATATATATCTATATATCTATCTATATATATATATATTAATAGAGATATACATATCTGTGTGTATGTGTGTTTCTTTTTCTTCGTTGTGTAACTCTTGGAACTTTATGGATATTACAGATTTTGAGTTCATTCTTTGTTAGGAGCTTATATTTCCTACATTTGACAATTATTCTTCTTAATCTTCACAAATTCTCTTACAAATGAGTATTATGTTTTATTTGTGTTCATACTCCATCATTTCTTGCTCCATAAGCAATTATACTTAGTCATATCTTGTGGATTTCAGTGCTAAATCTTGATCAAAAGTACGTTCAAACGATCACCTGGACCTACAGTCAGTAGCGGATGAAGATTGAAGAAGTCCAAGTACTCATAGTAGATGAAAAAAAGTCAAAGTTGATGAACAAGTACTCGTAGCAGATGAACAAAGTTATAGCTGATGAACAAGTTGATAGGATCAAAATGGATCGATCTGTGATGATATTGTGATGCAATTCAATCAAAACAATCTCAAGTAATCAAATCAATGCAAACATATCAGAAAAATTCATAGTTTATAGTAAGCATAGACAATACAATTGTAGAAAAAGCAATTACAAGTTGTTCAACTGATCTGAAAAACTACCTACACAACACATACTATGCTATTTATACTATCAAGAAAACATAAGGAACAGATAGTTACAAACTAAGTCCCTAAATTATGAGAAAACTATACAAAAGACTAGTAAAGACTAAATGTTAATCTTCAAGAGGCTTCTACAATACTCCCCCTAAGATTGACATTGTCTTCAGTGTTCAAAATCTTCAATCTTTGATCTTCTGAATTATTCAGTCTTCAGTCTTCACTTTTTTGTCTTTTGTCCTTATGCATCAAAGAAGTCTTCTGTTTCTTCTTTAATCTTGAAAATCGGCTTTTCCTTATACATACCTAGCTCTCTCAAGGCTTTAGTAATGGCAGCCTTGAACTTGCTCGCTAAAATTCCTTATTTTGGTTTTGATTCATTAGTTTTTATCTTCATCTGATTCATCACCTCCAAAGTTTCCTCTGACAAACCTACAATATCAATGTTAGCATAACATTCAAGTGGTTTGGATACTCTTTGGAATGAATCTCTAGCACCCCTATACTTGAAATTCTCATGAATTCAATTGACTTGATGCCTTTCTTCACTATATTGGCATATGCTAAAGCTTTTCTCAATAAGATTCTCTCCATTGCTACATCCATCACTTTAATTAATGACAAGAAGTATTTTTTATTATTATCAGCAACTTCTGGTACTACCCGATCAAACTTTTGGATCGACAAAAATGAGATGTAACTTGGATGTAGGAGTTTAAATTCGAACACTCCAAACAACGAAATCATATCACGATCGCAGTCGTCTAAGTCTTGAACTAGCTTCAACTCAAACGTGTCAGCGTTATAAAACCATCTCAAAATTGGTTTAGACTTTTGTATTCCATCAATAACTTTCGATCCAGGATTTGTTACCTTTCGAAGTATTGATCGCTAAACGCATCCAAAAATTTTTACTCTTCACCAGATTTGTCACCATCTTTTCTTTTTCTTTCAAAGATGTAAAATACTCTTTGTCTTCTTGATGACATTTAGTTTGCAAAATGAACTCATTCTAGTTATGCCTCTGTTTAATAATTGCACAAATTTTCACCTCGCCTCCTATCGGGTTGATTAGAGGCAGTTTGTTCAACTCCTTCAAATCTTGAACAGGCAGCCTAATAATGCTCGAGAAGTAGTGATAAACATCACAAATAGCATTAACCCTTTTTATAAAAAATGCATCAAATACTTCATCGTATTTCCACGCAACAATCTAGACATTCTTGGTAGTGTCAGGAATGATCATTGCATTAAACAATTCTGAAATCGATTGTCCTTTTTTGCAACATGTTTCGTACCAAGTCACCTACTGTTCGTGCTTTGTTCCATAGTTGTCTCTGCTCCATGGATACTGTAACACCCGGGAAATTTCCTTATGCAGTGTCATGCGACTGGAGGCCCAGGCGCATAGGTATCAGGCGACTGGAGCTTCATACGCATGGAGTCGCACGACTGGAGCTCCATACGCATGACAATCGTACGACTGAAGGTTCAATGGCATGAAGCTCAGGCGACTGAAGTGCCCACACGACTGGTGCCCGGGCGACTGAACGAGGGGTATTTAAGGGAGAAGGCATCTCTTACCCTCTCCCTACACTTGCAAACTCAGTCAGAAAAAGAGAAAAGAGCGTAAGAAGAGGAAAAAGAGAGAAAAGTGTGATTCGGGCCTGAAATTTGTCGAGCAACTAGTCCAAATGGAGCTATTCATCTTCTTCTCATTTGTGTGAGTTCTAGGACCCCTCATTTACATGTTTTCAAACGATTTTGGGGCTGGATCACATATAAACCCGATTTTGTAAAGTGTATGTTTGACCCATTTGGGTGTAATCATATTTAGTATGTTTAAAGTACGATTTTGGACTTGTATGAGTTTGTATGATGTCCTAGTATTATTCCCTAAGGTTTTGGAAGGGTTAATTTGGGCTTGAAATGAGTTTAGAAGGGTTTTAGGGCCGTATGTCACGGTTGCAGTTCGAGATGAACTCCAGTCGCTACATAGTTAGGGCTAGACGACTGGAGGGCCAATCGCACGACTGAGGGACGACTGTGGTTCATTCGGACGACTGAGGTTCATACGCACGACTGGGGCTCAATCGTACGACTGTAGGTTCAGTCGCACGACTAATCATACGACTGAGAGTCTAGTCGCATATGTGCTCAGTCGCACAGGTGCAATCGCACGATTGAGGGACTAATCGCATAGGAGTCAAATCGCATGACGTCCAGTCGCATGGAAACCATGCGACTGAAAGATGCTCAGTCGCCCAAATAGAACTGTTGAGGCCTTCGAGGTTATGTCGGGCATGCAAACGATGTTGTATGCTTATGTATAAGGCATGATACGTGTGTATGATGTCTTGCATGATGATGTATGAATGATATATGTGCGTGTTCCTTATAATAACGTATGTAAATCTTTCCACGACTTTACGTATTACGAAAACGAATGAACGAAGTATTATGTAACGTAAATTGAAAGATAATGAAAGAGGAACATGCATTAACGAATGAATGAAAAAGAAATATGATGAATGCATGTATTAATGAATGAATGAAAAAGAAATATGATGATGAATACATGCATTAACAAATGAACAGAAGAAGTCTTGCAAGATTTGGATAAGGAGAACGGGTCCTTCTTTGTGATTGACAATATGTACGGTGCATCTACCGCTTACCTCTAGTACCGTGGCATACGCTTTGCTTTTCATTTAATGACTTCGGCCCGGTAGCTAAGACTGATTAAGGTATTGCATATTGTATTGGTACAAAAGTTATCCAACGTGCAAGGAAAGATGAAACGGGATCCTTGTCATTCGACCACAGTAATCATGGCTGCGTGCCATGAAGTAGGTAAAGCCTGACAGGATCTAGATGAGAACTGAATAATAAAGATGTAACGAACGAATGATGAAGATAATAATAAATATTATCTGTATAAGTGTATGATGTATGCTCATGAACGAAATGCTGTAACGAATGAACGTAACGGGATCCTTGTCATTCGACCACAGTAATCATGGCTGCGTGCCATGAAGTGGGTAAAGCCTGACAGGATCTAGATAAGAACTGAAAGATAATGATGTATAATGAATGAATGAAAGAATGAAAGGGATAATAAATGTATTATCTATAAGTATGTATGACGTATGATCGCGTAAAAGAAAAGACTGGTTTAGTGGAAACGAAGTATGTTTCTTATAAAAAAAACTAGAACTCACTTAGCAACGCTGACTTTTTATGTGTTTCCAGTTGGCAGGTAGTGTTGCTGAGGATGGCACGAGGCGGCTACTCAGCTCTTTTAGGATGGCATTCTCCTTTTGATAATACTGGAGACAATATGTTGCATGCAAGTGTTCCTTGAGGATCCCGATAAACGGGATTACTTAAGGAATCTTCTTTAGATGTAGTTTTAATGTTTCTAAACTATACGTCACTGTTATGACTATTTTGTAAATGATAAAGGTGTAATACGTTGTAAAAGTTTTTATAATGAAATGAGATGTCTCTTTTGAATGTTTCCGCTGTATTTTTTATTTAAATATATGTTTTATGTGAGATGAATGACCAACCGTAAAGTGCCCGGGAACGGGGCCCTACAAGTTGGTATCAGAGCCAAAGTTTAAGTAAAATGGGTAAATTTTCAAAATAAACCTAAACTTAAACTGAAAATGGGACATAAAGGGGAAGAATGCCAATCTGAGTAGCTGCGTGCCATCAGGTATTTTCTTAAAATTAACCAGGATTATATGCGCATGTAATGTGTATTATGTGTACTGTTAGACTTAGATACTAATGTAGTCAGGACAGGTAATGCTCGGGGTACGAAGAGTAAAGTAAGTGGTTAATCACAACTGGCCACTGTAATTAGGGACTTACTATACTTGACATAAACTGAGCTATTTCCTTGAATGACCATGTTGGTGTTTGAATCTTTTAGTGTGATAGAAGATGGTCGGTGGTAGATCATCTAAAGTTTCACGTAGTGGAGGTGGTGGCGGACGTGGTACTGAACCGCGGGCCACAAGAGGAAGACCTAGGGTGGAGAAGGAGGTTCCTGAAGAACCCGAAACCACTCATCCAGAGGAGGTAGACGAGAGTGCTGATCTGAGGGCCTCGGTAAAAGAGGCAGTGGTCGAAGAGGTGCACTAGGTCAAGCAGATGATCTTACCGTCCGTAGTGACCGAAGTGATAAAGGCCGTACGCGAAGACGAAAGGCGAGAGAGGAACCGGTCCTCAGGGAGACAGCAGCAACCAGTGCCGGAAACGGTTCTTTCTGATGATGAAGAGGAAGAGGAGGAGGATCCTGTACGGGAGGCAACACGGGGTTGTAACTACGGGGCGTTTATGAGGTGCAAGCCCCCTACTTTTGACGGTACTGGCACCGCTTCTGCTGCTCACGAATGGGTGAGAGAAATGCAGGCTGTTCTTGATATCAGCGAGTGCCGGGAGGACAAAAAGATGAAGTTTGCTACCCACTCTTTCACGGGTTTGGCTTTATGCTGGTGGGACAACATAGTCCAATCCGAGGGTAGTAGGGCCATTGGAAGAATGAAGTGGTCCGAGCTGAAAAGGATGGTGATCGAGGAGTTCAATCCGCGTCGAGAGATGGATAAAGTTAAGAGAGAGTTCCAGCAGTTGGAGGCGGGGACGATGACCCACCAACAGTACACCACCAAATTTAACGAGATGGCAAGAATGGTGCCGGATCAGGTGACGTTGGTGTCTCGAAAGATTAACCGGTATATTCAGGGGCTGCCAGCTGACATTCGCAGGCATTTGATCTCTGCCCGACCAAGCACCTTTAGGTCGGCAGTGGATTTGGCAGGGAGGTTATATGATGAACAGGCTGTAGTGGTGAAGGCTGAGGGTAGTAAGAAGGGAGGTGGTGAGAGAAATTGGCAGGGGAAGAGGTTTGGTTAAGGTAATACTTCGACGAGTAACAAGAAGGCACGGGTGGATGATCGCCGTGTGGTCATGACAGGTGCAGGGTTGAGGAAGTGTGGCCAATGTGGGAGATAGCACTCGGGGGAGTGTAAGTGGGGATCAAACATCTACTTTAAGTGTGGGAAGACAGGGCATATGGCCAAGGATTGCCGGACAGGCAAATGTTTTAACTGTGGGGAAAGTGGTCATATGAGCAGAGACTGCAAGAAGCCGAGGGCTGAGGGTTCAGGGGCGAAGAAGACGGGAAGTGAAGGGCCGAGGGCAAGCGCTAGGGCATTCACGATGACACAAGAGGAGGCTAGAACGGACCCTGATGTTGTGTCTGGTACGTTCTTGGTGAACCAAACTTTAGCCTCTGTATTATTTGATTCAGGTTCCAGTAGGAGTTTTATTTCTACTCTTTTCTATGCCAAACTGCCTATTAGAAGTAGACGTGTCGACATACCGTTTGATGTAGAAACTGCGATAGGAAAGTCTAACAGGATTTCCGAGGTGATAGAGGGTTGTGATGTGGAATTATAGGACCGCAAATTTCCGGTTAGACCCTTTGCGATGACTTTAGGTGGTTTCGATTGGTGCTTGGGATGGATTGGTTGGCGGACTTTGAGGCGAACATTGTGTGTCACAAGAAGTTGATTCATTTGACAGCACCCGATGGTAGTTCAGTGACAGTTTATGGTGATCGGGTTACTACAATTCCGAAGGTGATCTCAATGGCTGTGGCGGGAAAGCGTATGAGGCGTGGGTGCAGCGCCTACTTATGTTATGTGAAGGATGTGGAAGCACCAACCCAACAACTAACTGATGTTCCGGTTGTGTGTGAATTTCTAGACGTGTTCCCGGAAGACTTGTCGGGATTGCCACCTGATCGAGAGATCGTGTTCCAGATTGACCTGATACCGGGTGCTCAACCTGTCGCCAAGGCACCATATCGATTGGCTCCGATGGAAATGAAAGAGTTGATGGAGCAGTTGCAAGAGCTGCTAGATAAGGGGTTCATAAGACCGAGTATCTCACCTTGGGGTGCTCCGGTCCCGTTCGTAAAGAAGAAAGATGGTAGTATGAGGATGTGCATCGACTACCGCGAGCTGAATAAGTTGACGGTGAAGAACAGATACCCCTTATCGAGAATCGATGATTTGTTTGATCAGCTTCAAGGCGCCAGTTGGTTTTCACGAATAGATCTTCGATCGGGCTACCATCAGCTAAAAGTTAAGGAACATGATATCCCTAAAACAGCTTTTCGCACGCGCTACGGTCACTATGAGTTTCTTGTCATGTCTTTTAGTTTGACCAATGCGCCAGCTGCTTTTATGGATTTGATGAACCGAGTGTGTCGGCTGATGTTGGATAAATCAGTGATCATGTTTATTGATGACATCCTGATTTATTCAAAAAGCGAGATAGAGCATGCCGGTCACATTCGAGAAGTATTGGAAACGTTGAGAAGGGAGAAATTGTACGCCAAGTTCTCCAAGTGCGTATTCTGGTTGCGTGAAGTTCAGTTCTTGGGTCACGTGGTTAATCTGGAGGGGATTATGGTCGATCCGGAAAAGGTGGAAGCAGTAATGCAATGGAAGTCTCCAAAGACGCCATCCGAGATCCGTAGTTTCTTAGGTTTGGCGGGCTATTAAAGAAGATTCATTCAAGACTTCTCCAAGATTGCTTCTCCACTGACCAAGTTGACCCGAAAAGATGTAAAGTTTGTATGGGGTCAAGCTCAAGAGAAGGCGATCGAAGAATTGAAGGCGAGGTTGACCCAAACTCCTGTATTGGCATTACCCGATGGAAGCGAAGACTTGGTGGTTTATTCTAATGCTTCCTACTCGTGGTTGGGGTGCGTGTTAATGTAAAGAGGAAAGGTTATAGCCTATGCATCCCGATAGCTGAAAGTCCATGAGGTTAACTACCCCACTCATGACTTGGAGCTAGCAGCTGTGGTCTTTGCATTAAAAATTTGGAGGCACTATGTCTACAGAACGAAGTGCACCATTTTCACCGACCATAAGAGCTTGAAGTACTTCTTTGAGCAGAAGGATTTAAACATGAGGCAGAGGCGATGGTTGGAGCTTATAAAGGATTATGATTGTGAAATACATTACCATCCGGGCAAAGCCAATGTGGTGGCGGATGCCCTTATCCTAAAGGAGAGGCCCGAGCCTATACGGGTGAAGGCGTACCAGCTGATTATGACCTCGGATGTGATGAAGCAAGTCAAAGAGTTTCAAGATGAGGCACTGAAGGAAGATCATCTTAACTCTGAAAGAATGAGAGGTCTGGTCGCGGAGTTGGGTGAAAACACGTTTGGTGTTAGAACCCAGTTTGGACGAATGTGGATTCCTCGTCTTGGGGATCTACGACTGAAGATTATGGACGAAGCCCACAAGACTCGATACTCAATTCATTCCGGTGCTACCAAGATGTACCAAGACATGAAGAAAGAGTATTGGTGGCCGGGTATGAAGCGTGATGTAGTGGAGTATGTGAGTAAATGCCTCACTTGTTTGCAAGGCAGAGCATCAAAAGTCGTATAGGAAGATTCAACCTTTGGATATACCGGATTGAAAGTGGGAGCACATCACCATGGATTTCATTACGAAGCTGCCGTGTACTCCGAAAGGGCATGATGCCATATGGGGATTGTTGATCGTTTGACGAAGAGTGCTCACTTCCTACCGATACGCGAGGCATATTCATCCGAGAGGTTGGCCGATCTTTTCATCAAAGAGATTGTGACTCGTCATGGTGTACCGGTGTCAATTGTGTCTGATCGCGACACCCGGTTTACATCCAAATTCTGGAAGAGATTCCACGATGCCATGGGGACGAGGTTACATATTAGTACGGCTTATCATCCCCAAACTGATGGTCAGTCGGAAAGGACCATTCAGATGTTAGAAGACATGCTCCGGGCATGTGTGATTGATTTTGGGGGAAGTTGGGATGACCACTTACCGTTAGTTGAATTCTCATACAACAACAGCTATCATGCCAGCATTGGTATGCCACCTTATGAGATGCTATACGGTAGGAGATGCAGGACACCCACTTGTTAGGGTGATATTGATCAGAAGGAATTGGGGAGCGTCGAGGTGATTGAGGCTACGACTGAAAAGCTTGAAATGATCAAGGCCCACATGAAGGCAACCAAAGACAGACAGAAGTCGTATGCCGATAAACGACGTAGACCGATTGAGTTCCAGGTGGGTGACTGGTTTATGTTGAAGGTCTCGGCTTAGAAGGGTATCATTCGGTTCAGAAAGCGGTTCAAGCTGAGCCCGCGGTATATAGGCCCTTTCCGAATCATTGCCCGAGTAGGAGTGGTGGCCTATAGGTTGGAGTTGCCAGATGAGTTAAGTATAATTCACCCAACCTTCCACGTATCTCATCTGAGAAAGTGTTTGGCCGATGAAGATATGATTGTTCCACTGGAGGATATCAAAGTAGATGAACGGCTCAATTATGTGGGGCAACCAGTGGCAATCATCGATAGAAAAGAGAAGCGGCTGAGAAATAAAGTGGTTCCTCTTGTGCGTGTACAGTGGAGACACAGGAAGGGATCTGAGTCAATGTAGGAGACTGAAGAAGAAATGAGGCAGCATTACCCACGCTTGTTCGATGAATGACAGGTTTCCAGGACGAAACCTAAATAAGGGGGGGTGGACTTGTAACGGGAAATTTCCTTCTGCAGTATCATGCGACTGGAGGCCCAGGCGCATGGATATCAGGCGACTGGAGCTTCATACGCATGGAGTCGCACGACTGGAGCTCCATACGCATGACAATCGTACGACTGAAGGTTCAAACGCATAAAGCTCAGGCGACTGAAGTGCCCACACGACTGGAGCTCGGGCGACTGAACGAGGGGTATTTAAGGGAGAGGGCAGCTGTTACCCTCTCCCCACACTTGCAAACTCAGTCAGAAAAAGAGAGAAGAGCGTAAGAAGAGGAAAAAGAGAGAAAAGTGTGATTCGGGCCTGAAACTTGTCGAGCAACTAGTCCAAACAAATCCATTCATCTTCTTCTTGTTTGTGTGAGTTCTAGGACCCCTCATTTACATTTTTTCAAATGAGTTTGGGGATGGATCACATATAAACCCGATTTTGTAAAGTGTATGTTTGACCCATTTGGGTGTAATCATGTTTAGTATGTTTAAAGTACGATTTTGGACTTGTATGAGTTTGTATGATGTCCTAGTACGATTCGCTAAGGTTTTGGGAGGGTTAATTCGGGGTTGAAATGAGTTTAGAAGGGTTTTAGGGCCGTATGTCGCGACTGCAGTTCGAGATGAACTCTAGTCCCTGCACAGTTAGGGCTAGACAACTGGAGGGCCAATCGTACGACTGAGGGATGACTGAGGTTCATTCGGACGACTGAGGTTCATACGCATGACTGGGGCTCAATCGTACGACTGTAGGTTCAGTCGCACGACTAATCATACGACTGAGAGTCCAGTCGCATATGTGCTCAGTCGCACAGTTGCAATCGCACGATTGAGGGACTAATCGCATAAGAGTCCAATCGCATGACGTCCAGTCGCATGGCAACCATGCGACTGAAAGATGCTCAGTCGCCCAAATAGAACCGTTGAGGCCTTCGAGGTTATATCGGGCATGAGAACGATGTTGTATGCTTATGTATAAGGCATGATACGTGTGTATGATGCCTTGCATGATGATGCATGAATGATATATGTGTGTGTTCCTTATAATAACGTATGTAAATCTTTCCACAACTTTACGTATTACGAAAACGAATAAACGAAGTTTTATGTAACGTAAATTGAAAGATAATGAAAGAGGAACATAACGATGAACGCATGTATTAATGAATGAATGAAAAAGAAATATGATGATGAATACATGCATTAACAAACGAACGAAAGAAGTCTTGCAAGCATTGGATAAGGAGAACGGGTCCTTCTTTGTGATTAACCTTATGTACGGTGCCTCTACCGCTTACCTCTAGTACCGTGGCATACGCTTTGCTGCTCATTTAATGACTTCGGCCCGGTAGCTAAGACTGATTGATGTATAGCATATGGTATTGGTACAAAAGATATCCAATGTGCAAGGAAAGATAAAATGGGATCCTTGTCATTCGACCACAGTAATCATGGCTGCATGCCATGAAGTGGGTAAAGCCTGACAGGATCTAGATGAGAACAAAATGATAAAGATGTAACGAACGAATGATGAATATAATAATAAATATTATCTATATATGTGTATGATGTATGCTCATGAACGAAATGTTGTAACGAATGAACATAACGGGATCCTTGTCATTCGACCACAGTAATCATGGCTGCGTGCCATGAAGTGGGTAAAGCCTGACAGGATCTAGATAAGAACTAAAAGATAATGATGATTAACGAATGAATGAAAGAATGAAAATGTATTATCTATAAGTATGTATGACGTATGATCGCGTAAAAGAAAAGACTGGTTTAGTGGAAACGAAGTATGTTTCTTATAAAAAACAAAATAGAACTCACTCAGCAACGCTGACTTTTATGTGTTTCCAGTTGGCAGGTAGTGTTGCTGAGGATGGCACGAGGCGGCTACTCAGATCTTTTGGGATGGCATTCTTCTTTTGATAATTCTGCATATAATATGTTGCATACAAGTGTTCCTTGAGGATCCCAATAAACGGGATTACTTAAGGAATCTTCTTTAGATGTAGTTTTAATGTTTCTAAACTAGAGGTCACTATTTATGACTATTTTCTAAATGATAAAGATGTAATACGTTGTAAAAGCTTTTATGATGAAATGAGATGTCTCATTTGAATGTTTCTGCTGCATTTTTTATTTAAATATATGTTTTATGTGCGATGAATGACCAACCATAAAGTGCCCGGGAACGGCGCCCTACAGATACTTGGTAGGCTTGTTTCTCTGTTTCAGGAAACATTTTCATTAGCTCCTTTCTACTTTCATAAGCACTTCTTTTCAATGCCATGGATTTAATCTCTTGAGGTTTTAGAATTCATGTTCTTTTTGTTATTTCCAAATATTGAGGATTATCCATGTCTAGAACAATCATCTTATTTTTTGTTTCTTTGTTTCTTGAAATTTCCTCACTAAATTCCTTAGAGATTCTACTTGCAATCTGTTGAGCTTCTTTCTCGGATAGTTATGTGATTGTAACCAGATTCTTAGAGCAGTTACATTCATATCATATTCATCATCACATCTTTCTTTATTAAATTAGCTTTTAACATCTCATTCTCTTCTTTCAACTTCTTTATGATTTCTTCTTATTCCTTCTTGACTTCTTTCAATGACTCAATCATATCAATATCATGTACTTCTTCAGTTTGAATAGACACATTTTGTGTTGTTTGAATATGAGCTTCTTCAGATATAAACACCTCTTTAAAAGCTTGAACTGGTGATTTAACAATAAGTGTAGTACTTTGAAAAATAGGCTCTGACATTATTACATCAGTGTAATTAAAATCACAACTCTATTATTGATCATCACCTTCATGTATTTCTTCATTAACTTCTTTATCTTGATCATCACCAGTAGTGGTTTCTTCATTTTCATTATTCATTTCATCATCAGCATGGTCTGAAATAGTTTCTTCACTATTCATTTCTTGATTAGGCTCAGCTAAATCATCATTACCATCATTGTCATTATTATCACTTGTAGAACTTCCATTATCATCATCTTCATTCTTATCATCATCACCTTCATCTTCATCATCATCAGATGGTTCTTAAGTTATTTCTTCAATTAAATCATTTGGATCAACTAGTTCGTCCTCAATCAAATGAAAATGATCTACAGTAATATCCACTTCATCTCTAGCATTTCTCATGTATTCAAACATAGGTACATTTTGTGCACCTGTGATCTTATCCAGTCTTTTGTATGATACCTTTGTCATATGTTCCAGTATCATTGTTTCTCCACCGACTCCATAAACATGAAAATCAGGGTGTTCTTCATTGATTATCATCTATAGGAATCTAGGGTACATCAGGTATTTGTTTCTGATCCCTTTCTCCAAGTTGAATATAAAACCATTAAGAATCCATCTTGCCATGTTAAACCTCTATTTGTTGCAAGAGCCGCAATAGGTGAAGCTATGTTAACTAGAAAAGCATTCCAACCCGCATTTCTTTTTGACATGCAATGCTGGAATATATTAGCATAGACGTTTCCAGTGATTGTAAACTCAAGGTCTGAAAAATTATTTCTTGGGGAAATTATCTGGGCGACCCATAGCAATGAATGTTTCTCTACATTCATTAAGTGAGAGTTCTACTAAGTCTTCAGGATCATTGTGTCCCAGTCTTAATGCTTCTCTGATAGATTCTTCAAACACTTCAATCATTCTATCATTAGTTATAAATCCTCTCAAAACTTTTCATCCTTCTCTATTAAGCTCAACTTTGCCGGTGTTCCAAAACATCTTAATCAATCTTGCCTATATGACTGGTTGATAGCACATAGCATACACATACTTAGTTCTCAATAAGAACCTAATCATGTCCTCATACCCAATAGAATCTTGAACTACTTCATTGAGCAATGTTGCCACATTATGCTTAGGTTCAAACTTTAACTCAGCCATTTGCAAAAATGAAACAAGAAATTTAGTCACTTGAATTTTAACACTTTATAATCAATTGATATTTATTGAAATTTAAAGAATTATTACGTTTTAAAAAGTTTTAATCCAACTTGCACTATAAAAATTTTTCTAAGTGTTTAAGTATTCTGTTCAAGAACTAAATACATACAAGTTAGAGTAAATGATTTAAAACACATCAATTCATTAAATTTTTATCAAAAACAAATTAGAAAATGAATTTCATGAATTTTCCATTTTTATTAAAAATTCAAATACTTGACTGTTCATCTTCAACATTAAATCAGATTTGAATGTACCAATATGTTCGAAATCAAGTTTATATTAACAATCAATCATCAATTTTATCTCTTAATTTCTATTTTGTTCACAAATTTCAAAATTTTTATTCGACTAGGGCCCATACGCCCAAATAGCAATGAAATGCTCAATCAATCTCAAACTGTAAACTTGAAATTTGTATGAATTTGTTCATGAACATACATTTAGAATCTGAAATAAACACTATCGATCGCAAGTATTGAACAAATATCAATCAAAACAAGTGAATCAAGAGTGTTCGAGAGTCGGGGTGTGAGTTCAAGGGATTTTGGAGTGAATGAATGACTGAAAACACAAAGTGTTATATTTATACTAGGTGAAATTTTTAGGCGCATGAGCACTGTTTGTTTGCATGAGACTGAATTTTACACTAAGTACTTAGGCATATGAGCACTATTTGTGCGCATTGGGTTAGGCGCATGAGCACTATTTAGATGCATAAGGACTGTTTAGGCATTTTTGCACTGTTCAAGCGCATGACACTAGCTGTAACACCAACACTTGCAAAGTTTTCACTTGAAACGCCCAATTCTTGAAAGTCTGGTACTGTGTTGGCGAATGAGTAAGTATGAAACGCCCAACACTTAACCAAAAATTTCTGACTTATGACAAATGTTTAGGCGCATGAGATTGTCTAAAAGGCCCAACACTTGCACAAATTTTGAAAAATCATCATGCTCCTAATTCTGGACTTTTAAACACTGTTTAGGGGCATGAGGTTAGTTTATTGAGTCTAACACTTGTAATTTTCAAGTCTTCCACCTGAACACTGTTTAAACTCATTAATACTATTCATATACTAATTTTTTAAACAATTTGTCAAATTTAGCCTTCACCCAAAATTTACATAATTGACCCTCAATTTTGAACTTTTGATGTTTAAAACTTTTATTTTTAATTTAAAATTTTAATTTTTATGCTATGACCTTTTTTATTTTTGTTTTAAAATTTCAAAAACAATTTACCGTCAATTTACTCTCTAATTTTTACAAATAATCTCATATTAAAATGTTCCAAGAAGCTATTCCACTTTAAAGTGTTTTAGGTTCATTTTTACATTATGTCAAACACAAACATGCTTGATCTTTTAGCTTCATCTTTTCCATCCAAAACATTTAATTTTGATTTTTCATATCTTGAAATTTGAGTTATTTTCTCTTAGTCACTTTTACTTTTTACTCCTAAACTTTTAAGTTTAATAAAAGAGTAAATTGCCATTTTCGTCCCTCTGGTTTGGTGAAAATTGCCACTTTAATCCAATAGTTTGTTTTTTCGCATCTGGGTCCCTGTGGTTTACAAATCTTGTCATATTCATCCAGTCCGTTAACTCCATCCAAAATTTCCGTTAAATGTAGGGGTATATTGGTCATTTTACATATATGTTTTTATTTTATTTTTTTAAACCTGATTTAATATATACTCTTTAAATACATTGCTATTTTAGTCCCTGTGGTTTGAGCGTATTTGCTAATTTAGTCTAAAAATAACCACCACACCACTACCCGTCACAAGAACCACCGAACCACCGCCACCACCCCATCACAAAGCCACCAACACCACACCAGAGCGCCCACCACCACCACGCACATCAGATCGTCACTACCATTTAAACCCTAAAAATCGACAATCAATATTGGACTTGTAACATACCACTTCGAAAATGCATATCAAACCCTACTAATACCTCTACAATACTCGTTTTCAAGGGTTCCATATACGTTTTCGAAGGGGTTTGTTATAAGTTTGAGATTAACGGTTGGTTTCTAGGGTTCACATGGTGGTGGTGATCTACTGTGCGATGGTGGAGATCTAATGTGTGGTGGTGGAGATCTAATGTGTGGTGGTGGTGCCCGTCTGGTGTGGTGTGGGTGGTTTTATGATAGGGTGGTGGTGATGATTTGGTGGTTCTGATGGAGTGGTGGTGGTTTTGCGGCGTGGTGGTAGTGTGGTGTGTAAATACGAGGTCCAACTCTGGATGGTTCCGGTCTTGTTGAACTTCGATCCACCGATACTCTCTGAAGCTTCACACCTACGCACAATGAAAACAACACCAGTTAAGGTGGTGGTGCCCATCTCGTGTGCTGATTTACAGGGATTATTCCCCGGTAAATCCATTACCTTTTATGTTCTCCGACCGTTACTGAATTATCGGTTATGATTGGGGTGATTCCGATGTAATTAAATGCGGGGCACGTGTCCTGCTGGCTTACCCGTTCCGCCCGCATGGGCCGAGCTTTCGGGTTCTGGTACTCGGTCTTGTGTGAGTTATTTGTACCCTAGGTCTACATGGTGGTTCCATCACGGGTGGTGGTGATATGGTGTTTTATGCCAAGGTGGTGGGATTTTTGGACTGAATTGGCAAACATGTCCAAACCACAGGGACTAAAATAGCAATTTGTTTAAAGGGGATATATTAAATGGGGTTAACAAAATAGAAAAATAAAATATATATGTAAAATGACCAATATACCCTTCATTTAACGGAGAATGTTAGATGGAGTTAACGAACTGGATGAATATGACAAGATTTGTAAACCACAGGGACCCAGATGCGAAAAAATAAACTATTGGATGAAAATGACAATTTTCACCAAACCACAGGGACGAAAATGGCAATTTAATCTTAATAAAACTTAGAAGTTTCTTGAATTGTCACATGAAGATCACACTAATCATTGTTAATATGCCTGCACACAGTAAACATGCAAAAACCAAAATTAAAGCAAAATAAAAATCTGATATTTACAATTGAATCAATGTTTGCAGTGAGATCATATCAGTTAAGATCAACACATTGAAATAAAAGAAATTGATGGATAGTGATAGACAGTGAATAAATCCTGATCAGCTATGTTCCATGTCAGCATTTCTGCAGTAAAGGAGACACGGGATCGAAGGACAAAAAAATTTTAGAAAGATAGTCAGCACACTTACTTTTTCAATTCTCGGATTAATTAAGGTACAATTAGATATGAAATTATGCAGTCACATTAGACTTAGAGAGGTTAATTCTCATAAAGACATGCAAGAAGTCACTATTCACAACTTGTTAACCTGACATATACGATAACTAGAACTCATTTGGGCTTGTGCACATTGGCATCTTGTTGCGTTAGAGAGAATATCCAGCTCTGTAATCACTTAAAACAGAGGATATCTCATCACTTCAGGTCTATGATGACTCATAACAGAGAAATGTCAGATGCTTTAAATAATTAGAGATCATGCTTATTCATATCACCACCAAGTGTCAGATTATGACTTAACAAGCAATTAATTTTAAGAAATCAACACTACTCATTAGTGCTAAGATAGACAAACATGAATGCAGGAGTGATTTAGTTTAGTCATAAGAATCTACTTTTCCAGTCTAATTACATGAACTTACTTGCACATCATATCTGATCACGTCAAACATTGTTATTGAGTGAAGTATGCAACTGATCAAACTAATGTATCTATCATTTCTCACATATTGCCAAGACAGATTCATTCCTAAATAATGAAATAACAAAGAAAAACTCTATTTTTGTAGTTTTTTTCTATATTTAATTTTTTTATTTTTTTAATTTTCTGTTTTTCTATTTTTGTATTTGGTTTTGCTTTTTTAAGAAACATGTACACACAACATACAATCAGGCAATTAACCCTGACAGTTTCTCTTGATGTGTCCTATTAAGTTAAGGGAGGGTTCTCATCATATTAAGACTCAATTAACTGAGATGCTCAAAAAACCAGGTTTTTACTTATGGTTAATAAGACCAATTAACTCTACCAAATAGTCAAACCGTCCTGGTAAGAAGGCTTTAGTAAATAGGTCTGCCAACTGTTTTTCAGTTGTAATTTGAAACAGAACGATTAAACCTTTTTGAAATTTATCTTTGAGAAATGATATCTAATCTGGATATGTTCTGTTTTTGAATGTTGGATAGAATTAGCTGTAATGAATATAGCAGTAGTGTCATCAATGTATATTGGAGTTTTAAGAAAGTTGAACCCGTAATCCAGCAGTTGGTTTTATAACCAAAGGATTTGAGAACATCCTACTGAAGCAGCTATGTACTCAGCTTCTACGGTTGAAATGGAGACATTCGTTTGTTTCTTACATTGCCATGACACTAATCTGGGTCCTAAAAACTAACAACCACCCATAGTAGATTTTCTATCTTGACAACATCCTCCATAACCACTATCAGTATATCTATGTAACTCGAAGTTTCTTTCCTAAGAATACCATATCCCTAAAGCCGGTTTACCTTTAAGATACCTGAATATTCTTTTAACAACAATTAAATGGGATTCCTTTGGGTCTGATTGATACCTGGCACAGACACAAACAACATGCATTATGTCAGGTCTAGATGCAGTAAGATACATCAACAAACTAATCATAGATCTGTATAAAGTTTCGTGTACATATTTTCATTTCGGATCAGACTCAATCTTGGTGTTTACATCAGCTGGAGTTCTAATGGACTGGCAATCTTGCAGTTTAAATTTCTTCAAGGGCTTGTCAACGACTTCTCTTGATTAACGAAAATACCATCTGCAGATTGCTTGGCTTGAAGTCCAAGAAAGAAATTTATTTCTCCCATATAACTCATTTGAAATTGAGACATCATTATTTCTTCGACTTCATTGCATAATTTTGGACTTGTAGAACCAAATATGAGATCATCGACATACACTTGTACACATAAGAAATCATTTGCATCCTTCTTTATGAACAAAGTGGGATCAATTTTCCCTCACGTGTATCCATGTTGGATTACGTGTTGAGACACTGTTTCATACCAGATTCTAGGGGCTTGATAGAGTCCATACAAAGCTTTGCTAAGCTTATACACACGATGTGAAAATTTGAATATTCAAAACCCGGAGGTTGCTTTACATACACATCATCAATGATTGGTCCATACAAGAACGCACCCTTTACATCCATTTGATACACTTTGAATCTTATGAATGATGTTTAAGCCAGGAAGACATAAATTGATTCAAGTCTTGCAACTGGAACAAATACTTCATCGTAATCAATACCTTCTTCTTGAGTGTATCCTTGTGCAACGAGTCTCGCTTTACTTCTAATAATTATATCTTGATCATCTGTTTTGTTTCTGAACAACCATCTTGTGTCTATGGCATTTTCTCCTTTAGGTAAATCCATAAGATTCCACACTTCTTCTTTACGGAATTGTAACAATTCTTCTTGCATAGCCCCAATCCAACCATTGTCCATTAACGCTTTGGTAATGTTTTTAGCAACAATATGAGAAAGAAAACACGAGTATATGCAAAGATTTGCTTGTTCTAATTTACTTCTGTAACACCCGGTTATTCTTAAAGATATGAAGAAGGAATAAAAGTAAAGGAAAAGGGAGAAAATGTAAGTTAACCTAAAGTAAAGGGGGTAAAAGTGTCAAAATGGCAAAATGTCAAAAAGTTGGTACAAAAGTAGGCATGGCCGCCCACTCTTGCCTGCACACTTCTTTCATTTTGTTCTAGTGAGAGAGAGAGAGAGAGCATAAAAACACTAGGAAGTTTTAGAAGAAGTAAGAACTTCGAAGTTTTTGGTAAGAATTCTTGGTGTTTGTGAGGTTATAAATAGTTCTAGTCTCGGTTATGTGCTTATATGTTTGTGTGTGTTCGGGTGTGTGTGTTTATGGTGGGTTTTAGGTATTCGAATTCATTACACACGGGTTTAAAAAGGAAGATGCACCCAAAGTTGCACAAGGTGAGTTCTAGACCCCGTATTTTACCTTTTTTAAACATTTTGGGGCTGAAAATGTATGTAAAACCGTTTTTACAAATTTCATTTTGAAACACGCGTATGTATTTATGTATGTATGAAAATGTTCCTATGGTGATTATGTGTTAGTTATATTTAGAATAGTGTTATTAAGCTTGGAACATGTAAGGAAAATGATTGGTATTGATAATATGTCAAAACATGCTAAACAGGTTGCCCAACCACCCAAACAGTACCCTCAACCGTCTGAAATTGCCTTAGAAAAGGCTAAGTAAGCCCAAACGTCTAAACAAGGCCTAACTGCCTGAATAGTGCCCCATCCGTCTAGGAAAGCCTATGAAAATTCTAAGTGTAAGCCCAACTGCCTGAACAATAGCCCATGCGTCTAAGGTCTTGACTCAAGCGCCTAAGTGAGGGACAAACATCCAAACAGTGCCCATGCGTCTAGGATTCCCCACACGTCTAAGTGTTGAACCATCTGAATAATGCCCATGCGTCTGGGATTCCCCAAACTTCTAAGTGATGAACTCCCTGAATAGTGCCCATGCGACTGAACAGGCCTCAAACGCCTGCATAGTGTCCATGCGCCTAGAACACTTTGAATATTTTCGGAAATTTTGAGCAGAACAGAATCATTAGAGTTTGACCTAAGTTTGACTCAGGGTTTTTAATTGTTATTATATTTGCATTATTATAAGTTGTTCCTATGATCGTAGTAATTATTATTATGCGACCTATGTGGTATGCATATGATCATAAATGCAAGTATTATCTTTAACAAAGTGTAAGAGTAATGATAAAGAGAAGTGGAAGTTAATTAAAGAGTTAACAAGTCTTGCAAGCTTATAGGAATTGCACGACCTTGTTGTCGTTAGCTCAATTGTAATGCGGGTTAGCTACACCTTATACTCACGGGGCCAATCAATTGAGATTGGCGGACCTTTGTAGCATGCCCTAGGTGACTGGGCCAGCCTTGTATACAATAATTCAGACTATATACTGTAAGGGGCCCTGCACCAGTTTCTCCACGCACATAGTTTAGGGTATTGCTCATTGGTCCACATAGATAGTGAAAGATAAAGTTAAAAGAGTACAACATAAACAAGGTACATAGTAAAGAAAGAGAACATTGCCTTGCTGTATAGTTAATGTGTGCTCACGTACAAGAGTAAGAGATGTATTTCCACAAAAAGAGTCTAGATACATGTGTACCTAGTTTCTGAGCTTAATGTAATATGTCTTTATTGTCTTACACATATGTAATAGTTGGGTACTTAATGAAATACAAATGTTTGGTTGTGGTTATAATGTTTAATATTTCATTAATGAGTTGTTTAACACGTATTGAATTGATTATATAGGTTTGTGGTTGTGTGAATTAATATTGGTAATGTAACGTTTAATAAATATATTCAAACTTAGCAATGTGAAGTTCTCATGCGAATGGCCCATGCTAATGGACCATACGCATGAATAACTTCATGCGAATGACTCAGTCGCATGACTGAACCAGGAGATTGGATAAGTCGCATGATTGGAACATAAGATTGGCTCAGTCTCACGACTGAATACTCAGTCGTGCGAATGGATCAACCGAATGGCTCAATCGCACGACTGAACCATACAAATGGGTCAATTGCCCGAATGAGTAACACTAACCTATAAATACCACTTAAATCGTGGAAAAACGAAGCACTTCGAATCCCTACGTACCGTAGCCGTCCAGAGACCTCTAAGAACATGTTCCAAGTTCATAGATCGCATTAGATCAATTATCAATTGTTCTTAACATTTAGATTCAATTTACAATTGATTCTACGTGCGTTCTCACTGATTGGATCGCTAATTAAATAGGATTCCGCACTATTTGATTAGGTATACACGTTTATCAGTTAGTATTTCTTTCAATACTACGTCCTGACATGTGGTATTAGAGCCTTGGCTCTTGATTTACGTGTGATTCAATCGTTCTTGATATAAAAATTGTCTTTTTCCACGAAAAACGCAATTCTTTTGTGTCAAACGGTGTTTTAGACGTCTCCAGTTCATAAAGTTCAGTTTTTCAGGCATACGGCAATTAGGGTTTGTGAAAATTCGAGTTTGTGCAGCCAAAACACGTTAAACCTTCGAATTTTCAAAGTCCAGCAGCTTCAGTCGCCCCATTGACTCAATCTCACGACTGAGTTCATTCGCATCCCTCATACGCACGATTGGACCCATTCATGCCTTCATTCGTACGATTGAACAATCTATTTGCATTGTTCAACCGCACTTGTTCATTCGCCCGATTGACTCATCCGCATTCATTCATTCGCACGGTTAAGCCATCCACATTGTTCAATCGCCCGAATAGCCTAATCTTACTCCTTCATTCGCACATGTACAACAGTTTGTTTCAAAGTCTAAAGTTAAGAGTAATGGAGGACCAGTGTTCAGCGTTCACAACAAGCCTCCTAAGCTAATCACGTTAGATGATTACCCACAGTGGAAGCAAAGATTTGAGATTTATTTGAATGGCGTAGATCCCAATCTGTGGGAGTCGATAGAGACAGGTTATAGCATGCCTGTAGGTGCAGATGGAGTCAAACATACACTAGGTGGCATGCTGTGAAGAAAGTTTATGCTCTGCTTACTCAGTCAATTCCAAAGGACATTTTCCATCAATTTTCTGAGAACAAGCAAGCAAAGAAGCTGTGGGATGCATTGGAAAAGAGGTATGACGGTAATGCATCGTTAAAAGCTCTAAAAGCTAAACCGTTAAAGAATGAGTTTGACAACTTCTCGTTAATAGGAAAGGAGAGCTTGGACGATGTCATTGATCGGTTCTATCACTTAATGAGTGAGCTGCACACTCATGGAGTGAAAACATCTATGGAAGACAAAGTGTCAAACTTTGCTGATGGTTTGCCAGAGAAATGGGTTTCTTTTGTATCCAACCTGCGACAGAATGATATGCTCACGAAGTTAGACATCAATGATCTCATTCTGAAGTTGCGAGAAGAAGAATTAAGGATGAGACAGGGCATAAAAGTCTACTTATGATCAGAATCCAGCCCTATACAACTCAAATCCACAAGCCAAAACGTCTGGAGCTCCACTACAAACGGCTTTTGTGTCGACCTCAGCTGGTCCATCTCAAGCAAGTTCTTCAGGATCTGAGACGTCAGGGTCGTCTAGTACCCAATACATAGCATCTGAAGCCAATGCTACAAAACTGAACACCGAGAACCTCGGGAATGTAACAGCAGAGGTAGCTAAGGAACACATGGATCTCTTGGTAGTTGTCATCCATTCCTATGATGGGCTAGTTGCTGGGAAAATAGGGAACTACCATCTGGCAGATAAAGACTACGAGTAAGTAGACAAGACAGAGCTGGAAAGGATGGATATTATGTGGGCCTTAGCGAGTACCGTCCGAAGAGCTAAAAAGTTTGTCAAGAAAACTGGACAGAACTTGGTTGCAACTAAGGACACTACTTTTGGTTGTGACAAGTCTAAGGTGACAGCTTCAATTATAGGGAAAAGGTGCACTTTAAGAGTGAGTGTGTTAAGCCGAAAAAGATAGGAAACGGTAATCCCTTCTCATCCTTCAATCGTCAGGATAAACCCACAGCTAGTCCTACTTCATCAAGCAAGGATCCTAAAGCCTTGACTACTCGTGATGACGAAGGACAGGATTGGAGCTTTCGGTTTATATCTTCGGGAGAATCCAACATTGCAAGTGTTGAAGATTTGGATGATGACTCAGCTAGTGAAGGAGATATTGTAGTGGAACTAGCGATGTCTAACACTGAAGAGATTGCAACCGTGGTAAATTACATGCCTGAAGAAGGGAAAACTACAACAACGTCAGAATCACCAGAACCAGAGACCCCAGACTCTGATTTAATGGCTGATTTGTCAGAACCTTCTCAGGTAAGTACTACTAACCAACTTTTCAATAATCATGCTTGTTCTGATTGTAATAAATTTAGGGAAAGCATTGATCTAAAATTTACTAGGTTATTAGATCACAATGATAGTTTAGTAAAGGACTTACAACTGTGTATAGAAGCCAATAGTGTTTTAAAACAAAATGAGCACAGTTACAAAGAAAAGATAGACCTTTTGAACAAACAGCTTAGGGAAACAGAAGTAGTACCCTTTACCAAGCTAATGACATTAGGTACTATCGAAACTCCCTATAAGACACTAAGAAACAGATGGCAGTTTTAGAAGTAGAAGTAAATTCACTAAAACAGAAACTGCACAGTTGGACAAGTTCCTCTCACATTGTCCAACACTTAGTGAGAGAACGTAACAATGGGGAGGGTTTGGGATATAAAGTGGTTCCACCACCACCTGAGACCTTGATGAATGCAAAATGTAAACCAATAAATAATAACCCAATCAAGGGTCATGTGGTGTCCATTCCTCTAGTAAGTGACCCAGATTCCACAAGTAAACCTATTGAATCTTTCACTAAACTAAAGGAGGCCACTTCAAAATCACAAGGTAAAATGCCCTATGACAATCTAGACAAACAATTTGAAAAGGTTAAAGTTAAGTCTGGGTCAACCAAGTCTAATTCTGAACCCAAAAAGACCAAACAAGTTAACAAACCCCGTGCTTCAGGTCTAAGTCCAAAGAAAAATCAGGTAAAGGATGTTACAAATGTTAAAACAATTAATTTTGTTAAATCAGAGAAAACATCTAAGTAAGGTATGTCAAAACCCAAAAAAAACAATGTCACACGGGTGTCCCATACCTTTCCATAGAAACATTTAAATCGCCAAGTTGAAAGTAGATCATTTGACATATTGCGTCTTATTGTCCTTATTATCATCACACACCAAAGAAGAAGGTAGAACTTTATGACACTAAAGTGAGCTCTTCCAAGAGAAGATCCATGACTCCACCAAAAAGAGTCAGTGAACCTAAAGTTCAACCTATCAACCAGTCGTCTGTTTATCACAAACAGGCCTTATGGAAAGAGAAATCTGCCCATGAATCTGATAATGAGAACAAGAAGACCATAGATTGTCCCTCACCCTCAAAAGGCCAATGGGTGGAATTTATGATGTGTGATGCCTCTGGGTCACCCAAGCCAGTAAAGGCTTGGGTCCCTAACCTGAACTAATTTTTTCGATTGAATGTACAGGGTGTTCGCTATAGTGCTGAAACCAACACGTGGATTGTCGATAGTGGAGTATCAAGGCACATGAATGGGAACAGCGCACTCCTATCAAACGTCAAATAGATAAAAGGAGGCCATGTTTCATTTGCTGGAAACAAAGGAGGGTATATCAGAGCTCAACGAGAAGTGGGAAATCAGAAAGTAAAGTTTGACAAGGTAAACTACGTTCAACAACTTCAGAATAACTTACTTTCAGTATCCCAAATTTATGATAAAGGATTTAAAGTAGTGTTTGATAACAAGAAGTGCTATGTCTTGAAAAAGGACTATATCATTCTAGAGGACCAAGTCTTAATGTCTTCCTCAAGATATAATGACCTTTATGTCTTGGATTTATCAAAGGCCTCCACAACAGATCATCAAGTTCAGTGCTTCTTGTCAAAGGCTACAGAGAAGGATTCAATCTCCTGGCATCGGAGAATGGGACACATTAATCCACGGAAGATGAATCACTTGATCCAGAATGATCTAGTGAGAGGAGTTAACGTTAAAAACTTTCAACTACTGGATTTTTGTGTGGCGTGCAAGAAAGGCAAACAGACGAAGAAGTCACATAAGGAAAAGAAAGTTCACTCAATCGAACTTCCTCTTGAACTTCTTCACATGGATCTGTTAGGTCCAGTCAGTACAAGAAGCATCGCAGGCGACCTGTACTGTTATGTAGTTACAGATGACTACTCAAGATTCTCTTGGGTGATGTTTCTGAAATCAAAATCAGAAATGTTTAAGTCATTCAAAGAGTTAGTAACTACACTGGAGTCTCTCTACAAACTGAAGGTCAGACAAGTCCGCTCAGACAACGGAACCGAGTTCAAGAATCAATGGATGGAGGCTTTCTGTAAAGAAAAGGGAATTGTGCTCCAGTTCACTTCCGCCTACACTCCTCAGATGAATGTTGTTGCTGAAAGAAAGAATCACAACTTAATAGAGATAGCACGGACAATGCTAGCAGACTCGAAGCTACCTATCCAATTCTGGAATGAGGCGGTTACCAATGCGTGTTACACGTTAAATCGAGTTCTGGTAGTTAAACGTCATGGCAAGACTTGTTACGAGTTACTTCAACGACGTAAACAAAATCTAGAGTATCTCGAATCGTTCGGCGCACTGTGCACATTATTGAAGAAAAATCAGGAGGGAAAGTTCAGCGAGAAGGCTGAAGATGGAATTTTTCTTGGATACAACATACCGAATAGGAGAGTCTATAACAACTTCACTGGTCAAGTAGAAGTGTGGTGTAATGTTGACGTTCAAAGATACACCACTCGTCCTGCTAGGAAAGGAACTGCCTTCTTTTTCGACTATGATGGCTTCTTCCAGTCTTTCAACATCCCTCTCTCCACATCTGATGATGACTTGGCAACCAAAATGATGTTTGAGGTCTTAAACACACCATCACAAGACGCCACAACATCTGGTTCACAAGGTGAATCGTCTAATCAGTCAGGGGGAGCACTCGAGGTAAGTGACTCCTCCTCTGATGATAAAGCTGTGGAAAATAATTAGAACAATGAGGAGGAACAGGTTCCAACTCTCGCAAGTCCTCAAGGATCTGACATTAATGCTTCTGCGCCTTCAGAACCTCACACTCCTACTGCCTCAGATGCTGAACCAAATCTCCATAATCTTGGTTCAGAGGTCGTTGTTCCCACTACTCGTGGATCACGCTTAAATGTCTATCATCCTCTGGATAATGTCATTCTGGATGTCAGATCTGGAGTTCAGATGAGAAATTAGCTATACTCAGCTGATTATGGCTCGGTAATGGAAAAAGGATACCTTCACGATGTAGCATATCTTTGTTTTGCGTCATAATTTGAGCCAAAATACGTCAGTGAAGCCCTGAATGATAAGGCATGGGTTACTACCATGAAAGAAGAACTTCTGCAGTTCAAAAAGTTGGGAGTATGGACTCTCATGGATAGACCAAAAGGAGCTAAAGTTATTGGAACCAAATGGGTCTTGAAATGCAAGAAAGATGACCAAGGAGTCATTATCAGGAACAAGGCTCGTCTTGTAGTTTAAAGATTTTGACAAGTTGAGGGAATATATTACAATGAAGTATTTGCACTGTGGCAAGAATGGAAGTGTTGGATCTAGATTGTATAGGTCTAGATCATTTTGTATAGGCTTAGTACTTGGATCAAGTCTTGTAATTAATACTTGTAACAGTCAGTATATATATATATATATATATATATATAATATATATATATATATAAATATATATATATATATGTGTATTGAATCAATAGGTTAACCCGTATATATATGTGTTGCTTTGTGACTGTTGACAGGGAAAATCAATATACTTGGTAGGATTCCTGAAATTGACCAAGTGTAAGAAACATCTATGGATGAACATTATTGTTAATCCGTAGATATGTTTCTTACAAGACCAAATCACCAAGTGAATATTCCTGCAGATGATCAAGGACCATGAAGTGAAGACTCCTACGGAAGAAAGATTTCCTACGGAAGAACAACACTTCTACCGAAGACCAAGTCATCTACGTAAGAACAAAAGTCCTGCGGACGACAAGACTCCTGCGGAAGAACAGCATACTTGTGTGATTTCAAATATCAACAAGTCAAACAAGTCAACTAATCAATATCAAATCCCAAGAGATCTGGTGTTTCCTAACTGACTCCAACCATCTATAAATACGGGTCCTAGGTTTCACATCTCGGGAACACAATCAAGCAATATTACGACTGTCAAGAGTTATATCATCGTGCAACCCTAACCGCCGTCACATCAACAACAACATTATTCGATTCACAGAAATCACTGTTCATAGTCATTCTTAATTATTCTTTTGTAATCATTACTGATAATTAATGAAATACTTTTGAATAATTATTGAGTTCGTATTTATTGTGTTTTTTGTGTTTGTGTTCATTGATAATTATTAAAACAATTAAACGTCAATTAATGATAATTCGCGATCATTGATTTGATTTATTTTAATACTGATAATTCATAAATTGAGTTCCTTGGATTCACAGTTGGTATCAGAGCCAAGTGCTCATTGATTTAGATCAATTGATCGATTAGTATTAAAATTGTTTAATTGATTTTTAAACAATTATTTCAGCGACTTATCGTTCAGCAAGCATTCTTTCATTGCTTGTTTGATTTAGATCTATATTCAAATCAATTGAATACTAGATCTGAGTCTTTGATAGGTTTGTCCATTTTAAAATTCAAGGTTTCATTCATAACTTTGCATTAAACATGAGTACTTTTGGTGGAGGATCATATCAACCGCCGAAGTTAGAAACCAAAGCTGATTTCAAATCCTGGAAGATCAAGTTCAGGAATCATGTGAACTACACAGATTCTGACTTGTGGGAGTCCATCACTGAGGGTCCTTATATTCCACCCACTCTTGGGCCGGATTATAATGTCAAAAATCATCCTATCAGCACAAAGGACTTGTCACCTGATAATGTCAAGAAGGTTAAAGTTGATATTAAAGCATACAGTTTGCTTTGTATGGCTTTGCCTGAAGAGATATTAATCAGGTGCGAGAACTACAACACAGCAAATTCCTTGTGGAAGATACTTCACACTCTCTGTGAAGGGAGTGATGAGATCCAAAGCATTAGGAAAGACACCCTCAGATCACAATATGAAACCTTTCATCATATTGAGGGTGAATGAATTCCTCAACAACTCTATAGATTTATGCAACTTGTTACTGAGATGAACATCTTGGAGTTGAAGTATACTACTGAGGAACTCAACAAGAAAATGCTCCACACTTTGCCTGAAAGTTGGAAGCAGACTGTATCCATGTTCAAGAACACCATAGATCTTAAGACAACTGGTCTGGATACTCTGGTTGCTAAATTAGAAGCAATTGAAATGGATGAACAGTCAAGAAACAAGAGTGTGAGAACTCATGTCTCACCTTATCACTTCAAAGAAACCAAAAATGCTAGAAGTGCATTTATTTCAAATAATGAAGGTGATAACTCTTGTACTTTGAGTGATGATGAAGAGGAAGTTAGTTTCTATGCCTCCAAACCAACTAAGAAATCATCTCAAAGTAAGAATCAAAAAGAAAAAGGAAGATCTGTTGAGAAGAGAGATACTACAGCAACTGCTAAATCTTCTCAACAAAACAATCAATCAGAACCAATTACTGTGATATTGGATTCTAAAGAACAAAAAGCAGCCTTTGCAGCTTTTAGTTCTAGCTTTCAAGCATATCTTGGAAGCTCACTAACATCAGCAAACATCTGCCAGCAAGATTTGGAGGAACTGCCCCCTGATGTAGTAGAAGAGATGGATCTACAATGGCAGATGGCTATGATTGCTTACAGAGCTAAGCAATATCTGAGGAGAAATAAGAATCTGGCTGCAGCTAGTAAAACATCAAAGATTGGTGTTGACAAGTCAAAAGTCAGATGTTTCAAGTGCAATCTCTATGGACACTTCTCTAGAGAATGCAACCAACAATCTTCTCAGCAGCATCAGCAGCATCAACATCAACAGCAACAGCAATATCAGAATCAGCAATCAACCTCTCAAAGATCTCTGCACAGACAACCTTGGCTAACAAATACATCCCCACCAGCCACAAATGTATCGGCAGGACTGAGCAATTCTAAGGAGTCAGGACTGATCATACTTCAAGATGGAACATGTGACTGGAGCATGTATGAAAAGGAAGTCTTGGAAGAGAATCAAGCATTAATGGCACGCATGGAAAACAATGTTCCTCCTATGGCCAGAGAGGTAAAAGACAGGTTATGTTCATCAACATGTGTTGAGGAAGTTGAACGCTACAGAGTCCATGCTCAACAATTGGCTGACAAAGTAAAAGAAACAATGATTTTGAATGAATCCCATATAAGAGAACATAAACTATATCAAATCAAAATTAGTTCTTTGCAAAAGGATTTAGAAAAATATGTTTCTGAAAATTACAGCCTCAAAGCCCAAGTTGAGCATCTGACCACTTCCTTAACAAAATCCATGGCTGATCATGCATCTACTGAAGTGAAACTTCAGAAGTTTCAACTATCATCTCAGTAATATGATAAGTTGTTAAACTCTCATATTGAATCAAAGAACAAGTATGGGTTGGATTATAATGCCTTTGCACCACCTATTAATAATAACTACACAACTTTACCTGAAACAATGACAAATACTTTGTCAAATCATTTTGTGCCAAGCACCAAAATTGATATAAAAACAAACATCAACAATGAAGCCGAGATGAGTGAAACTGAATCTACTGAATCAGAATCACTTAAACATAATGACTCAGATTTTGATTATGATAAATGTGATGACTTGGATGATTCTGATGAACATGATACTGATCAACAGAACATTGGTAAGAATGTTCAAGTTGAAACTGGTCTTCCAAGAGTTCTTGAAGAATCAAAGCTGCAGTATCCTCCAAACCAACGAAATATGCTGAAGACTATCTGTAAAAGAATTGTTGAACTGAATGAAGGACTTCAAGAACTGAACCTTCACAAGGTTGATAACTGCGGATCAAGTGAGGAGGTACTTTTATCTCCCTCAGATAAAGGTAAGAAACAACAAACTTCAACCAAACACAAGAAAAAATCAAGGGTTGAAGATCTTCGGAAGGAAAAATCTGAAGAATCCGTAGAACATCTGCGGAAAGCAAAAATAGCCAAGTCCGTAGATCATCTGCGGATGGCTAAAACTTGTGAATCCATAGAAAAGCCACGGAAAATGTTGAATAACAAGCAACAAAAGGCAGCAAAAGGCAAAAAAGAAACAACTGATGATGCTCCTACCAAGAGCAAGAAGAAATCAAGTGATCCATCAGGAAAGGAGACAAAGAACGAGAAAAAGAAGGCTGAATCTGAAGAAAATTCAGAAAAATATTGCAAATGGTGTCATATGAAGAATCACAATACTGATGAATGCTATTTTAGCAGCTATTGTTCCATATGCAATATGAACAATCATATGACTTCTGACTGCTACTTCAACAAACACTGTTCTATATGTGACAAAAATAACCATTCAACTCAGGAATGTTATTTCAACAAAAAGAACAAGAAAAAGAGCAAAAAGAAGTCACATGATGCATCATCTGAATCAGATTCTCAATCCTCAGAGAGTGAGAAAGAAACAAAGATGCAAAAAGAACAACAAAAATCAAAGAAAAGATCTTCTGCTGCGGATAAGACTTTGAAGAAGAAAGCACCAACACAGTCTAAGACACCTCATAAAAAGGTGGATTTGTCACATAAACAGACTGATGCAGTTGATGGTTTCTTTGATAACTTTGAAAAAGGAACTCATGTGCCTCAATCAAAATTGAAAGATGAAGTAACTTTCAAAAATACAGGAGGATCCTCAAAGTTAAAATATCAGCCAAAACAAGATAAGTTGAAGAAAGAATCAGATAAGCAAGAAGACATCCAAACACCTGAATCATCTTCAACAAAATCATCCTCACCACCATCAAATCAAAAAGAAACAACTAATACTGAAACTTCAAGATTAATCTAGAAGGAGTAACTATTGTTGACACTTCTGGTAAACCCAAGACAATTAAGGCTTGGGTTGTCAATTCTAACTGATTTCTTTTTGTGTGCAGGAACAATCATGGAGAGCTGACAACAAGTGGTATGTTGACAGTGGTTGTTCTAGACATATGACAGGAAACTGTGCACTTCTCCATGACTTCAAACATAAACATGCCTCTTATGTGGCATTTGGTGGGGATAAGAAGGGAGGTAGTAGTTGGTGATGGAATGGTAACAAATGGTGTTTTATCATTGAAAAATTAAATTACAGTGAAAATTTGCAGTACAATTTACTCAGTGTATCTCAAATTTGTGATCAAAATTACACTACACTATTTGATAACACTAATTGTTACATTCTTAAGCTAGGTTTTACAGTTACAGCAGATTAGATCCTTCTTAAAGCATCAAGTAAAGGAAACACATATGTTTTGGATATGAACAAAACATCACTCACAAGCCACGAGACATGCCTGCTGTCTAAGTCTTCAGAAGATGAATCACAATTGTGGCATAGAAGGCTTGTTCATTCCAACGTGAAGAACATGAATAAATTGGTGAAAAATGACTTGGTCATTGGTTTACCAAAGAAAGAATTTCATTGTTCTAATCATTGTTCTTCATGTTACAAAGGAAAACAACATAGAGTGTCTCATAAATCCAAAATAATCAACACTAACACTACACCACTCAAATTGCTTCACATGGACCTCTTTGGTCCAACCAATGTGATGAGTATTGGAAAAAGGCAATATTGTTTGGTGATAGTAGATGATTTCACTAGATTCACATGGGTCTTTTTCTTAAAACATAAGAGTGAAACATCTGAAACATTAATGGACTTTGTGATCAAGATTGAGAATCAACTTTATTTTAAAGTTAAAATTTTTAGGAGTGATAATGGAACTGAATTTATTAATGCTGATCTGGATTCTTTTTGCAGGAATAAAGGGATAGCTAGACAATTCAGTGCACCAAGAACTCCACAACAAAATGGAGTGGCTGAAAGAAGAAATAGAATTCTCATAGAAGCAGCCAGAACAATGCTAGCTGATTCTCAGTTGCCTATAACTTTCTGGGCAGAAGCTGTGAATACAGCATGCAATGTTCAAAATAGGACGTTAATTGTCAAAGAACATAATAAAACTCCTTATGAGCTCTTATTTAAAAGGAAACCTTTTATAGGATATCTTAGAGCTTTTGGGTGTCATGTGTCTGTATTAAATACTAAAGAACAATTGGGAAAATTTTCAGAAAAAGCCTATGATAATTTCTTTGTTGGATATTCATCCACTTCCAAATCATATAGGGTCTATATTCCAGAACATAACATTGTTGAAGAGACTCCCAACGTTTCTTTTGATGAATCCATGTTTACAACAACTGTAAAAGGATCATCTTGGTTATTTGATATAGATGCATTAACTAAATCATTTAACACTGGTTATCTGACCAATGCAGGTTCTGCGGATACATCCTATCCTTTTGTGCCTCCAAGTTTGAATGAAGTGCCACTAACAGCTGACCCACCAAGGGCACAACCTTCAACTGCACCTCAGCATGAATCAAGTCAGCATCATGAAGTTACATCCGGAGAAGCAAATCCTTCATCCGCAGCACATATTAATACATCCGCAGATGCACCAGCATCCGTAGATGTAAGTCCTGTTTCAACCACTGATCAAAGGGATGGTGAAGTGTTGAATCAACAAAATATGCCAGCAAATCAACAATGTTCATCCGTAGATGGTGCTGTAACCCCTACAGAAGTACAAAATGCCTCCGTAGATGTTGCAGTTACTCCTGCGGAAGAACAAAATGCTTCCATAGAACTTCCTGCGGAAGAAGACAACCATGCAGCAACTGAAGCTCAAGCTGATCCTAATGAACATGAGCCATTTGATTACTTCATAAACTCATCTTCTCAACTAAATGCATCTGTATCAATGGTTTCTCAAACTTAGAATAGACAATTCCAGTTGATGCTGTTTCAACAAGCAGAATTCACAAGTCTCATCCATCAGATAATATTATTGAAGACCTGAATGCAAAAACTACAAGGAGCGAAGGAGGAGTGGCAAACATTTGCTTATTCACCTGCTTTTTGTCTCAGACAGTTCCTGCAAACATTACAGCTGCTCTAAAAGACAATAGCTGGATTGAGGCTATGCAAGAAGAGTTACAACAAAAGGTTACTTGCCTCAAGGTCAACATCCAATTGGAACAAGGTGGCTCTTCAAAAACAAGCTGGATGACAGGGGTATAATCGTGAGAAACAAAGCTAGTCTTATTGCTCAATGATATACTCAAGAAGAAGGGATAGACTATGATGATGTTTTTGCACCAGTTGCAAGAATTGAAGCTATAAGGGTCTTTCTAGCTTATGCCTCATTCAAAAAGTTCACAGTCTATCAAATGAGTGTGAAGTGTGCTTTCCTTTATGGGAAAATTGATAAAGAAGTATATGTGGCTTTACCCCCTGGATTTGAGGATCCTGACTATGCACATAGAGTTTACAAGTTTGACAAAGCTTTGTATGGTCTTCATCAAGCACCTAGGAAGTGGTATGACACATTGTCATCTTTCCTGCTAAAGAATGGTTACAAAAGAGGAACCATTGATCAGACACTCTTCCATAAACACGAACATCAAGATCTTTTAGTGGTTCAAATATATGTTGATGACATAATATTGGATCAACCAACAAGAAACTATGTCAAAGCTTTGAAGAGTTAATAAAATCTGAAATTCAGATGAGCTCCATGGGAGAATTGATATTCTTCCTTGGCTTACAAGTTCATCAAAAAACAGATGGCATTTTCATTAATCAAGAAAAGTACATTCATCAAATCCTGAAGAAGTACAATCTTGCTGATTCAACTTCATGCAAGACACCTGCCTCAACAATAGACAAGATTGTGCCTGACCCTGCTAGAAAATCAGTAGATCAAAGATTGTATAGATCAATGATCGGTTCTTTAATGTACTTAACTGCCAGTAGACCTGACATAATGTTTGTTGTTTTTGTTTGTGCCAGGTATCAATCAGACCCAAAAGAGTCCCATCTGAATGTTGTGAAGAGAATATTCAGATATCTGAAAGGAAAACCAGCTCTAGGACTGTGGTATCCAAAAGATGGAGATTTCAGTCTTTACTCATATTCAGATAGTGACTATGGAGGGTGTAACAACAACAGAAAATCCATAACTGGTGGATGTCAGTTTTTGGGACCAAGAGTTGTTCCTTGGCAGTGCAAGAAGCAAACTAATGTATCTATATCCACAGCTGAAGCAGAGTACATAGCTGCTTCAGCTGGTTGCTCTCAAGTACTTTGGTTGCAAAACCAATTACTTGATTATGGTTGCAATTTCCTTCAAACACCAATTCATATTGATAATTCAGCTGCTATGTTTATAACTGCCAACCAGTTCAATATAGTAAAACAAAACATATTGAAATCAGATACCATTTTCTGAGAGACTGCTCAGAAAAGGGTCTAATCAAGTTAGTCAAAGTGGACACAACAAATCAGCTTGCTGATTTGTTCACTAAAGCCTTTGATTCTGTTAGATTTAATTTTCTGATAGAATCTTTGGGGATGATTAACTTAGACTAAATCATCAAAAGCATATGACTGTCCTTGTGTAGAGTAATGGTTAGGGATGATTTAAGTGTCTGATAGAACATTTGTGCATGCCTTATGTATGGGAAATGATAGTAGACTATGCTTGGCGTTCTTTAACTAAAACTCAAACTGACTTGTATCATTCTGATATATGAGTAGGTTCATCTTGAGTGGAAACTAAGCTAAGAGCATACCAAACTAAAAGATACAGGTAAATGTCTATGGGAATTCCATTTTGAGAATTAGGAAAGTACGTTATCTCCTGATGCGATCAAATCACTTACACAAGCACACTATGTAAAATATTTTATAATCTTCTATCTTTGCAAAGTCATATTCCATCTGTTTTGTGTGAACAAAGACCTGGGGATGTGATTAAGGAGTGTGATCTTCATTCTCCTATTGTTTTGTGTAAACAAAGACCTGGGTTAAGTTCACCTCTGTTTTACGAAAGTAAAGACCTGGTGACTATGAAGATCATCTCTTAGTTCTAAAAAGAATCACTTGTGATCAATTGTACATCAATTCAAAGAGCTTCAACATCAAAGCGTTCATGAGACTATAATATGTCTCAAGATAGAACTTATAACTTAATGTACATAGTCATTAAGTGTGAAAAGTAGTGATTTGCCTCACCTATGGAGGACAAACTCTAATGACAATTGAATGTGGAACTCATGACAGTTACTGATTACCAAACTTCAAAACATGATAAATAGTATGCCTAGTTGATACATTACTCATGTATGAACCTAAGTGGATCTATATACTTACAATCAGGTGTGCAATGAATCAAATAATCAACATCCGCAGAAGCTGAGTCATAGTATGATCCCTCTATATATATATGCATGCATGTAATTGTTTAAGCCAGATGTTTAATTTGTCCTCTTAACTGATTTTCTCTCACTTAGACTATCATATGCCTTTCATGCATGTTTACAACTTAAATTTATGATGAATGCAACAGTTTAACATTAATCACAAATTTAGGGGAGTAGTTCATGCATGAAAATCAATAAAAAGCTGTGAATTTGATTTAATTTACTTTGAAGGAATTGGAATTTGAGCACTAACTTAAATATAGGATACAAGACACTTGCTTTCTTGTACTTAATTGCCATGCAAATACAGTCAACAATGTCCAACATCAACACTTGATTCTACTCAGTAGATATCATACATTTAAAGTTTTTAACAGAACTTTAAGTTCCGCAGAAATTTCAGTAATACTTCTCATCCGTAGAAGTAAAAGTGAAATTTCTGCATCCGTAGAAGTTTCAGTAATACTTCTCATCCGTAGAAGTATTAGTGAAATTTCTGTTTTAGCAGAAAAACAGATGCATTGTTTGAGCTAAGGCATCCGCAAATGTTAAGACATCCGCAGATGTTAAGGTTCCGCAGATGTTCTGCGGAAGAAGTGTTGCATTCGAAATAAACTTGGTATACGGACGGATAAATGGGAAGTGGGCCCAACATAATTAATAAAAGAAATTAATATGTTTGGTTATAAATAAGGTTTCTAACACTAAGAATTCATTAATCAATTTTTCAGAACACTTTTTCATTTTCTAACCTAGAAAACGCCCACTTTCCCCCTCGTTCAAACTTTCAAAAAATCCATTCCGAGAAAGCATAAACTACATTATCTAGTAATCGATTAGCAGTATTGCGAAGGTAAATTATGTTCTAATGTTCAGTACGGAACTGGTTAATCTGTGTTTGTCATTAAAACGATTCGACTTCATGTGAGATTTATGCTTAATCTATTTTCGTTGTTGATTACAGATGGCAAACAGATTCCAAAAGAACATAATGTGTGTGCATTCTTAAATGGCGATGATCCTGCTGCTGAAGGATGTCGAGATATCATAAGATATATTCGACGGTCTAGGCTCTTCTATGCCTTAACGGCAGAGCCTGTGATTCATCAGGCACACATAATCGATTTTTGGAACTCTGCACGAGTTGAACAAGAAGGAGATGATGAAGTGATTGCTGCTGAGATCCTGACTGAACGTATTCGAATCAATGAAAGCACAATCAGACGATGTCTGGAATTGGGTGATCGAGAGATTGGGCACCCTGATGTATTCGAAAATGAATACATTGAGAAGGTGTTTAACCTGATGGGATATGATGGCGACTTCGATAAAGGGGAAATAAAGAAGGGTAGGCTGTGCAAACCATGTCGATTCCTCTGCCATACCTACCTGAAGTGCATATCCAACAGGAAGTCAGGGCTTGATAGATTTTCTCGACACATATCTTCAGGAAACATTGGGATCTTCGAGGGTAGAACTTACAACTACTCCAAGTACATTTTCAACTGTCTAAGTGATCAAGTCAAACTTCAGCGGAATGACAAAATGTACATGTTCCCAAGGTTCTTACAACTGGTGATCAACTCTGAACTTCCAAGGATAGCAAGAGTAGGAGAAGTGTTTGTGCAAGCACACTTGGGTAAATCTGTGCTGAACAAAATTAGTGGGAAGTACCAGGGTGAAGACATGCCTATGTTTGCACATGTGGTGGATGCTCATGCAGATATACCACAAGAATTGATCTGGGTAGATTAAGAAGCAGAGTCATCTGCTGAATCTGTACAAGCATCTCACTCTCTAATCCAAACACCACCACTCCAACATCACTCACCAAGCCAAACACCACCAGCCAGCATCAACACCCAACCAATCTCACCCATTCATCACCATTAATCACCACAACTAATATCCTCATCTTCCACCACCAACACCCAGCCAATCTCACCTCCACAACACCAATCACCATCACCTTCTCACTCATCATCACAACACACCCAACCTCTCTCTCCAATCCAGATCCAATCCCCTATTCAACCACTACCAAACACACCAAAACAACCATCACCGGAAAGTGCTAGCACTGAAGAAATTGAGATAACTGAGTCTGTGAATTCTGTTCACACAGGAGAAACAGAGCTGATGTCTCAAGCTAGCATTGTTCCCATTTCACCCACAAACACAGAGAAGCAATTGCCATCAGAGCACACTGAGCCCATATCTCTAATGAAAGATAATCAAACTGCTGATGAGCAAAGGGAAGTACAACAAGAGATTGCTGAGGATGTCATTGCATATCATGAAGATGACTTAAGTGATAGTGACATTCCAGTCAGCAAAAGCTTTTTGGTTGCTGAGTACAAAAAACTGGTACTCAAATCAAACAAGCATAAACAAAGAATCCAAGAGCTGAAAGGCATCATTCAAGAGAAGGATGAAGAGCTGATGATGAAAGATGCAAGATTGAAAAGGCTAAGAGAGGATGCCAAATGCAACAATGAGGTAATTGATGCACTTTTGAAAAATGAACAAGAGTTGCAGGCATCCTTGAAAAATGAGCAAAGTGATAAAGCTCAGCTAATCAAAGAAAAAGATGAAGAGATAGAGCAATTGAAAAAGAAGATTTATGCTCTGGAAACAAGGGAGGCCCCAAGTGTTGAACAATCTAAACCATCCGCTGAAGCTCCAAAGAAACTGATCCTATATTCGCGGAAGAGACACTACTTCGAGTCCTTCAAAAAGAAATCTGAAGAAGAAGCCTCTCCAAAAAGGAAAAAGCTTCCATCCCCTGAACAAACACCTTCAGTAGATGTATCTACTGTGAAGGTATCATTCGGTGATGCTGATGAAAGTGATAAAGAATGGGAGGAGCTAACCAAGATGGAGTCCCCCACTGAACAAAAGGAAGCAAAGGCTGATGACCTTCTAACCACAGCAGATATTATGGAAGAGAGGCCTGATTCAAGCAAGTTCATGACCCTCATCAACCATGGTTTTCCTTATGACATGGTTGAGAGGATGAATTCAACTGAGATGAAGAATCTACTGAAAGAGTTTGAGCTGGAAAGTTTCATAATCCCAAACTGTGATTATGAAGCTTTCACAGTCTTTCAATCAGTGGAGAAAATTAAGAAAGATCTGGGCCATTGTGACACAGCTAAACTGACCAAGTACAACATGACATGCTTGTTACAAGGCCACAATTACAAACCGCATGAGCTCAAAGGTAGATCTACTGGAGAACTGCGGAGGATGATGGAGCATGTGATGAAAGTGGAACTAGAAACTGGTGTTAAATTCAGAACCACAGCTCCACATCCAACTCATGAACAACAAAGAAAACTTGCTGCTAATCCAATAACTGTTGAACTAAAAGATCAACACAAAGAAAAAGGAAAACTGATCAGAGAGCCAAGGGCAGTTATCCCCGGAAAGGTATTGCCTCTGGGAACAACAGTTCAGGAAATAACTGAACAGAAATCTACTCTGATCGAACTATATGACCATATCACAACTACCAGTTCTGTGGAAGAACACAGGATTATAGCCTGGAAATATGATCCAGACTGGGATTGTGCAATCATCAAGAGGACATCTGGAAGAATTCATTACTTCCATGATGTGGAAGCACTATTGAGTCTTCCGGAGCAAGACATCAAAGACCTACAAAGCATACCAATGTCCAACTATCCAGTGCATCTTAGGGGAAGAGACTTCTCTACAGCTATGAGTGGAATGAAAACTAGATTTATTGATGATGTGCTCAAACAAGCAAAGAAAGATGATATGGAGCACAAAAAGATCAAACAAGGTAAGAAAAGAAGAACAGCTGAAGTCTCATCTCTTGTAGATGATGATATGTTAAAGAGGGTTGGATGCTTGAACAAAAACTTCGAGTCCATCAAAAGCTTCAAAGGAAATCAATTTACTTATCCCATCACAGAATGGGGATATGTTGAAAGAACTAAAGAGCTAGTATTGTTGAGAAATACTGATAGGAAGAAAGCTAAAAAGATAAGGATTTTTGACCCAGTAGAGATCAAAATGCTTCATCCAAGCTATACATCATATCTCCACGACAAATTCTTCCCAAAGCTATCAGATGAAAAAGCTCAGAATGATCTCTGCCTGTATGTGCATATGATTCAAGTTATAGACAAATTGCATGCAAAGGCATACAAGAGAAGAAAACATGAAGCTGAGCTGCTGAAAGGATCAACAATAGAAGAAGTGTCAGAACTCAGAATCTCAGAGGAAGATGAGCTTGAGATTGTTCATAACGATAGTGTAGTGGACACACTCACTACTGAAGAAGACATCTTGGGCCTGAGCTTTGAAACATTGAAGAAGATCAGCAAGATGAAGATCAAGTACAAGTGCGATGATGAAAAGACTGCTGTATCTTACTTCTACAACAAGATGATAGCAAGAGTCAAAGAGCTTGCAGTTTTGAAGGACTGATTACAAGGAGCTAAGCCTAAGGGGGAGTATTGTTGGATCTATATTGTATAGGTCTAGATCATTTTGTATAGGCTTAGTACTTGGATCAAGTCTTGTAATTAATACTTGTAACAGTCAGTATATATATATATATATATATATATATATATATATATATATATATATATATATATATATATATATATATATATATATATATATATATATATATATATATATATATATATGCATTGAATCTATAGGTTAACCCATATATATGTGTGTTGCTTTGTGACTGTTGACAGGGAAAATCAATATACTTGGTAGCATTACTGAAATTGACCAAGTGTAAGAAACATCTACGGATGAACATTATTGTTAATCCGTAGATATGTTTCTTACAAGACCAAATCTCCAAGTGAATATTCATGCGGATGATCAAGGACCATGAAGTGAAGACTCCTACGGAAGAAAGAGTTCCTACGGAAGAACAACACTTCTACGGAAGACCAAGTCATCTACGGAAGAACAAAAGTCATGCGGACGACAAGACTCCTGCGGAAGAACAGCATACTTGTGTGATTTCAAATATCAACAAGTCAACAAGTCAACCAATCAATATCAAATCCCAAGAGATCCGGTGTTTCCTAACTGACTCCAACCATCTATAAATACAGGTCCTAGGTTTCACATCTCGGGAACACAATCAAGCAATATTACGACTGTCAAGAGTTATATCATCGTGCAACCCTAACCGCCGTCACATCAACAACAACATTATTCGATTCACAGAAATCATTGTTCATAGTCATTCTTAATTATTCTTTTGTAATCATTACTGATAATTAATGAAATACTTTTGAATAATTGTTGAGTTCGTATTTATTGTGTTTTTTGTGTTTGTGTTCATCGATAATCATTAAAACAATTAAACGTCAATTAATGATAATTCCGCGATCATTGATTTGATTTATTTTAATACTAATAATTCCTGAATTGAGATCCTTGGATTCACAGGAAGCCATCCGTATTTTCCTAGCCTATGCCTCTTACATGAAGATTAAAGTCTATCAACTGGATGTAAAGAGTGCATTTCTTCATGGTGAAATCCGGGAAACAGTGTATGTCAGTCAACCCGAAGGATTTGAAGATCCATATCATCAGGACAGAGTTTACAAGCTGGATAAGGCTCTCTACGGAATTCACCAAACCTCGAGGGCATGGTATGAAAAACTCTCCACACACCTCGTGAAACACGGATTTCGCAGAGGTGTAATTGACTGTACATTGTTTATCAAAGAAAAAGATGGTGACTTGCTGCTTGTTCAGATCTACGTTGATGACATAATCTTCGGTTCAAAGAATAAAAACATATGTAAAGAATTTGAAGTAGTAATGAAAGTTGAATTTGAAATGAGCGCCATGGGAGAGATGAAGTTCTTTCTCGGTTTACAGGTGGCTCAGACATCAAAAGGGATATTTCTACATCAGACTAAGTATGTAGGATATATTCTCAGTCGGCTTGACATGGAGAATGCTTCTGCAGCAGGGACTCCACTTGCTACAAACCATGAGGTAGCACCCGACGAGAATGGTGATCTAGTCGATGCCACCATGTACCAAAGAATGATTGCATCTCTCATGTACCTCACTGCATCACGACCTGATATCATGTATGCAACATGTCTATGCTCAAGATATCAAGCGAAACCAAAGGTTAACCATCTGATTGGAGCCAAAAGGATATCCCGTTATCTGAAGGGTACACCAACACTTGGGTTGTGGTATCCTCATGACAATGACTTTGAGCTTAAAGCGTATAGTGACTCGGATTACGGTGCCTGTAAGATGAACTACAAGTCTACATTAGCAGGATGTCAATTCTTTGGGACGATATTAGTGACCTGGCAGTGTAAGAAGCAGACCTCGGTTGCTTTGTCAACCAGTGAAGCCGAATACGATGCTGGCGCCAGCTGTTGCTCACAAATCATATGGATTCAACAGCAAATGCGGGACTATGGTTTGCATTTCTCTTTTACTCCTATTTTTGTTGATAACTCTGCTGCAATTGCAGTAACAAAAAAATCCGGTCCAACATCCTAAGACCAAACACATCGGTATAAAATATCACTTTATACGTGACTGTTTTGAAAATAACCTAATCGATGTGGTTAAAATAAATACGGATTTTCAACGCGCTGACCTCTATACTAAAGTCTTTGATAACCATGTTTCTATATCTGTTAGAGGTCAAAGGTGTCAATAAGAAAAGTGACGTAGTTCTAGAAGATGATACTGCTTAGTCCGTCGCCCGTTTAGTTTTCTTTTATTTTCTTTTATTTTTTTTTATTTTCATTTGTTTTAATTTCCTTGTCTTATAAAAATCCAAAAACACAAAAAGATTTTTTGTTTTAGAATTTTAGGGGGTGATTAGTTTACTTTCAGTATTTATTTACTTAAAAAAGGGGGCAAATAAGCTAAAAGTCTAAAACAACAAAGATAAGAATGTGATTCAACACTATGGAAAGTGATAGTACACAGGCGTCAAGTTACTTGGAACACCAAAAAGACATTCAATTTTTGCAATTTAGTTTAATTAAATCATAGAAAATTGTTAGTCAGAGAACTCTAAGTCTAACAAATAGGGAAAATGATAGTACGCTTGTTTGTAACTGTAATTATACGGAGAAAGTCGATCTAGGGAGGTGTTAGTTCATAATACGATGTGTCGGTAGCTTCAACACGATAGACTAGTAGACATCATTGGTGAACTCAATTTAAACTAATCTGTTCAACTGACTGTGGGTTCCCATCTTATCACTGGTTAACACAATCAATTATTTCCAATAAGGGATGACAAGCAAATAAACACCACTAAAAGTGTGCGGATGACCACAAAAAGAGCAAAGCACGAAAAATGAAAATAAACGTAGTCATGGTGATAACCTATGTTGTTGGTGCGTTATGTGCAAGAAAAAATATTTAGAATTGCTCTAACAAGAAGATAGGTTGTGTGCCTCTCTGCTGTACGATGACACTGACCTGAGGATAAGCATAACCTAGATGTTCTAAAATTCATTGTTGTTTGCCGCCTCTCTGCTGTGCGATGGCACTGACTTAAGGATTGGCTTCTCTTTGAAAGGTCTATGAATAGTCTCTTCTTGTCAAAATACCCGTAGACCGCTAAAAATTCTCCTGAGGAATGTTGATTACCATATAAGCTTGGGATCCAAAAAAGTTGGTTGAAATAATATAACCTAATACGTTACCAATATGTGTCAAAAGTCCGTGTATGGATTTAAGTGGACAAGTATACTGACAATCATCGTGGCTGCACCGCCTGATGTTCAAAATCAATGTGTGTTACATATCAGATCAAGCATGATTCCCAGTTAGAATGGAGAAGTCTCAAATGAATGAGAAACTGTGATATGTAAATATGTTAGTTTCAATTTCAATACATATATAAAAGTTCCAAGTAATTTAGTCTATGCCTATCTGATTCCATATGAATCTGTCTTAGAAATGTTGTTAATGCTAATAAGCTACTCTACCCTGCTCTAACAAAATCATAAAAACATGTTTATTTGGTTTCTTAGGTTAGTCTTTCAAGTTTTTTTAAAGTGTGTATGTGTCGGACTTCGCTATGTTATTCATTGTTGTGAATGTCACAAATGAACTTAACGTTAATCTTAACTAAAGTGTTTTTGAAAAGATTAATGGATCACATCTGAGGTGATTGGGTGGATAAATGGATCACGTCTGAGGTGATCGGGTGGATAAATGGATCACATCTGAGGTGATCGGGGATAAATGGATCATGTCTGAGATGATCACAAGTTTTCAAAGTTAATATGATCATGTCTGAGATGATCGAATGCTCAAAATGTCTAATCAATAATCAAAGGGTGTAAAACGCAAATTGGTCAAAAATTCAAAATCATAAGTCTGACCCATACGCACGATTGGACCATAAGTATGGACCAACCGTGCGAATGGACCATACTCATGCCCTAGACAACCGAATGGAGCATGAGTATGAAGCATTCAACCAAATGGCTTACAAGATTGAGCCAGTCGCCTAAATGGAGCCGTGCGAATGAATAAATCACACGACTGAATCCCAGAGTTGGCCGACTGAATGTGATCGATTGAGCCAATCGGAAGACTGAGGTCCAATCGCCCGAATAAACAGAGCGAATAGGTCCAGTCGTCCAATTGAACTCAGATTCAGTGTAAATAGGGCTGTAGTCAATCGCATATGCTCATCACTCCTCATTCGGCCTAAAATCACCTACTGTACCGTTAATCTGCTAAAATTTCTTCTGATCTTGCTTGACTTCAAATTGCTGTATTCTGACGATCGATAGTGTTTATACAGGTACAATGCGGTGCAATCTACTTAAATGGAAATCGTTTTGTGCCCTAAATGACTGAATTCAATCCTAAAATAGAACCGTGACTTAGTTGGATTAATAAACTAATAAAACTAAGTAAAATGTTTAAATCAAGGTCATTAGTGCTGATTCTGGTGATTGCGAGTCTAATGAGTCAAACCATGATGTCTAATACTGAGATTTGCTCAAAATTTGAATTTCCATCGAACAGACAGTCTGTAATGCGACTGGACACCAGGATGAACTACAATCGCACGACTGAGTGGATGATTGAGCCAATCGGCCGAATGACCGATACGAATGAGATCAGTCGGCCGATTGAACCTATCACATGCTCAGTCATCTGATTGAACTCAGTCGCATGATTCAATCACCCGAATGTATTCAATCTCATGATAAGTCAACCGACTGAACTCAGTCGCATGGTTCAATCGCATGATTGAACCAGACTGAGTTCTACCAGGTTAATTAGAACATTGTGTTGTGTGGGATCTAATGCCTATCTGTATTGTGTTACAGATTGATGGCTGACAGGTGGGCCATCAACCCTAAGCACGACATATGTGCTTATTTAGATGCTACGACTCGGAATGGTGCCGAGTTTACAGGGATCATTGCTTTTCTCAAGCGATCCAGAATCTACAGGGCTATTTCTACACCATGCACTCCCTATAGGTCTATTCAGCAGGCCTTCTAGGAGGGGGCATCGGTTGACCGTTCACGTGAGCCTTACAGCATCAGGAGTTCCATTTTTGGTATAGACATAGAGATTACAGCTGAAGATATCCGGCGGGTAATTGGTTTGGGTGATGATGCAGACCACCCTACCAGACTTCATCCACTGACGGTTAGAGGGTGCTTCTTAAGGATGAAGTACGTTGGGGATATCAACACAGGTGTGCTCAATAAGAGCAACCTGTGTCCCCAGTACAAGTACTTAGCATATGTCATCCTTAAGTGCATGGCTTCGAGGAGGGGTGGGTTTGATGACCTATCAGACCAGATTCAAAATGCCTACGTGGCACTAGTGCAAAACCACCCCTTCAGCTTCTCAAGCATGATATTATCCTACCTCATAGAGAATCTGGAGGCGAAGGGCAAAGAAGGGTTCTGCATGTACCCTAGATTTCTCTAGATGATCCTTGATGAGAAGCTGCCAACACTGCCCAAGGAGAGCCACGACGTTGTGTCCTTGGAGATCATGGATGATATGACACTGGGTCATATAAGAGTTTACCGGGGAAAGCAGGTCAAAGCCCCAGTGAAGAGACTCTTCGGGCATCTGGCCCATGCCGAGTATGTGGCGCCTGGGAGACGAAAGTGGCGCCACGAGGAGAGTGACTCAGATGTTGAGCAAATTGCTCTTCCATCTGACGACTCCGATGATGATGGTGATACGGGTGGAGACTCCAGGCCTGCTACTTCAAGTGGCCCCACTACACACCCAGATTCCACTATTGCCAGCTTTCACCAAGACTTCTATCCTCCCGATGAGGAAGAAGAGAGTGATAAGGAGCCTCTCACGAGGACGGTAGGCAGCCGGGTGGTTGCCATAGAGACAGGCTTGAGGGCGGTTGGTGGACGCCCTTGGGAGTCCGGGGATGCTGCTGCTGATTCAGATCCCTCTTATGCCCCGGACTCGCTCAGTAGCCAAGGGGGAGCCTTAGTGTCTCGAGGCACAAGGAGGAAGAGGATGGCACACCCCTACGGAAAGAAGGGGAAGAGGTTGAGATTCACTTTGTCATCATCCACTAGCACAACCACTACCTCAACCACACCATCCACCACTACCACCACCACTGCTACTACACCACCAGCTTCCACCTCTACCACCTCACACACCACTACCACACCCACTCCACCACCACCACTAGTCACCCAGGAGGACCGTCATCTGTTCCCACCTTTACATCTGGATCTCCTCTACCTCACAGTGGGGGTAGAGGAATAGCTCTCAGCACTGAACCGTATGGTACTGAGGCTGTTAGCAGCCGATGACGAGAAGACTGCTCAGATTCATCAGCTAGTAGACCTTACTGCTGCACAATCTCAGCAGATATCTCAGCAGGCTCAGCTGATTGAGCAGCAGGCACAGCAGATTGCTGCACAGAGCTCAGAGATGTCCCAACTCCAGGAGCAACATGTCCAGTCAGCCAAAAGGATAGAGTAGTTGGAGACTGCAAACAAGACCATCATGTTGTGACTGAAAGGGTCAAAGGAGGTGCCCCTAAAGATCAGGGAGGGAGATGGAGATGATGGTGATGATGATGATAGTGATGATGATGATGATGGTGATGATCAAGGGGATGATACTGATGCTGGCGATGATGCTGATGATGATGTTGATGATGATGATGATGATGATGATACATCTTCTAAGGGTGCCACATCTGCAAATGAAAGGAGGACAAAGAAAGTTCAAGATCGAGGTGCCTCCACATCCGCCCCGTCAGCAGAGGAGCACATGATACAAGACAAGAGTAATGTCTAGTTGTTTATGTTATTTAGAATCATGTGTAACTGAATTTTGTATCAAAATTAATGTATATAATGTTTATATATTAGTAAATGTGGTTCTGTTTTGATTATTTACTAATGATCGATGTGTTACATGTCTAATTCTAGTAGATCCAAACTTTCAGAGGGACGAATACGATGTTGCTCCCCTTCAGCAGGTCAAGACTCAATTAACCATGATTCTTGATCTGCAACGGATTGTCAGGAGATCAGTGAGTTATACCCCTGAAGAAGGGGAAATAATTCATGAGCTTACTAACGAGCAGCTGGCAGAAATGTTCAAGCTCAATCCTGATGAGATTGTTAAAGACGCTCCAACTTTTGAAGTAAACAGTGACGATGAGCTGAATGACATTGATGAGATAGAAATCGGAGATGTCACTGCAGCACACTATCAAGAGTATGCTGACACAGAAGGAAATGTGGTCCCCAATCTGGGTGATTCCTTGGTCAGTGATACATTTGAGATTTTGGATAAGATGGAGTAAGAATCCGAGAAGGTTGAAGAAACAACCCAAGCCTCAGACATAGATGTTGATATCAAAAAGGTAGAGTGGGCTGCATGTCTTGAGGAGATCAGAGCCCAACGTACTGCTCCTAAACCAAATGTCTACACCAAGCTTTACAAAGTGAAGAAACATCACAAGGTGTCAGGCAAGATTATCGCGTGGGCTCATTTTGATGTTCTCAATGTGTACACGGAAAAGAAAGAGAAGGGTATTAAGTACTTTAGATTCCCACATGATCTAAAGTCTCTACCTGGTTTTGAGCTCAACCAGCTGGAAAAATTGAAGCTGCTATATGCTGATCCGAGAAAGATGTCAGGCTGGTTTGAGGCTACACTTAAGAGAGAGTACCACACCAGGTGGGTCAACTTCAAACCTCAACAACCTACAAGGTATATCAAACGGTCTGAAGTTGATCCCATAACTGGAAAGCCAAAGATAGTGCTGAAGTGGAGTCCTCTGCGCACGATCTCGAGAATCCCTCTAAAGGAAATGCCACAGCACTTCACTCCACACTTTAGGTGGTAGTACTCTCATTGGAGAACAGGGGAGGCAATCATAGTTCTGAACAAAGAGGGCAAAATGGATACTATCAGAGCATTTGACCCAATGTGGCTTACTAACTTGTCAGCTGCAGATGTCTACACTCTAAACAAGTGGATCAACCGAATGGCTCAATCGCACGACTGAACCATACAAATGGTTCAATTGCCCTAATGAGTAACACTAACCTATAAATACCACTTAAATCGTGGAAAAACGAAGCACTTCGAATCCCTACGTACCCTAGCCGTCTAGAGACCTCTAAGAACCTGTTCCAAGTTCATAGATCGCACTAGATCGATTATCAATCGTTCTTAACGTTTAGATTCAATTTACAATGGATTCTACGTGCGTTCTCACTGATTGGATCGCCAATCAAATAGGATTCCGCACTATTTGATTAGGTATACACGTCTATCAGTTATTATTTTGTTCAATACTACGTCCTGACAAAGAGTATATTCATGTATATACATCATACAAGGTATTTTAATACTTTTAAAACTAGAACTCACTCAGTAACGCAGACTTTTATACATTTTCAGTTGGCAAGTAAGCATTGCTGAGTATGGCACACCGGGAAAGCTACTCGGCAGGAAAAGACTGACATCCGTTCATGATTAATAATTTTGTTGCTTGTAATACAGTTAAACAATCTTTTCTAACTGATAACAATTATGTGTGTATTGCTTAGCAACAGTTTATATTAATTAAATGAACGGCTTTTGTTAAATTAATTCCGCTGCTTAAATTTTAATATGTAACATTTTATGTAATTAATGCTGTGAATGACCAACTGTGAGGTTTCCGGGATCGGGGCCTTACAAGTTGGTATCAGAGCCATAGTTTAAGTGAATTGGGTAAAATATTTTTAAAAACCTGACTTAAACTGAAAATGGGACAGATAGAAGGATGTCAGCCCGGGTAGCTACGTGCCATCAGGTATGTCTTTTATAAATGTCAACCGGTATTATGTGTGTGTGTGTGCTATTTGACTTATACGTTCTTAGTAGATTTAGATACTGATGTAGTCAGGATAGGAAATGTTTGGGGTGTGAAGAGTAAAGTAAGTGGCTAATCACAACTGGCCACTGTCATTAGGACTTACTATACTTTACATAAACGGAGCTATTACCTTGAATGACTGTGTTAGTGTTTGAATCTTATAGCATCTAGGAAATGGCTGGACAGAAATCTTCCATGGCTTCTAGGGGCAGAGGTCGGCCATGTGTGACTAGGAGTAGTGCCAAGGCTCCTAATACGGCTCATGAGAACCCTGAGGTTCATGGCCGAAGTGAGGAAATGAGAATGCCAGCCTGAACGCTTCAGCTAGAGAAGAGATTGCTGATGAAGTGCACCAGGTAATGCAGACAGTTTTACCATCTGTGGTGAGTGAAGTCATCAGGGCTGTGAGAAGCGAGGATGGAAAGGAGAAGGAGAATAGGAAGAGACCAACGGGTAAGGGGAGCAGAGGGGAGGAAGAACGACCAGAGCCTGAGACTGTATTGTCCGACGAAGAGGAAGATGATGTAGTAGGCATAACGACCAAGGGGTGCAGTTATGGGGCATTCCAAAGGTGCAAGCCCCCGCCTTCGATGGCAACGGCAATGCTGCTGCCGCTCATCGCTGGGTAAGAGAAATGGAGGCGGTGCTACAAATCAGTGAGTGTCACGAAGACCAGAAGGTGAAGTTCGCGACTCACTACTTTTTTGACTCAGCGTTGTGTTGGTGGGAAGACATTGTCCAAGAGCCATCGGGAAGATGCGATGGAAGGAGCTGAAACAGCTAGTGATCGAGGAATTCTGTCCTCACAGGGTGCTCGACAGGATTGAGAGGGAGTTCTTGCAACTTGAGGCGGGAACCATGACCCACCAGCAGTACACACCTAAATTTAATGAAATGGCGAGGCTAGTACTGGATCAGGTGACGCCGTGTCAAGGAAGATCAAGAGGTACATCCAGTGACTGTCGGCTGATATTCGCACGTATCTGGTTGCTGCTCAGCCCGGTACCTTTCGATCAGTGGTGGACTTGGCGGGCAAGTTGTATGATGAGCGAGAGGAGACTGTGGTGGAGGTGAAGAGGACGGGTGGTGGTGACAAAAGCAGGAGTGGGAAGAGGTTTAGACGTGGTGGTTTCACTCCAAACCATAAGAGGATGAGGGTGGATGACCGTAGGGTGTCGACAAGCTCGAGGTCGAAGATGTGTGGCAAATGTGGAAGGGAGCATACCGGCGAGTGTAGGTTGGGATTGAATGTATGCTTCAGGTGTGGCAGGTCCGGCCACATCGCTAGAGACTCTAGGGTGCAGAAGTGTTATAACTGTGGCGAGGAGGGCCACGTGATGAAAGACTACAAGAAGCCGAGGGCTGAAAGCTCTGGGGCGAGGAAGAAGCCAGAGGAAGGAAGGCAGAGGGCAAGTGCTAGAGCTTACACTGTGACCCGGGAGGAAGCCCGAGTGGATCCCGATGTCGTGTCAGGTATGTTTCTAGTAAATCAAACTTGTGCCTCTGTATTATTTGATTCTAGTGCTAGTAGGAGTTTTATTTCTGCTAACTTCTGTGCTAAGTTGTCTTTCAATAGTAGGAGTATTAGT